>VWZK01016527.1:744336-1055268 GCA_013396935.1 Baryphthengus martii | reverse complement strand
GCGCCGCCCTGCCCCGCACGGACAGCTGGAGGGTCGGGCAGGAGATCTGGGTAGGAGGCAGGTGGGATGAGTCAGGCCAAGAGGTCGTCTTGGTGGTCAAAGCGGGTGCCGAGCAGCCCCTCACGAGCCATGTGGAGCAATGCCCTGGTCCATCCTTATTCTCAGGGCCCAGTTGTCTCAGACCACTTCAGCTCTGAAACGGTTTCTTTGCTTCCTCCAGTTGGTTTAAAGAGGCAGTTTAAAGAGAAACTGTTCTCTGTGTAGGGAAACTTTTGTGTTTAGATACTTGTCGGTAATGGGTGACTTTGCTTCAGTATTTGAGCTGTAAGACGGGTGGGCTTGTTGCAAGGATTTCTGTGGAGCGTTCTCATCGGGAGGGTTGGGGTTTGGACACGCTGAGTCGGTACCGAATGACACAGAACTGGAATCGGCTCTTGGGTTTTGCTTTGCTCACAGCTTGGAAAGAACTGCAAACAGGAAGGGCAAGCCATGAAAACTCTGGATTTTTTTCCTCTCGGTAGCTTAACCAGGGAGATAATATTTCTTAAAATAGTCATTCGACTTGAAAACGCCTGTCTGCCGTCAGAGTATTGTATCAGCTCTCTGTAATTTCTGTCGCTTTTGTGATTCAGCCTGAGTAGTAGTATTGCTCCACCTAAAAAAAGAGACACCAGATTATTTTAAGAGTTAAATTGAGAAAATTGGCTGATTAGTTGAGAGTGGCTGTTGGCTGTGAGGTGTTTCGTTGTTGTTGCTTTTTCTTACTGAAATGGTAGTCATTAGCTCTCCCTGGTGCAGATCCCTCAGGTTCTGAAAGGGTTTAATGTGGGAATTTGTGAGACTTTGAGGCAGTAACGGATGAAGTGATGGAGAAGCAGAAAGTTGTGCGTTGGCAGTTAAAGTCGGTGTGTTTAATGAGAAGTTACCCGAAATGAGGCGACTTGAAGTTTTAGATGGAGCTCTCTTGCCTTGGTGGTATCTGTAACTTTTTTAACGTATAGAAGCCGTGTAGTTCACCGTGTCCGAAGTACGAAATGCTGTCTGATCGTTCTGACATCATTATCACGTTGCTATAGTGACTTCATTACGCTGGGAATGCCGTGTTCACATCCTGTTGCTATGGAAAAAATCCGTGTAATAAATAAAACCATTGAACATTCTGTTCATCATCGTGGCAGAAAAAATGCCATCGATTTATTGACGTGATTGCCTGAAGACTGACAGCGTCTTGCAACAAAAGTTTTTCATGCCAAGGTAGAACCCGGGAAATTGTCCCTTGTAGTTCTAGCAGCTCGTCCCCTCCTTCTCCCCGTGGCGCCGGGGAGCGGGAGTTGTGAAATCCTCGTTTTGGAAACGCAAACGAGAGTACGAGAGTACGAGTGTCGTTCTTCAAGGTGGAGTCGGCAGGAAGTGCTGTGCTCACACACACTGCTGCTAAAAATAAGCTGGTTTCGTGGGCAGTATTTTCTACGCACCAGGAGCAGAGGAGCGTTTGTGTTCTGTCAGGCTGAGATCGTCCACGGAAAAGTGCTTTACGCTCCTTTAAAAGTAGATATTTCTTACGGGCTTTGTCAGTGCAGCGGTGCCCAGAAGGGCATCGTCGGTCCGACCCAGGGACCGTGTGCGGTGCAAACCTCGGTGACGTTCCGTAGGCGCAGCCGGGGCGGACCCGAGAGTTGTGTGTCTGAAGAGTCGAAGGGAGCCGAGGAGCGCGGTGTCTCTCGTCACGTGTCTTGGCTCTGGCCTGGCCGTTTTTAGGGTAAGTAGCTTTGCTAAAGATTTTGAGGACTGCGTGCCAAATGGACTAAATTATTAGCACAGTGTAATTCCAGTGACACGTTAATGCTTTTATTTGGAGACTGATGTTTACGCAGTTTATGGAAGTGGTTTATATTTGAAACTGCGAGCTGAAAATACACAGACCATGTGTGGTGCATAGGACTGTTCTTAACAAAACTGAAATGTAATTAGTAGTGTAACATGTGGACATGCTCTAACATAAAAGTTTTAATTGTGTATTGAATCATAGTCTTAGACGTAAACAACTGTAACCATTTGTTTGGACTCTACATTGCAGTGTTTTTTGTTGTACCACGTGCAAGTACTTGGTGGCACTTTGAACCTGCGCTTAGAGAACAGATCGCTGCTCTGCAACTGTGCAGAGGCTTTGAAAAAATCACCTTGGAGAGGAATCCTGATATTCTGAGAACAGGAACACTACTGTGTCTCTTCTGTTTCTGTGAGAGAAAAGGAAGTGGGTCTTTTGAACATTACATGAAGTTCAAATCTGTATTTTTTATATTGGAAACGGGTTTTCTTACTTGTAGGTTTTTGAAATTCAGAATTCCCCTTGGCCCGGTGTTACTTTCAACCTTGCTGGAATCAGTTCGGCTGCTGGACTCACTCATCTGCCTCTAGCTGGGGATCCTGGTCACTGCCTTTTTTATTTTTGAGGATAATATGTGAGACTTCCTATTTTATCACTTTCTTTTCGTTATTGATGAGCCAGTTTAATGTTAAACGTCAAGCACTTCCAGTAGCTTTGTGTGTTTAATTCTGCAGAAGCAGATTCAAGAGAGAACTAACTTTTAGAACTTGGTCAGGTCCTGTGGCCGTGTTTGGATTTTTGTTGAGTTTTCTTGGCCTTGATTTGAGGTGAGTTTTGGGTTGCTGCTGCTTTTTTTGAGAGGAGCTGGTGGGGTTGGTGTTTAGATGCTGAGCTCTGAAGTAGTTACTGATTTGCTTTTACTCTTTTGTTTAATAGGTAGTAGGAAATTACCAGGATTTTAATGCAAGCATCTTCTTAAAGGGGTGCTCATATATCCTAGGGTCAAATTTTTACTTTTGCAAAGTGTGAATACAAATGCCTAAGCTTCTGATCCTGGAAACGTGACACCTAATGGCCAACAAGTAAGGATGTTAGAAAGCTGGAAAGCAGAGTTGATGATGCTGAGCTGTCCTGTTTGATCCAGGCTGCTTTGTTCAGGTGCTGACATTCGTGCGAGGGGTTTAGTTGCTTCAGTGCTCAAGTCTGGTGGCAGCCAGGATTTGAGATTATTCGGGTTCCTAGATGGTTCTCTGGGTACAAATTAACGTCTTAGAAAGTTCAGCTCTCAAACAGGTTTCTGCTTGGATTATACCCTGGGCATCAGAAGTGCGGAGAGGATCAAGGAAGACGTGGCTCTTTGTTCCTAAAGCACAGGTGGGGACTCCAGCAGAGTTAGCTCACGGCTGTTACTCAGCAGCCTGAAAGTACAGTACGCTCTCCTTTGCCAGTCTTGCAAATACAATCCAGTGTATTTCAGTTAATGGAAATGCTTTAATAGGGCGTACATTTGTGAAGATGAATTTATTTCCAGCCTACGTACAGAAGCGATAGGTTGCAGTAGTAGTTCAAGAAGAGAGACACCGTATTTATGGGTAAAACATTTCCCAGAAGGGGTGACTTTTTTTTGAAGCTGTACAGTTAGAGGTGGTTGTAGGTTATTCATCCTCTGGAGCTGTACGGCAAGGTCAGAGCTCTGAGGCAAGTCACACGTGTAACTCCTTTGCTTTCCCGTTGTTGAATGTTTATGGTTGAGTATTCGGGAACACTTGGAAGCAAGAACCGAGTAGGAGTTGACTGAGTCTAACTGGTGCAGTTTAGTGTCTCCAGCACTAAAATGAGACTGAAACTAAAAATCTGTGGTGCTTAAATGAAGAACTGTTGAAATAATATGAGGAGAGACAGGATTAAAGATACGCTTTCATTAATAGTTTCTGAGCAAGAAGGATATTTAAATAACAGTGTCTGTGGGTGCACTTTTTATATAACTGTTGAAACAGAAGTAGCTTTTGATGAGCCTGAGCCTGTGTGTGCACTTGCAGCTTACAGCTTGAAAACGTGGTCTCTGGCCATATGATGTGAATTCTGGATTTCAGTGTCCCTTTCCGTTTTCTTCCCTAGAAGTCCTGTACCACCAAGGAAAGTTATTGCAGGTATGATAACTTATTTAAATATTCCTTGATAGTCCAAGTCAGCTGTAGTTTAGGGTCGTGTTTGAAACAAGGTTGTGTTGTGAGTGACTGGGCGTGAGGTTGTCGTGCCCTGGTCTTGGCTTGAAGACTGACCGGTTCTGCTCCAAAGCGTCCCCTGCTCTGTGGTTTTACTGCCTGTTTTGGTGTCGCTCCCTGTGAGCTTCCAGGGGGGTCCTGGTGTGAGGTGTTTCGTTCTGCCTCTGTTGGGAGTCAGCATCTCTGGGCTTGGATCGTTCAGGGAGCAGAAAACAGATTAATGGTTGGAACTCTGTAGTGTAATCTTACATTAGCGGGGTGGGGTTTGGCCAGGTGTTCCTTCTGACTGATTCTCCAAAAACCAATCCTGTATCATAAGTCATACAGATCCTTTGGATGCATCCAGTTTTTCTTTTCAGAATAGAATAGAGTATGTCAATTGAGTGTGCTTTGAGATGATTTGCTTTTGCTCAGGTGGCGGAGCAGGCCATGAAATAGTGCCCTCCGAGGTCAGAGTGGATTTGTGGGTGTCCTCAGTGGTAAGGGGTTGTTACTGGGAGGGAGCAGCCTGTGTTTCTGGGAGTTCAGGTCGAGCTGCCTTTCTGTTGCAGCAAGTGCAGGGTCTCCAGTGGTCACCAACACACCAAGCAAAGCAAACGACTTTGCTTGATGTGTTGGTGACTGTTAAGACATCATCTATGAGTTGGTTTTATGGGTCTGCTGACTGACTGAAACTGGAGCTAAATGGCTCATTATTAGAAGCTTCCTGTTCTTCCCTGTGATAATTCTGTTAATGACTGTTCTCTGAGCTGTCTTCTGAAGCAGGGAGAGCAGGGGGCAGCTGCACAGACCCTTGTGACGATGGAGTCAGCTTCTGGTACCTGGTGCTTGCTCTGAAGCCCTTTGTTCTGGTGCTGGACCTACCGAGGCCTTTCACTCCCAGGTTTGGCACGAAACAAGCTTTGATCTCCAACTCTGAATGGGACAGGAACTAGTTACTGAGAGATCACTTCTCCCCTTGCAAACCCTGCAGTAATTAAGGTTGTCTAAAGCAGTCCATTTGACGATATTCAAATGAAGAGGCTGTGGGAGGATGGGTGGTGCTCGAGGAGGAAGCACGGAGTGTTACATTCCTCACCCGAAATGGTGTGTTTAAACCGAAATCATATTCATCTGCTGCGGGAAGATCCTTTGAGGCGTGTGTGGGAAGAAACGGGACGCCGGAAACCTTCCCTGATTTTGATCACCCATCGTTTTGGGGTTTACAACTTTTCTCTTTGCGGGTCACACTCACAGCGCTGTAGCGACCGGTACCCCTGGTTAAAGGGGGGGATTTGGGAGGGCGGTGTTGCTGTTCCTCCCACGGTAGGAGCCACGCGCAGGGCACGACGAAGGGCTCTTTTCTCACCCTGTCAGCGGCTGGAGCAGGTTGGGCAGCTCTGCCTGCATCTGAATGTGGCCACATGAAGACGATGTTTTGATGTGTGCTCTGGTTCCACGCTGCGAGTGGTCCTGCAGGTATTGGGTGCTGGCTGTTGGGAAATACCTGCTATACCTGAACAGGCGCTTCCTCGGTGCCGCTGGAGTGGCTTGACCTGAACCCAGGGGAAAGCACGTAGTGGTTTGGGTTTTTTTTTTTTTTTTTTTTTTTTGATTGAGAAATCCAGATGCCGACAAAAGCAGACCTTAGTGTGTTTGGGAAACTGCTGTTTGTTTTCTTTTGATGAGCAAAATCCTTTATCTGGGGGGAAAGTCTGCCCCTTGACTCCGCGGAGCTTGCGCAAGGAGCTAACCTGAGACAAACAGCAAAAAAAAGGAAGCCCCAGGGCTTCTACAGCCCAGGCTGCAGGTGGGTGACTTGCCTTTCTCACCCTTTTCTCTTGGTTTGACTGAAAATATGGGGAGCCAGGCAGTAGCCGGTGGCCTGAGTCATCCTGGTTTGTTATTTATTTTGAATATTGATAAGATGGAAAGTATTTAAACCCATCTAGGGCACCGGAACAAGAGGTCTGGGTACGTCCACAGCAGCGGTTGCGTTCTGGCTGAAACAGATCTTTATTAATTGCTTAAACGAGGCCAGTGAAAATACATGCTGCCCTGGTGCTTTGTACACTCGTGTGAGAAGCAGGAGGAGCATTTCTGTGATAGGTAATTGTCAGCCTGTCAAAAGTGAGAGGGGGAAAACCCCTGATTTTTGTCCGTGCGCCGCAGCTCTCGCAGGCGGCGTGTTTGTCAGGCGGCGCGTTGCATAACCGGTGCTTGCTGGAGCATTGCAGGAAAACAGACAGTTGCATTTCACAGTGGCCAGAGCTGCAAATTCAACACTAGCTGGAATGCTTGGGAGTTTTGCTGAACTATTTGTTGGATCCAACGATGCTGCGTTCTGGAGTGTTCTAATCCTGCAAACATTTGAATTTGTCATATTTAAATGAGGGTATTGCGTGTGAGCTCAGAGCTGGGAAATCTCCTCTTGACAAGCTCTGAGCATCCGTGGCTGTAGCTGCAAGTGCTCCGTGCTTCTAGAAGTAAGACCACTGATAGTTCTTGTCCGAGTGGGTAATCTGTCCGGAGTCAGGCACCTCTCTCATTTTTAACACACGAGTGGGAAATAGCCCCTTACTCTGGAAAGCACCGGGTGTGTGGGAGGAGCAGTCGTGCTGGATCTGTTGGTTGCAGTGCCTTTTATGTTGCTTTTTATGTAATACTCTATTTCTCTGATGCAAATAAACTTGAAGTTGTAGGGAGGGGCTGCTGAGAAAAGGAAAACTTTCATTACAGACAGCTGACATGCAGAATAATATCTTTTTATATGGCACCTACCACGTGATGGTTTAAAGTAAATCATAGTTCACTGGGTAAGGTTATTTCTGGCACAGTTCTCCTTTCTGCCTAAGTAGTCTCATTCCAGCACTTCTTGCTTTGCCCTGCAGTTTGGTGTGTTAGTCCTGGGCTGGGAAACTGTTAGTGGGTATCAGGCCTGAAGAGCAGAAATCTCCATGGATTTATGAAATAAATACAGGTGAAGATAAAATGCGTTTCGCCAGTCGCCTTCTGCTTTGGATTATAACGCTAATTGTAGTTGAAAATAACATTAAGATGAAAGATACAGACTGAAAGGGTTCCAGTCAGCCTTTCTCATGAAATATTCATGTATTTAGGGCTTTTAACTCATCAGATCACTTATAAAGGGATTACAGTATTATTGCAGCTTTGTCTTCTTTCATGAAGACACTGCCTTGGGATATTGATCACTGGAATGCACTCGAATATGGAGTGAAGCTTTTTCAGGAATCTCATTTAAAATGATCAAACAGATGTTTTAATGCTCCAGGGAACTTTCCTCAATTGTGTGATTCCCAGAAAGTGGGTCTTTCCCTGTTTTTTTCCTGTAACTTCAGCACTTTGTAGCTTCTAGCTGTGAAAGGAGCTGGTTGCTCTGAACCCTCCTTATAAACAGCGTGTCAAGTACAAGCCAATTTAGCTCTGAAACAAGCTTGAGCGGGGCTGGAGGATTAGCAGATCTCAGAAAAACTGTGTCGTGTCTACAGAGCTGAGAGGTTGAAACTGCTTTTGTTGTCCTTTTTATGTCAAGTTCCCATGAACTGCGTCTGTGTGGGCAGAAAGTCCCTCAAGCCAGAGGCAGCAGTGCCCATGCAGTTGTACGGCTGGTGCTGTGTTTGCAGAGTCACTCTAGAAAAACGGCAGTTTGAACTTGGATGGAAAGGTGTCCTAACCAAAATGGAAAGCACAAAAACTGTGGATCGTGGCAATTAACGTTCAGATGAAGTGTGGTATATTCCAAGGTCTTGCTCAGAGGGCAGAACTGACTGTCTCCAGGCTGTATGTTTAACAAACTTGCATAGAAATACGGGAGAGGATTATTTTTGCCTATTGCTTGATGTCTTATCATTTCAAAGACAGGTAAAAAAATGATGGACTTTGTTCCTGTTAGAATCCTGTTCATGAGGTGGAAGGGAAGAGCTGGCTGATGTCAGTGGTGCTCATCTTGTTAGCTGCTGTAGGATGTGGCCTCCCTTCCTCCTGAGGTAAACAGAAAGTCTCTTCTGGGAGCAGGAGTCCAACTGCCCGTGGGTTTTTTTGCTGTTGTTGTTTATAGACAGCTGGGTAATAATCTATTTTGGTTGTAATCAAGCTTGACCTATAAATACTAAAATGGCTCATATAAAACTGATTTAAACTAGCAGATCTATTTCCTTTAGGGGTTAGTGTCACCTTTTATTTTCCATAAACGAAATTCCGGGAGGAATGGTCAAAGTAGTTGTGCCCTTTTAAGCCTGGCAGATTCAGGAGGATTTAAAAGCTTGGGAGACCCCCGGCGCAGAGCTCAGATCTGCCAGCAGGTCAGTTCTTCACCCTCCTTGCCTGAAAGTTCTCCCTGTGATGCCCTTAGGCTCTGGCACTGGAGTGGTATTAACATTTTTGAATATTCCTTCAGTTAAAATCTTCAAGCAGAAGAAAATCTCAGTTTTGTTTTAAAAGAAAATTCAATTTCCACTCCCTCTGCTCCTGGTTTCCAGGAGGCAGCATTAAGGGACTGAGCTAAATACTGAAGGATTAAGAACGGTGTTAAATAGCTTAATTTCTTTATAAAAAGCAATGAAACTCTTACTTTTCCCTCTATTTTAAGATAATTCTATACATTAACTTCCTGCTATTCAGGTTCTTATCAAGCCTTAAAATTTGCCAGGAAACATTTCAGCAGGTACAGTTCTACTTTCTGGCACTAATATACTTCCATCGTTCACCCGGTTTCAGTACTGGTTACGTGGATACTCACCGCTGCAGGGCTTTTATTTAAACTGATAAACAATGTAGTATTAATAAGTGGCCATATGGTAAGTGGGGCTTTTCATTCCAAAAATCGTTGTTAAAACAGGCGTTGAATTCGGCGCGGTTGCGTGGGAACGGTCGGCGCCGGGGTTGCTCGTGGCTGACGCTCGCCCGGCAGTGAAGTGGTTTTTAAGGCAGTGCAGATCTCTGGACTGCATATGCAAACCTGACCTTTAGATCGATCTGCGTGGTCAAACCCGGGGTATACACAGACTGGGTATTGCAGATTTGCCAGTAGGATTTAAAGAATCTTAATATTTTCTGGAATTTGTAAGTTTGCTCCTGAAAAGCCGGGCAGTGGCCCATGCTAACAGACCGTGCGCTTTTAGAGGCTTAATATTAGTCTTGGAATTTATCACTGATGGGTAGGAATACATTTAAAGAATGATTTAAACCTCTAATTTTTATTTTTTTTCAAGAAGTTTCAAAGCAGCCTTTATTGAGAGGAAGCTGTTTTGGTGTCTTCATCAAAGATTTGGTGCTGGGGACCAGGAAAGGACAAACTGGGTTCCTGCCCCCGGCAGTGACCAGTGCCTGGGCTCTGTGGCCAGAGTCTGATCACTGTTGCTGCAGAAATAAAATAATTAAAGTCCAAGCTGGAATTGCAGTGACAATCTACTGACCTCATGTCACTTATTTACTCTAATTACATAAACCAGGAAGAAGATAGTTAAGAACGTTGCCAAGCTACTATCGGCACAGCAAATTATTCTTACCAAGTATAATGTAGTTGGTGTTTTGCTACGATTGAGCCCCGAGAGTCTGTCTGGGATTTAATCTGTATTTAAAAAGGTCAGAACATTTTTTTCCACTAAAGAAAATGAAGGAAATACCCAACTTTATAGGACTTAAAAATCAGTGTCAAGTTGTGGCTGTGGTAGACACCAGATGGAGGAAGTCCCAGGAACAATTTCTGTGCCCTTTGACATTGACATGTTCTGCTGATGGGGAAGGGAAGCATTTTCCTTTTCTTCTTCTGGAGAAGCTGTTGAGAACTCCTCTGAATCCTGTAAATCCCTCTGCTGAAAATACTGAGGTAGCTCTGGATGAGAAGAGAAATGAATGAGTGTGCCCGTGGTGCTTGGGAGGGTGAGAGCCTCTCTTCTGCTGGCCACACAGGGCCAGCTGCCTGCTCAGCACCATCCTGCCCATGTAACGTGGCCAGGCAGTGCTGCCTTTTAACTGTTTTATTTATATAATTGAGAAAACTCTGCTTTCTCCTAACTGTGCCCAGTTGAGGTGGATGTCTTGCCTCCCGTTTGCAGCCCAGTGCTCATTAGTATGAAATTTGCAGCAGTGCTGCAGTCCCTTCGGAGGGAGGCTGCCAATTCCAGCCCGTGACGTAGCGTGCTGCTCTCCTTCGGGGATGCAGCGTCTGCTGGGCTCTGAGTTTTCCTTCTGGCTTCCTTTCCTCTGCCTTTGGCTGGCTGGCACACGTCCCAAGGAACTTTCTGCAAAGGCAGACCCGTAGGACGGGAACTAAACGAGCCGTTTGGGCACGGCAGGCTCCAGCTGCCCAGGGCGCCCGCTCCGTGCCGGGAGCCCCAGCAGAGCTGGGGCAGAGGGAGAGGTGGGCAGGCCCTTCACGGCCTCAGCATCCCGATGCTTCAAACTGCCAGCTCAGCCTGAAGCTGGTTGCAGAGCAGATGGCAGACTGAGGAAGATCAATCTCAATACGTTTGTGCATAAAATCACTTGTTCAGATGGCAGATTTACCGCTGTTTTCAAAGCAGTTTGTTTCTCCGGGTGGTTTGTGTGAGCTGCAGTTCGTTTGCACAAAACTCCAGCACAAGGCTGAGGTCGGAAAGGACGACTCTGTTGCTGGAGGACTTCACTCCTTAGGCCAGGCTTTGCTGACTTTGATCCTGCCTCAGCGACCCGCACAGCGGACCCCGGGAGATGAGAAATTACGGAGCGACGGTGGTTGGGATGTGGCTCAGAGGAGCACGCGGTTGGGACTTGAGTTTTTGAGAATGGATGTGTGGGCAGGGCTCGAAGGCCCGACTCTTGCCTTTAACGGTTCAATGCTTCAAATAATGTCTCAGAACAATGTTGTTGTTCTCTTATGTTCTCAAATACCTGTTTGCTCATATGGCTTCTCACTGTCTTTGGGGTTTTTTTTTGTGTGTGTGTGTGCTTCTCTCTGTGGTTTTTTTTGTTTTATTTAGTGCTTCAATAATAAAACCAAACCAGAATGTGCTTAAGACTTAAATTACTGAATTGTGATCACCCGTCAGTTGGACAAGGTGTGTTATCAAATGTTACCGCTTCCTGTCTGTAAATGGATGGATTGTTGGGAAAGTTCTCTTTTAGAAATATTAGAATGTCAAAATATCGTTACACTCTTCACCAATCACAGTGAATTCAGTTTATAGTTACTTCCCTGAAATGCTTTTTAGCACAGTAGTGGTTCAGGATTAGATTGAGTTCCCAAGTTGTATTGTAGGGAATAGAACTCCCTTAGGAGTTGTGGACTTTCCTTGAGGAGTCCCTGTGCTTCTGGGTACCCACAAGCCCTGCTTCCTGCTGCTGAAGTTACTGAAGTATAAAATAGGTTGATCAGGCAGTGTAAATTCCTGCCTGGAACCAAACCATTTTCCTTGTTTTTACAAGAAAGAACCCAGGTTTTGGCCTGCACCGAGGTTAGGAGAGCAAAAGCTTCTAAGGGGATGTTTGGTGTGGGATCAGCGCTGCTCGGCGGCGCCTCAGGATGGTCTGTGCGGTTCCTTACGCGCTTGGGGCCTTGATTTGTGTTCGATTTGATGCTGAAAGAAGTCAGTGGAAATGGTCATGTTTTTACTGTTAAGACTGTAACACTGAGAGTGAGATTCCTGCCCTAATATGAGCGATGTATTCTCTTGTATAATGTTAGTATATAAAATACATTTACTTGGGTGTCAGGTACCGCGCTGATAATGAGTAATAAAATAGAGGCAGACTCTAAAGATTGTGGAAGTGGAAACTTGTCAAATTCTGCTTTAAAGTCACGTTGAAGTCCTGCTTTCTGCTTAGTCTTGTCTTTTCTTTTTTCTTTTCTTTTTTCCCTTCCCTCACTTTTCTGATGTTGATGGCCTCAGGAAAGGTGGAGGAGGTTTTCTGTGTACCCTAAAGACAGGGAGCTTGACTGCCTCGAGGAAGGGACTTGGCGAGGTCAGTCCCTGGCAGTGATTTTTATTGTGCAAGTAAATTCCGTGCTAACAGGGTAAGTCTGCGGCCGTGTTTGTCTCGCTAATTTTTAGGGGATGTGTCAGTTAATTAATTGCGCGATTTTTAGACAAACGCCCTTTCATTTGCCGTCCACCAGCCCTCTTCCCGGCGTGTTTCCGTAGCTCTCGTGTAACAATTGCATAATTGTTGACAGCTTTGATTAATATTAGGGAAGTATTTAATGCGCTTTCAACTTCATTGAGTAATTTAATACCTAAGAACATGGTGTATCACAAATAACTCATTAGGGAGCAGATGGTGAGCGGAGCTGTTGATCGGCAGGGCCGGGGCCGAACCGGTGCCGACCGCTTTGCGGTCTCCAGTTTGGGAAGAGCCCGTCCTCCCTGGAGTTGGGAATAGAGCCCCAGGTCTCTTGTTTCCCGCTTTCACTGCTCTCTCATTCTCTCTATATGTTGGTTTTGATTTATTGTGGAGGGGATCAGTCCGTTTTCATCTGATTTTGGTCATCATAAATACTTCCTTTGCAGAAAGGGGTTCGAGTTTGTTTTGCAAACACATCTGTGAGCGGTGAAGGGATTTTGGTGGAGCATTGAAATCCACCTCTTTTCATGGCCTAGTTTATAGTAACTTAAAAAACTGGCATGAAGAACACTTACAAGTTCAAAATTAACCAGGTTTGTTTATAGTAGCCATGATTCAGTAGTTATCTGCCAGGGTAAAAATAACCGAGACACGTGGCTGCGACGTGCCAGGAATCTGCCCCTCTCTTGGGGCATTGGGAGAGCGATGGTCGGCACGGCCGGGCTGGGAGGTGCTGGAGATCACACCGACATCTGTGTTTCTCTCCCAAATCTGTGAAATGCTGACAGCACATTTCCCTTTGGAAATGTTAAATATTTTGGTTTCCGCGTGTGAAAATCAGCCTGCTGGGAAAAGGGAGGTGTGGGTGATGAGCAAGCCAGCACTCGGGAGGAGGTTATTCTGCTTGCTTCCCTAAAGCCGGGTGAGTGGTGTTTGCTCCCTGCCCCTCTCTCTGCTATCCCAAGGACACCTTTCCCTTTCTTTATCTCAGTTCATCTTTCCGGGGAACAGCAAGAGAGCAAAATACGTGTGGGCTTAACTGTGCACGTGGCTGCACCTTGAGAGGCCATTTCACGCTGTCTCTAGGAACTGAGGCTTGTGGTTTGGTGCGTGCTCATTCGGTGCCTCACTTTTTTTTGTTCCTGTTCCTTTTCTCTCACCCTTTTTTAAACTAGGGCTGTGCCTTGTGCTTCCTGAGTGGCAATGCAGCCCGTGTTGCTGAGCTGTCATCTGTCTGCAGTCCTATAGCTGGGGCTGTCTCGGCGCTTCCACTAAAAATCCCTGTTCTCAGGGGTGTCCAGCTTGGAGCCAGGCACAGGCTTGCAGCAAGAGCTGCTTGAGCCAACTCTGCTGTAGACTCGCTTGCTATTACATTTCAGAAAATATTTGGCAAGGTTTATGGGGGCTTCGTTACCTATTTCTAAAATATTTTGGTCTCTGTTGCTGCAAGGTGGCACGTGCCCATGGCTCTGCTCTTTTGCAACTGAAATCTTCTGTAGAGAGTACTGGGGAGAAAAAGTCCACAGGGAGGTGGTGATTTGCCTTAGACAGTGCCCATCTCTCTGCAGAGGAAAGTTGTCATCTTGTTGTGGGAAAAGCAAACTGTGGGAGAGGAAGAATGAACCTGGAGAGCATGAGAAGCTCCCTGGGCTCTTGGAAATCAGTAGCAGCTGGTTTTTGGGTGAGGGTTTGATCAATCCAGTTTGTCAGAACAAATGGAGTGAATCTCTTAAAATGTGTCTGTTTAACCCTAACTATTGGATGTGTGCTCAGTGCAGCCAGTGCCCTCGGTGGCACTTCCAGCTGCCGTGTAATGCCGGTGCCTGCCCGAAGTGCCAGCGCCTGCCCCAGAAGGAGGAGATGCCTCCCCGGGGCCCTGCCTCCCCCCCATCTCTCCAGCCATGGCCTTCTGACTCATTTAGGTACTTTGCTGATCTGTTATCTGTAGCTTGCTCTGCAGAAGAGCGTTTTTCAGCGGGTTTCTGGGGTGCCGCTTTCCCCCAGCGCCGCGAAGGCGGCGGGAGGGAGCTTCAAGTTGAGAGAAGTGCTGTGGGAGCCCAGATCCTGTTGACTTTCGGTAGGAGTTGGTCGTTGAACTGCTCTTAAAGATTCCAACCCCTGGCTTAACTGAACAAGGAATGGTCAGAAATGGAGGGTGGATAGCTGTTGGTAGCTATTAAGGGATGAAATCCTTGGGTTTTCCTGAGGAGAGGGAGAAAGTGATAAAGTTTTCCCACTGGCTTCTACCTGACAGCCCCCCCACCCCCCGCCAAGCTTTCACTGCCCAAGGGGCAAGGTGAAATTGTGCTGGAGTTCTTGGTTTTTTGGAGTATTAAGAAATTGTGTAGCGCACCATTGATAAAGCAAAGAGCAAATTTTATACCAAGGATGTTTTGGTTTGAAACCATGAAGAGATGTGATGCTTGCATGCGCAGTAATTTGAAAAATGATTAATTCTTTGTTGTGTTGGGTTTTTTTTCAGTCCCTTAGAGGGAACCTGCAAAAACCTTCCGCAGGGCTGCTAACACTGATGAGACATCTTTTATGCCAAGGTAGGAGTTTTTTAATCTTCTCAGTATATCTCAAATTGAATTGCTAAGTGTGAAAGCATTGACAGTTGGGGAAATTTGAGAATTCCTAGGTGTATAATGCAATGCTTGAAGGAAAAAGTTGCCTGAATCTTATTTCCTCTAGCGGGGAAAAGAAACCCTGAAGTTTTGTGTTCTGTCCTCTGCTATTGTACGAAATACAAGACTACGGTCGCAGTCCACAGTTTTTAAGGCTGAGTTAAGAATGTGTCTGCTTTGATTTTTATTTTTTCTTAAGTCTTTTGTTAATGGAGATTGTGCCATCGGTTATGGCCAACGTTTCATCAAGCTGCACAAAACCATCGGACCGCATGCTCTTACCCCGTCTTCCTCATGCTGAGCAGCTTATCTGCACCTCCTGTTCCTCGTAGCTCTGTCAGTGTTTGGAGAAGGAAGGAGAAACTAGTGAATCCAAACTGCCTTCTTCAGATGTATAAGTTCATCTTCAGACCTCTGCCGTTCGCAGGGTGCAAGAACATCAGGTTTCAGGTTAGCGTGGCGTTCTTGCACCTCCTCTCAGCGCTGTGTTCGCTTCTCTGCTTTGCTTTTGCCTCTCTCCCCACCACCCAAGCTACAGACTTCTTCATGAACTGATGAAACTTTTCTTTTTGACAGGAGCGGCTCATTTTTGCCTCAGCCTTCTCCCCACACTGCCCTCCTCACAGCGCTCAGAACTAACGCCACCAGTTTCACAACATTTATGACAACACTAAAAGTTACTTTTTTACGCTCCTTATTGGTTATATTCTTCTCTTGACTCAAAAGAAATGCTTCACTCCTATTATTTCATTCCGTTTTGAAACGTAGCTGTCATTTCACGGTGTGTGACTCTGCTACGCAGAGCTCTGGGTGGAGACGAATGCTGCTGTGTCTCACGGTATTTAGGTGGGCACCAGCAGCTGCCAAATGAGAAGCTGGCTAGAATGCAGCACAGTCGTTTCTGGAGCACTCTGTTCATGTTGTATAAACAGATAACATTCACACACTTGGGAAAGAGCTACAAGATAACTGAGGCGTGTGGGCTTCACCCTAATAAGGCTCACGTGTTTCAGGGTCTGGGTTTCGTGTTGTACCTGAAAGAAGAGAAATATCAGCAAATACTGTAGAGAAGAAATGAGAAGTTAGTCTTGTGTTGCTCCCAGCTGAAACTTTCCCACAAGTATTTTTGCTATAAATAAGAAGTGAAAGAGTTCACAGCTGAATTTAACCCTTTGCTCGCTTGCATTCTGGGTTTTCTAAGGTGGAACAGGCTGTGCAGCTGTAGGGAAAAGAAGACAAACTGGATCAATGAGTTGCGTTTGTACTTTATAAAGAATGCACCGCTATCTAATTTCTCTAGGTTATCAAGAGGAAAATCATTGCTAATTGGAATTCCCCTCTCCTTCTCATCCAAAATCATGACTTGTGAAAGAAAGGAAGTGAATGTTACTTCTCAGGGAGATTTTCAAGCGGAAGAGCTTACAGCTGCCAGAATTTTTACCAAAAAATGTAGTCAACGTACTAGAGTGCAAAGACACTGCTTCCTCTGCTTTTAGATGCTCAAAGTTACCGTTCTGGAAAATCCCTTTCAACTTGACTTAACTTCGCAATTTCTATGAAGTTAAGTAAGCAGCTACAGCTCATGGACTTCAAGAGTTGAAGAAAAACCACCCCAGGGTGCTTATTTGTGCAGGCTGCTGCCGAGAGCTTCAGCTTATCCCCCCTCTGAGACTCAGGCGAGGGAAGGACAGGTTGGCTGTGTGACCTGGGAGAGCCTCAGCGTGGGCGGGTGAGCCCCAGATTGCTGGTTTATGACTTAAAAATGAGATTCAAGTTGTGCTAAAGCAGCCACGGAAGTTGTACGCCTCTCTTCAGCTGCACGTGGGATTTTTAAAATTTTTATTTCGAGCTGTACATGTGACATTTAGACCATAGAGCATTCTTGGGGTCGAGGGGTGAGGGTTAAAAGCGGGACGTGTTTCGCTGTCTGTCTCGACGTGGCTCCAGCTGGGACTGACGATGGGTGTGCAGCAGCACGTGGGTTTCCTCTTGACTCTCTGTTTTACAGCTTTCCCTTGGGAATATAAATGATAGGAAAAAAAAACCCTGTCCTGATTTTAATGGTTACATAAATTTGAGACACATTGTCAAGGAGTTGTCCACAGTTGCAAAGCTAAAAATACGATCCCTGTTCTTCGCAGGCTGTTGTTAACGGTAGTCGTCGACAAGGTGATACATTTCTCCATCAAACTTCTCTGGAATACGTTTTTTATTTTTAAAGCAATCCTCAAACTGCAGCCGGCGAACCCATAAATCCTGTGGCAACGTTAGTTTGAAAAGCCTCGGAGAAACGCAGCTCGCCCAGGCTCCTAGCGCTGGTGTTTCTGAAGCCTTACTTGGGAAGAAAGTGTTATCTTGGGGGGGAAGAGGGGGAAGATAATTAGCTGCTGAGGTCATTGTTTGCTTCAGCTCCGTTGATAGGGACAGCCCAGCCTGGCTTCTAATGTAAACAGAGTGTAAAATGTTTATCACCAGCTTTGTCATTTGCCTTATTTGTCAGGGAATCTCGGGGAGAATGGGAACTTTTCTGGTGCTGTGGAGTGAGTGGAGGGAGTTGCAAGATTTCCATAAAAAGGCAGAGCCCTCGCTCGGGCGAGCAGAGAGGTTCTGCCTTGGCAGCCACAAGTTAGGCCTGACCTTTTCCAGAGAAAAAGTACTGACCTAAGTCCTTCCCTGCTGGGGGTGGGTGGGAGAAGTAAACCTCTCTACTTGCATCTTCCTGAGCTAATTTTCTTGTCCGATACTCAGTGTTTTACGCTGTAAAATGTTGGAAATGCAGAGGACAGGCAGCGAGAGCTTGTGCCAGCCGGTGCGGGTGGGAGCGGGCGCGGGCGGCTGCGCTGTGTCTGTGCCACGGCGCCTCCATCCTCTTCCTCTACGAGCACCGGCTGGGTAACTGCTCTGGATTTGGGCAACTTGTACAAAGTGGGGCTATCGGAGCAGTCAACTAAACTTGAGTGCCCAGGTAGAAAAATAAACCCCACAACTGTTCCTAAAGAGATTTTTGTTCTCAGGAGGCTTGAGAAGGGGAACGTGTTGCCACTTTCAGAAGAGAGGGTCATAATTTTGTACGTGCAGCCGCCCTTCTAACTGTTGGCTTTTCTCCTGCCTTGCAGGTCGTCGCTGTTTGAACAGACCACACCATGCGTGAGTACAAGCTGGTGGTCCTTGGTTCAGGAGGTGTGGGCAAGTCCGCTTTGGTGAGTTTTGGGAAGCAGTTCTGAAACCAATACACTAACTTCAAAATCAGCCTGTCTTCCCGCGGGCAGCGCTCGTGCCGTGCGATATTTGTATGACTTTTAACACGCGTAGTGACTTCTGTGTAGCCACAGTTACCCTGCTGAAATACCTGTGAGCTGGTGTCCTGCTTCTGGAGAAGCAGCAGGCGATGAATCGCTGTTATAATCATTAGCATTTCGTTCCTGCTTCCCGCCTGGCAGTGATACTGTCCATGACTGAGTGTCTGGATCTCCGGAAAGCCCGACACCAGGAAGAGCGAGCAAAGCCACTGATGGTGGCTGCAGCCCTGCACACCTTGTAGGCTGGGAGCTTCCAACCTGGACTGAAAACACGGGGCAGGACGAGAAATCTCCTCCACAGCGTGTGCAGTGCAGAGGGATAAGCAAGACTAGTGGCACTTTGCACTCCTTAAGTACTTGTGTTGTTTCTACGAAGAGGTTTATAGATAGTAAAGCATCGTAAGAGAGATTCCTGTCAGCTGTTTATCACAAATCAGTCAAGCAACCTGCTCCAATCAGAAAGGCAAAGAACTGGTCAAGTGTAAAGTTATCTAAAGCAAAGAACTACTTCTGTTCCTTCTCACCGAAGATGATAATAGCTGGCCAGCCCTTCATGTCCTAGGCCTGTCGTGCTGCTAATAATCTTGGTAAATCATCTGCAGAATCCATCTAACCTGAAGGACAGATTATTCAGTTGTGCATCAAGTTTGATGATGTCTTTCAGAGCTCCCATCCTACTCTTTACGAAATGCAGGTGTCAGATTTTTTTGGTGCAGTCTGTTCTTCCACAGCAGCTTAGGCAATCTGTGCTCCTTTCTCCACCAGCTTCCCCTTGATTATCTTGCTTTTGGTAGGTAACATTGAAAAACTCACTAGATAAAGTAGGGCACTTATATTAATATACTGTACATAAAAATTATTCAGCATCTGACATACTTGAATTTCCTTACTTGTGAAGTCTGAGTCAGCATCCACCACTAGCCTTCTTCAAAGCTGAAATGCAAATTCTTAGTCTGATAAACAAAAGTTAAATTCTTTTTGACAGCTGAGGTGCTAAGTAAGCAAATATTGTAATTCATGTGCGACACCGATCCATTAGGTTTATAACAGGACACAATAAGTGCCAATTAGCAGCTAAGAGTGAATAATGTTAAGCTTCCAAGATGACTGTCTGCTTACCTATGAGCATTAGCAAGGAGAGGTTACAAGGTGGGATTTAAAATAATACGGAGGTCGCTTTAAAATTTCTTTCTTCCAACTGTATAAACTAAACTGCCTAACAAAGAAGCTGGTGTTTGCATTCAGTTCTGTGTTTTACAGTCTGGGTGTAGATTACAATATGGTGTTGTTTCACTGCAAAGCCTCCTTGTTGTTTTAACTCCTCTGTGCCAATACGATGCTGATTGTGCCTTTTGGTGATGATGTTGAGATAGCAGAAAACCCTGCAGTTGTCAGGCACAGTGATTTTGCAACTTCTTTGTTTCCTGTACAGTAGTTTTCTCCCTGTTTTTAATGAGGGCAAAAATCTTCTGGAGTGTTCATGGGTGAGCAGTATTACCAAGAGTATCCAGTTGTGCATAGTCCTACAGAAAGCTGGAAAACAAAATTGGGACATACAACCCCAAACTAAGGGCAAGTTACAAAGGTCTTGGATCAACACGTAACCTGCAAACAACCCCAGATTCGTGTCCTCTCCCTTGGCCTCTCTTTCCTCCTACAGTCAATAAAAGTCCATCAGAGGTTAAGGATGCACCATAGTAAGAAAGGTTATGAATGAAGTTGAGTGTAATTGTAATTCTGATGGTGTGTAACTGGCATCCGTGTGAACACACCAGCACCAGCTGAGATAACAAAAGTTAGAACAGTGATTTATTCCAGAGAAAACAATTTGAGAAGAGACTACATGAATTCAAGTAATTATTTTTTTCAGAGCAGTGCTGTATTTTTGAATATAAAATAAGACTGTGAGTGTTATAGTAGGAAGATGGAAGTGTCCTGCCTGGTTTGTCATTTCTGGAGCTGAAGGCTGGTTCACAGGCACTATTCCCAGAAGAGTGTGGTACAGATGTGACTGACTGCGGTGCTCCCGGCAAATAGCAGCCTGCTGTGGACACTCCTTGGTTAGCAGCTGTGCAAAGAATCCTAAAATATAATCTGTAACCCAGGATTCTTATTGTTGGTCCCCACTGCTGGTGTAACTCTGTCATCCATGTTCAGGGTGGTATCTTCCTGTAATGATTTTGTCTGAAGGGCAGGCTGGGACAGCTCTTCATCGTGACAAGAAAATACTGGAGAAGCAAAGGGTTTGATGACTTTTAAATGAGGTAGTACTAGAAATATTTTTTTTTCTTTTAATATAAGAAAGAACAAACTGTGAGTAACTGCTCCGTTTCCAGCAGGCAGCGAGATGTTCTGCCTGTATCCAGCGTGTGCCACTCTCTGGAAGTTTGCAGGCACTTGTGTGAAGCCTCTCGCAGTGAATTCTCAGCTGTCTGTCCAAACAAAATACAGGTTGTGTCTTTGCAGAATTGGTATTAAACTGTGGAAGGTACAGTTGGCAAAAGATGGCTGGTGTGTTTGTTGATTTTAAAGAGAGAAACTGAAGTGCTGGGATCTTGGCGCTTAGTTTTGCAAACAAACAGCACCTTGTTGTACAAACTGAACCAAAGCTCCAGACGTTCCCGTGCTGCATCCCCGTGGGATTGCAGAGAAGTGTAGGTACCAGTGTGGGAAGGAGGGTGAAAAGGAGGAGTGAGCTTCGTAAACCTGCGGCCTGGCAGGAACCAGAGCCCACCATGGACAGAGCTTGGATGGCTGGAGCTGGGCCGCTTCCCAGTGACAGCTTGATGGAGAATGTTTAGAGCAGATTTGCCTTCAGTAGTGATAAAGGGGAAGAAAGACTTCCTCTTTGGAATGAGTGATGTCTCCTCCTGTAATGGTTTAATAGAAATTGAGTATCTGGAGACCCTCCAGCTTTCCCTTGCTGCTCAGGGCAGGTGATCCAGAGGAGCTCCCCTGGCACTCTAATGTGATTTCAATCGAGATGTGCATTTTCCACAAGGTACTTTTCCGCAGTGTACAGACGGCCAGTTCTGGTTAAATGTCCAGTCTCCCACATTTGGTGATTTTTATTCTCCTAAAGTCACAGACACTGAAGTAAAAGCGTGTTTGAGGATATCATCTTCCATTAAAAAAAGCCAGCAAGCAGACAGTTTACATTTCAAGAAAGTCTTGAAAACGTGCTTGAATAAAGTGATTCTTAAAACAGCAGAAAGTACCCAGATTTTATTTTAAAAGATTGGAAAAATATATGTCTTTGTCTCTGCTCCCCACTGTTGAAATCCAGCAGTATTGAGTAGTTTTTGTGTCGTTACTTTTTGATAAAGTGCTTCTTGGTGAATGTTACTGGTCGTGTTCAGTTCACTTAATATTTTTCTTCCTTCCTTTCTTCCCAGACCGTACAGTTCGTTCAGGGAATTTTTGTTGAAAAATATGACCCGACAATAGAAGATTCATACAGAAAGGTAAAATGCCATCATTTTTATTTCTCTCAAGTCTGGTAGAGCTTGCTGCTTTTACTAACGGAACAAGGGCTTATCGAGTGAGCAAGGGTCTGTCCTCAGAACACGTTCTGGCTGCGTAAAACCACAGCAGGAAAGCGATGCCCCGAAAGCACCGCTCTTGGAGATGGTGTCGTGCAGGTAGCGTCCTCTGGCTTCACGTTTTCCTGCCTTAGGGCCTCTGCAGTCAGACAAATTGTGTCAGCTGCTGTAAAGCTGAATTACCAGGGAATGACAAACTTTGCTGCTAATTGGACTGCTCCCTAAATGAGTTCTGTTTAACAGGAGGATTAAACCTCTCTTGCTCCATCTAACCAGGAGCTTTCGCTTTAGGTCTCTGATGGCTCAAGTTGAGGCAGTTGGAGGCTGCAGGTCTCCACTGTTTGCCTGTCAGAGATCAGTCTGGTGTGTTTCCCTGAACCATCACCCATTTCCACCTGTACTGGGACGTGAGCTGTGGTGCTTGGCAGATGAGTGTACTGCCAGTGCTTCTGATTGAGGGCCTGGGATAGGAACAGCTCAGCCAAACTAGAGCAGGACTGTTACTTGGATCTGTTTGCTGTCATTTGACACACGACTATACAAACCATAAAGATACCAATATTTGCTGTCTGTAGATGTTGTTGTAGAGGGTCTAGTCACCGTTCATCCCAGTAGGTTTGCGTTACTGTAGCAGAGCAGCTGCCTCTTGTTGTTTTCTTTTAGGAATGGCTGCCTCGCCATTCAGTTCCAAAGCATTCTGCTCGCTTCGAAGGCACGTACAATTCTTTACGGCCGCTGTGGATGCAGGCTTGTCCTTGCTGAGCAGAAGTCCTTGTCAGGATCCCTGACGCTGTCACGTTATGTAATTCTATCAACAGAGCTGCTTTCTTCACTCGATTGATGTCAAGTAACCCATTGTTTTACAGATTAGCATAAATGTCACCGTAATTAAAGGCACCAAAACATAAGACACTTGTGCCTGTGATAACTGAATGTAAATTGTGGTGTGAGTTCTGCTGTTAAATTTATTTGACTTCCTGGAATTACCCTCGTTAGATCTGAGACCTTTCTCAGCGAGTGGAAGAGTTGCTGAGCCTGTGAGGATCACTAAATATTTTGCTTTTTTATCTTTACTCCCTTCTCCTTCACAGCAAAAGAAAATGGAAGTTTCAGGTCCTTTGATTTGTAAGAGTGGATTTTATCTCACTCAGGTTGAGGTGTTTAGAGTGAGCTGCTGATTTAAGCCTTTATAATAACAGAGTCCTGGAGCATTATTGAGCTGACCCAAATGCCTGTCTTGGGGCAGAATTAATCCTCTAATAGCAGTGCCTCTCTCAGCTGGGGAAGCACAAGTGCCTGGTTTGCTTGTAGAGCTCTTTGTGGCAGAAGTGAAAAATAAGCTGAGATTCCTCTTGCCTGTCCCGTTTCAGACATTTTCATTTTAACTGTGTTTGCCTCTTCCCTTTCTCCCCAGCAAGTGGAAGTAGACTGTCAACAGTGTATGCTTGAAATCCTTGATACAGCAGGGACAGTAAGTATAATTTTTTTGTGATTGGTACGGAGTTTCTTTGTTAAGAGTGAGCTGTTAAGAACAGAACTCAGACTAGTGTAATAATCCTGCCCAAGCCAAACCAGTAGACCAGCTGCAGTAATTTAGACTGAACGATTTTGTTAAATAACGCAAATCCCAGTGTGGGTTGTGAATGAGCCCCTTCCCCAGCTGGGTGGTGCATCCTGTGCCCCCCTCTTCCCTCTGCCTCCCACCATCATCCCGCTGTCAGTGGGATCATTTTACCTGTGAGTTTTGCGAGTGGGCAGAACACACAGACACAGCTTGAAGCTGCTTCCAGCATGTCAACGTCAGCCTCTGGGAAGGGGATTTCATCAGGAAAGGTTTAGTACCCACCGAGGATGGCACCTCCCTGGCGCTGGCAGGTGCTGCTCTTGGAGACCCGTGTCCTCCCCGCCCTGCGAGCAGCCGGGGCTGTGCCCTTTGCCGGTGTCACTCGCCGCCGTGCAGAGTCCTGTCACTAAATAAACAGAACTCCTGACGGTCGAGTGCGCATCACAGGGGGAGGACACGCTGCTGAAAAGTTAGTTTTATTTAGAAAGCTTTGAAGAGGATCCGCAGCGATGCGAAGACGTGGAAGCAGAAATCGTTGTTACGCGGCTTTGGTGAAGCCCCTTTCACAGGGGTGGACAAAGGCAGCTCTGATCTGGGACAGATTTTCCAGCCTGCTCTCGTATTTCATTGCATTGAACCTTTAAGCCATTTTCATGCTAGAGATGACTATTGTATAATTGTGTACGTGCAGAGGTGGCCAGACGGTGCCTTCCCACGCGGTCGTGCTCACTATAAATCGTGATTGTGCGACACTTTGGCCTGTTCCAATGTTGTGTTAGAGGAGAACTTGAATTTCCAGCCAGATCTGTTGTCTGATGGCAGCCTGGTGCTTAACACTGTATCAGAAAATAAATGAGAGATCACTACAAAATGTTTCAGCCAGATCCTAACACCTTGGATTACGTTTGGGGTGTACAACGGTCTGTCTGCAGATAGATCTTTTTTTTTTTGTTGCTGCTTTTGATGTTTTTCCCCTTTTTTCAAGAAGCCTTTTTCTCTATTAGAGGAAAAATAAATAAAGGGAAAGAGACGTGTTAATACTTTTATTAAATTTGCATGCTTCGGTGGCCTTCTGTAAAGAGTACAAATGTCCATGCATGCTGTGCTGTATTCTTGTTTCATTACAATAGAACTGTTCCTTTGTAAATGTTCATTAGCTGCATTCACTAGCTGAGTACTTCAAAAACTATTTGATTACAGGAGCAATTCACAGCAATGAGGGATCTCTATATGAAGAACGGCCAGGGGTTTGCACTAGTATATTCTATAACTGCACAGTCCACGTTTAACGACCTACAGGACCTGCGGGAACAGATTTTACGGGTTAAGGACACTGAAGATGTAAGTAGAATATATTTTTTTCATCTGCAGATAATTAAAATGTGTTTGTAAGTAAAGAGTAAGGACAGGAGTTTGTGAGCAAGATTTCTTTTCTCCTTTTAACTCCCTTCCAGTATTTGTGTTGTCCTTTTTTTCCCTGTGCTGAGCAGTACTTTAGTTCCCTCAGAGTTAGGGAAAAGTTGAACTTGCCGATAATGGTGCTGTTAGGAGATGAGCGGTGGAAGACTAACATTGCTTTTCCCAAATGTGTGGAGGGGCAATGGAAGTGCGAAGCCACGGCTGGAGAGCGGTGCTGGTCGGCGGGTAGGGCTGGGACAGATATTGAGGCCAAATCCTGGGTAAGCTCTGGGCATTGTGTGCAAACAGCCAGTCAGGAGAGCGCCGTTCCGTGCCGGGAGGGCGGACGGAGCCTGCAGCTCGGCTGCTCTGTGGCCCAGGGCAGCCTCCCAGGGCTGCTGCTTCTCTTGGCCGTTCCTCATCCCGTTTACCGTGTTTGGAATGGCTTTGGTTCCCACCTTGGTTTAACAGGCTGTACTACCTGGTTTGCACTTGGGTAGGGATCGTTCTTGCACAAATCTCCGGTAGCGCGAGTCCTTCCCTGGCCGCGGTGGGAGCCAGCACTTCGCTCAGCTGCCCTCGCCAGGGTGGAATTTGCACCGTAAGCTGGACGAGTTCATCGGACAATAGAGGCTGTTGCTTTAGGTTTTACTTCAGGGCTTTGATTTGAGTATTAAAGTGCATTTATTTATTTTGTGTCAGGGGGGTGTTAGGTGTTGAATCTGAGCTTGAGAACTTTTTGGGTGTTTAAGCCGTTGTTGTGTGAGTCAGGGAAACCCCCTTCTTCCTGTCCTTAGTTCCAGCCTATCATTTCACATCTTAATAGACTTAATTTGTTTTTTTCTGAACATGTTCAGAACACATTTTCATGTTTTGGTGTGAGAAGGTTTCTCTTAACCATCTAGAAAGCTGCAAGGAATGGGAGTAAGCTGATAGAGTTGTAAATATCCTGTCGGTCTCTGATGAGAAACAAGCTCTTTGGAGCTTGCCTCCTCTCTGTTGTGACTTCAGGTTGCCGATGTAATAAGTAAAACTTACTTCTCAAAAACAAAAATGTGATCAATTTCTAATCAGTACAGCTGTGAGTTTTAATTACAAACATTAATCTCGAGTGTTGTGGAATGAGGATGAGGCTACAAATATTGACATTGAAGTAGATTAAAAACATACAGCGTGTTGTAAATTACCAGCGGAAGTGGATAATGATTTATTTTCCAGCTGGAAAACGCTCATTTTCTGTTCAAAGAATTAAATGCCGCAGGAAGCAGAGCGGGGTGCACACCCATCATCAGCACTTCTGGAGGTTTTTTTCAGCTCTGACCCAGCATAAGGCAAACAGGACGCTCGGGAGCGCCCCAGCCCGCCCCGCACACCTCGCTCTGCTCTCGCCTCTCAGAACCCACCTTGGCTCTGGCTGGGTCATCCCCTAAGATCTGCCAGATGCACCTTGTGAAACCAAACCTCAGAACGCTCTGTAACCCACAATTCCGAGGCCTAGAAAGTTCTGAGCTGCTCTCAGCCTCCAGACTGGCCGTGAGAACGGGTGGCTGGAACTGGGGAGCCCAGCGTTGGGCTGGGGGCCCCAGCTGCGCTATGAGGCCCTTGGGGATGGGTCATCATCTTGTAGGGGTGGAAATAGCACCTGAGGGTGGGTTTGGTTGTTACAGAGGTTTTGTGGGTGCTTTGGGTAGTTTTTGCTTGCTCGTTTGAGGTCTTTTCTACCTCTTTGTGACATCTTGGTGCGAAAGACAGCCTGAGAGCAGAGAAAGCCTTCTGAAATGATACATCAGAGCATTATTTCGAAGATGTCTTAGTACTGGTTTTGATCTCTCTTTCTTTCCCTGTTTCTTGCTTCTGAAAGAGCTTTAACTCCCTATCTATACAGACGCTGCCGTCCCCGCTGTAAGTGAACTTGCTGATGTGTCTCTTGTTCTCACTTGTCTCCTCTTCAGGTTCCGATGATTCTGGTTGGCAATAAATGTGACCTGGAGGAAGAGCGTGTAGTCGGCAAAGAACAGGGTCAAAACTTAGCAAGACAGTGGTGTAACTGTGCCTTTCTAGAATCGTCCGCGAAGTCTAAAATCAACGTTAATGAGGTAACTACGAGCTGCTCCCTTGTCTTTCCTATTTCAACGAGAATTCCACTTGAAACCAGTGTGTGGTCCTTCTTGATTGGGAAGGTTCAGGATGATTCTGAGGTCTCAGCCTCAGGAAGGTGTGCGATGCAGTGCATTTAGCTGCTGCTTTCTCTTAGGACATCTCCTTTCTCTTTAAAAGGGGGGTGACTTCTCCAAGTAAGTGCTTTCTATAGCCTGTCTCTAAGGACACGAGTAGCAGAGGGTCCTGAGTGATGCTTGTTAACTGAATGACTCTTAGCTCAGATAACCTTCACTTGGCAAGTATTCTTCTTCATGATGACTGCTGCTGCTCTTCAGAACGCGGATTATGCCCCGTTGTATCATTTGCCATGTTGTGTGGCGTTGGCTGTTGGTTTTGAAGTATTTGCTTTTCACATCCCTGCTACTTCTGGCTGCTCAGGCAGACACCCCATCCCAGTCCTCCTCCTGGCAAGGCACTAACTGACTGAGGCCATGTCCAGGCAGGGAGCTGTGTCAGCGCTTCCCTTGTCTAAAGAGAAACACCTCTGCCCAGGCGTGCCGCCTGCTGCCGCCCGAGGTGGGGTGGCTCTGCTGGGGGAGCTCTGCTTGGCACCAGGCACCCAGTTTTTTATTCTCTGCTCTGAATTACCTGACTGTGACAGAGACCAAGTTTCCAGCCACAAAAGCTAAGGTGACCCCGTTGAGCATAGCTGGTTGGGTGCCAGGAGATAACTGGGACCGTTTGGGAGGCCGTGCGATAAGCAGGAGCAGCAGGATCTTGGACGGGACCCAGCGTTCCCTTGGCAGCAAGTGGGGCATGCGCAGCACCGAGCCCCTCTGACCGGGGGGACGGGAGCTCTGGCTGCAGGAATTGCAGTGCCCCTGGTCAGGCTTAGCCTAACTGGCTGAGCACTGCACTGGGTTGGTGGGTTGAGCTCGCTGAGCCAGGCTCTGCCAGAGAGGAGTCTGGGCGAGGGGGATGTCTGGGCTGTAGTAAAACTCTGTTGATGGAGAAATTAGGGGCTCAGTCACCAAACAGATCACCACAGAGGGTAACAGGCTCTGTTTTGTTTGTATTTCCATTGTGGGTGGCAGAGCCTGACCTCTCGTCAGCCAGAGGTGCCTGAAAGCTCCCGAGAGCTGGGCAGGGAAGGGGGTTCTCTGGGACAGAGCCCCCCGCTGTCCATGGTTTCCATACAGTCAGCCTGAGGAGCCTCTGTCTCCCTATTTCCCTGTCCTATCTGCTGCCTCCAGTGAGACTTCAGAGTATAGAGAGGACAGTTATTATCTGGAAGATTAGTTTCTGATGTTTTTGTGATCTTAATTTCCTGGTTTTCTGCCAGTTTATATTGTCTAGTTAAGAAAAGCGTAAAAGCTGAGGAAATCAAAGAGAAGAAACACTGTGAATCAAGCAACTGACTGTACTCGTGGTTTGTTCCTTCTGCTGGCTTCAGCTGTCCTTCTGGTGACCCGTGCGATGCCCTTGCCCCACACTGACTTTTTCCTTAGGGATAGTGGCATTCTTGAAACCTTGCTGCAGACTTTGCTTCTCATTTACAGAGAATGAGAATACCGAAAGCAGTGAAGATGCCACTTAGGGGTTTCTCTTGCAGAAACGTTTTCTTTCTGTCTCACCTGTACCCTTTGGGATGTCTTGGCTGTGTCCACTGGAGGGAACAAACTGCTGCTTTTGCCTGAGGCTGGCACTAGAAAACAGCAGCAATAAGCTCAGAAAGGAGTAGAGTGAGCAACTCAAGTGCTGTTATAAAATATTTCACACGAGAGCTTGATAAAGCCCCCATCCTGTCCATTTCATTTCAAACTGTTTAACTGTGCACTGGTGCTTTTTCATGGGGGCAGTAGCCAGAAAATCTTAAATTTTCAGTTGTTGAATTTTGTTACAAACTGGTCCTTTGTCTTCTGAATTTCCTTGGAATCCCCAAGAATTCGTGAGCTGTCAGCCACTCCAGGAAGGGAAAAAAGTAAACAGAGGCAAGGGTGGAGCCTTCTGAAGGTTTAAATATTTCTCCTCAATACTGCGACCCGGCTCCAGGCATTTTTTTCAAAGCTCATTTTGCTATAAATGGGTTGAGTATTGCTGGGAAAACAACTCACAGCAGAAGCCTTCACAAGAAACTCGTCTGTGCAGCTGAAAGAGGCCCCTGTGCTCGTCCCCTTCTGGAAATGTCACTTGAGGGCAGATGTTTTGCTTCTCCTTGCTATTGCTGATTAATAAACTCAAAAGATCAGACCGGGCAAAAAGGTGAAGCAATGAATCTGTTTGGCGAAGAGGAAGGTTAAACAGCCTCTCAGGCAGCTGGGGGAGTGCAAAGCGCTTTTGAAGGTGAAAAGCAAGGGAAAGGGGAGGCCTTTCCCTCTGGTCAGACCACGCTGCTCTGCAGAGACACCAGCCAGGGAGCACCGGGGAGATGATGTTTTTTTATTATTATTATTTTTATTCTTTTTTAAGATACTATATCTGTCTGTAAAAAAAAGTCTTTCATCATTTTCCTGTCTCATGTTCCATAAGCAGTTACTTGAGGAATAAGTTTTAGTAAATACAAGCAGTTCCATTGCATTTCTAAGGCTGCAGCCACCAGGAACACGGGCCAGCCTGCCAACCTGCCTCGTTCAGGGCACTTGTGTGGTGTTTTACCGCTTCAGTTTTTCACTTTGTGTTTCTCACTTTCAGATCTTTTATGACCTGGTCAGACAGATAAATAGAAAAACACCAGTGGAAAAGAAGAAGCCTAAAAAGAAATCATGTCTGCTGCTCTAGACTCCCATCGCGCAGCAGCTCTGAGCCAGGTAAGAGGGGTCTCGATTCCACCCCCAGCTCAGGACCATGAGCTGCTCCCAACAGAGAGAGGACTCGCTCCTCTTCCCTCCACTCCTCTGCCTTCTACCTGTTCCCAAATAGAACATCCTGCATTTGTTGGGGTTTTCTGACTGAGCCGGCAGAGAAATGGCTGCTTCTCTTCCCGTCTCCTGCTTGGGTCGACAAGTGCGACAGAGCAGGAACTTACTTTTTGCTCTTGCAGGTTCTCCCTCTGTCTTGTGACACCCTGCTCTGAGCCACCGTGGCTCACTTCTGCTTCCTTTTTATCCTCTGCTGAAATCTGGTGGCATCTCTGTAGCTTGTGTGGCTACTGCAGCTGCTGTCTCCGTCCTCGGTGCAAATTGGTTTGGGTGGGATGTGGATTTCCATGGCACAGACATAAAAAGCTGCCCACTGAAAAAAAACCCGCCCAAAACAAAACAAAAAACCACCTCAAGGTTGTACACAGCTAAAAATAATCTTCCTGTGTGTCTTGGCAGGGTACTCTGTGTGCTTACAGCTGTTCTGTCGCACTCCAGAAAGAAAAGAGCGTTTCTGTAGCTTCAGGTTTTGGACAGAAACATCAGAGAGGCTGCCTCGGGAGCTGTGAGCCTGTTAGCACAGGATTAGCACCCGAGTGTAAACGGCCGGTCTCAGCCCTAGGAAGTAAGAAACGGTCAGAAAACGAGCAGATCCACCCCCGTGGTGGCTGTTGCACACAGGCTGTCAGCTCCTGATGATTTCTGCCACCCATCAGAAGCTCCGTCTTCTGCCCTTTGGTTTCCCCAACAGGAGCAGCGTAAGGGCCCTCATCCTACAGCCTTTAAGAGAAACTCCTGGTTGAGAGTACATCTCAAGTGGCTTTTCCTGCTCCTCAGGTGATGCAGCTGAATTTGGCTAGTGTGGCGTCAGCCAGGGTGGCTTCTTGGAGACGGGTTCCCCAGCCCCGGGTAGGATGTGCTCCGTGCCGTGCTCGGTGTGGCTCTGCCTGGGATCCGCGCCGCAGAGCCCAGCAGCGGCAGCAGCATAGCCTTGGAGTATTGGCAGCTGCTAAAGGAGCTTCTGTTTTCAGTCAGCTACTGATGAGACTTCTCCTAACGAGGACTCCTACCCGTGCCCCCAGATCTGCTCTAGACACTTCAGTGTCTCCCCTTCTTTGTAAATCTCTTCCCAAGTCATTGCCTGTTGTTACAGCTGGAGTAGGGCTCAGGGGGCTCTCCAACTCATTGTATCCCAGAGATACAAAAGATCCCATAAATCGTTCATCCACTGCCAAATTGGGAACCTCCTGAAGGCCGCCTGTCCGGAGAAGCCGGGGAGCTGGCAGAGTGCTGTTGTTCCCGTGGCGAGGGGACGGGGCGGCGGCTCTGTCACCGCTCGGTGCGGCCGTGATAACACAACAGCGTGGCTCGGGGGCTTTCCAAAGTCTCTTTTCTTTCTGTGCCTCCCACCTGGGAGGGTGGTGGGACCAAAGCCCAGGCTTGGGGGCAGATAAGCTCTTCCTGCTGGAGCGTTGCCTGGGTGCGGGGAGATGTCTGGGGAAGCCTCTGGGCTTTGCATCGAGATCATTCATCTCACAGGCAGGATGAGAAATGTTCCCTTCATCNGGAGCAACAAAGGACAGATTCATGGGGCCGAGGGCGACTCCGTGGGCTGAGCACGCTGGTGCGTCGTGGAGCTGGGTGAGGCGGCGCTGGGCAGGGTGACGACCACCTCGTGCTCTGTGGGACCACCTTTGCCCGCAGGATGCTGCCGGAGGCTCCTGGGGTTCGTGTCCATGGAGCACTGTTTTGCAGCCAAGAAAGCTGAGAAACCCCTGAGTGTCCTTCAGAACCAGCCTATGGAGAGAAGCAGATACCACGAGCTGGGCTCTTAGCAGAATGGAAGTTCACAATAATTTTGCTCCCTTTTCAAGTGTTTTAACTATAAATCGGATTCCTTGCAGCCCATTTTAAGTGAATGATGGTGGAGCCGAGGGAAAGCCAGCGGGGTCGCAGCTCTGCTGCCCTTTCCCACCCACGATGTTGCAAATCATTGGACGGACAGACTTCAGACTCGTCCTACCTTCTTTACTCGGCCGTCCCTGTGGTCGGTCTGTGGATACGTTTTGAGGGCCGTGCATCCAGCACCCTACGACCGTTTTTCCTTCAGCTCTGGAAATGAGCAGTGTCAAGCTGCTGTGTCAGTTTGGCTCAAGTTCAGAGGAGAACTCATTCGATTCGCAGCAGTTTACGTTATTAAATATGACTGCCCAGGAGCCCCCGCGGGATAATCCTCTGTGATAAATGATGTTTGAAATGAGGGAGACCCGATGCCGTCCGTCTCATGCACCGCTCACGGTTAATAAACAAGGAAAGGCACAGCGCAGTCACGGGGGTGCCGAGCGAAGGGCAGGGGCTGGACTTGGACAAACCAGCAGCTAAACCTGTGACACGATCGGCACAGAGCGTCACAGCAAAGAGAAACCCAACTGGAGCATCTTCTGGAACTCAGCAAAGCCAGGGTTTAAATATCTGCAGGTTCCTTTCCTGTAATGTGCACCTTGGTCAACTGACTCTTGATCTCGTCTCATGCAGAAGTACCAGAAATCTGGCAAAAAGCCCAAGGGGAAAACAGAAGCCTCTTGTTTTCTGAAATCCCAATAGAAACACCTCAGATGCACTGGAAAGGGGAGAAAGCCTCCTTTTGCCGCAGGACTCGAGCCCAGGGAGATATGTGCTCGTCCTGTCAGGGGGTCACAGGCTCTAATTGAGCCAACGATAACACGTTTTACTGGCCTTGGGGTAAAGTTTTCTGATCTAAGTGTATTGATTTGGTTCTGAAAGGAAACTCCCTTAAGGCCCCTGATGCAGGGGCAGGATCAACGCGCCCGGGGACCTTGTGGCTGCAGGTTGCTCTGAGGCTGGGAGGCTGGGCCCGGACCGAGCCCAGAGGGCAGGAACATGGTCCCTTGGGTTTAAAAGAAACCACAGTAAATATATAATAATTTATAATCCTGTCATCGGTTGAGTCTTACACAGTTAACTCTTTCAGTGCCCTCTCTCAGCTCAAGTGACTCCCCCAAATGAAGATTTCTCCCAGAAACTCTCAATGTCCCGTTCATTAGCAGTTGTTTTAAAGGGTTTCTTCACTACCAGTAAACTTTGGGAGCATTTCTGCTCCTCCCTCCACCGCCCCCCCAGAATATTAGAAGGAACTGAGCATCCTCAGGAGCTGGAGGGGAGGCCCTGCCAGGAGACGCTGCCTTCAGCCCTGTCCTGTGCCAGGTGTGAGGTGTTGGGAGCAGAGCAGAAAGCGAGGCAGCCGCTCTCGTAGCCGGTATTGGCTGCTGCTGGGGCTCGGTGCCCCAAGCCAGGCTGAGATCTTGGCCTCGTAAAGTTGGTCTGTGACTGTGTCACAGAGGGGTTGTCCCACTGCACATTTCACTTTGTTTTTTACAGGAGCAGAACCTGGATTTGCTGCCTCCTGAGCTCAGGGTGTTCCCCTTTGTTCAGAGGCGATGCAGAATCTGATCAGCAGCTGGCAGGCAGCTTTTGACCCTCTCCTGAAACAATCAGCGTTCAGGGCTTGACCGAGAAGGACTCGGTGTGAGATAAGCTTCCTAGAGCAGGGCCAGGACTGAAGTAATAACTGAATAAGTGTGAGGTGGTGAATAAGACACGTAAGGATGAGTCAGAGCAGCTGGAGGCAAAGCTGCTGCCCTTGGGAAGGAGGGAAAAGGCTCCTCAGTGTCTCCTGCGCTGCCTGCCAGCGGTGGCACCGAGCGCTTCCAGCTGCCNTTTTTTTTTTTTTTTTTTTTTTGACTTATTCTAGATTGCAGGAATGAAGAACTGTTGCCTAAATGGAAAGTGCCAGCATTCCCGACATCAAAACCTTACGGAAATTCATAACATATCTGAAGAAGCTTCTCCTGTTTTTTCTATACTATGGGAAGAATTTAGACCTTAAAATGGTTTGCACACACAGCCCCTGGAAAAAGAAATTGCTCTGTGTATATCTCTTGGAAATTTAAGCCAATAGTGCTCCTCCTTTGCAATAGCCCTTAACAGAGGTGACGAGAGAGATCATTGACTCAAGTGTATGCTGATCCAGAGGAGCACGGATGCATTTCAGGTGTTAGATACTGCTACGATAATTACAGTTTCATATTGACCCTTTTATCGTAATTTCTCCCCATCGAGCACTAAAAATGTTCCACTGTTATATTTTATATCTATAACTATAGATATATATTATCAGAAGTTTCCCTTTGAACTCACTGCAACAAATAACTTTTTGAGTCGTTGACTTCATTTTATATTTAAAAGTTACGGAATATCATTATTTTCATTCTGCCATTATATTCTAATTAAAGATGTTTGTGCATAATGCTTTGGAAAAATGGGTCTTTTATAGGAAGAAAAACCTGGGATAACTGATTTCTATGGCTTTAAAAGCAGAAATATATAATATACTAAACCAACTCTAATATTGCTTCTCGTGTTTTACTGTCACAGATTAAATTACAGCTTTTATGAATGATTAAATTTTAGTACATTTTCATTTTGTTTCTGTGTTTTTGTTACGGTTTCCAGGCTTTGGTTTTTTTTATCCCTGTTTTGTGAATTCCTCTTCCGCTCCGGTAGGTCAGGGGGTTTCTCATCACCAGCACCAGCAGGATGTGATGTCCTGACGCCCCCTCCTCGCTGGGTGTATCTCGCCGTAGCACACACTGAAGGACAGGAGGCTGCTTCTGGTGACTTTTGTATGTTCTTCGGAATGTTTAAAGGTTGTATTCTGCTGAGAAGGCTTCCTCTGTACAATTATTTTTATATGTGCACATCTGATTTAATACTGTATCGAGGTCTGACTTCTACTCTGCTCTTCGGTTTCACCTGGCCGTGTATTTTGGGGTAGGATCCCAGTTTTGCCAGCACCACCCTCCAGGCAGGAGCTCATGGTGGGCTCTGGTGGTCGGCATCTCGACACAGAGCTGTGGAGCTGAAAGTTGGTTCTGTCTAAACACAATTTCAGCAAAGCAAACGGCAGCTTTACGTTTCTAGACCCAACCTGGGTAACGTTCCCTGACCTCTGCAGTCACCTGAAGGGGCTGCTTTGTTTCATTTTGCGTTTCTTTATTATTTTTTTTAAATACCTGATGATTTCATACAGTTTGAACGAGCAGGATCTGAAGAGCCCCCTGGGCACTTGTGGCCTCCACCCTCCTGTGTATCTGCAAGTACAAGAACCGCCCCTGGGACCCTGGAGCCCGGATCCCATCCGGGGTGTGATGCTGCTGGAATTCCCGCAGCGCCGGAGGACTTGCTCCTGCTTCGCTTCTGAGTAAGTGAGAAGAGAAAATGTATCTTCACAGTGGAGAAAACTCAGGATGGGCTTTGTCCTGCTGGTTTAAATGGGAAATCTACATGTAATAGGTGGTGAGCAGTCGTTCCTGGACCCGTTGTATAGTTCTAGTGGAAACCAAGGGGGGAGAAATTTCTATAAATAGGTTTTTCTAAAACTGTGTTCCTGGCGCAGCTGTTGAATTATAGAGATCCCAGTTTCTAAATGCAGCCCAAACAAGACTGGATGAAAACATTGGGATGACGATAATGTGAAAGCATCTGCCTACTTACAAGCTACTAGGACAAGCGTAGTTCCTTAGCTGGTTGTCTCCAACCTGCCTGTGCGCTTCCTTTCTCAGGAGGAGCAGACGCGCGGTGTTTGCAGGTTGGTTATCTTTACTAAATGTAAAAATATTTTAGTAATAAAGTAATTTTAATGTACCTACTGGTCGCTAGATGTCTCTTCTATCAAAACAGAAACCTCACACTGTTTTCCTGGATGCCTGGTGAACGCTGCCTGGGTGCGGTACCCTCGGCACAGCCAGGGCTGCGCGGTGAAGGGGGGAGCTCGGTGCGGTACCCTCGGCTGCGCGGTGACGGGGGGGAGCTTGGCCGGACGGGGCTTTCCCACCTCACTTCTGAACTTTGTGTCTCTGCAGCACCTCCCAGTCCAGCTCTTATCACGATGTGACTGGTTGGTGGAGCCGCCTCTGCTCCCTTCACCGTCCCCTGCGAGCCCCAGGGTGCGAGGGAGATCGGAAGGCAATGGTGGCTTCCTAGGAGAGGCAGGAATGGCAGCTGGAGCCTGGGAGCTCTCTGGGTTGCAAAATGAGTGGTAAACTTGGTGTAGGAGCTGGAGGAAGAGGTTGAAGCGGGGGTGAAACTCTTCCCAAGCCTGTTGGCTTTGCCACTAGGTGGTGGTGTGGGAAAAAACATCAGGGGCTGGGGCGGCGGATGACGTTACAGGAGAGCTGAGATCATTTGCAGGGCGAAGCCCCAGTTCCTGTCGAGGGACCTGCTCCAGGCCCCCTCGGTTCCCTTCCCTTTGTACCTTACACAATTAATTCATTTTCTCACTGGATATGATTTTATTTATTTTTTTTATCTAATGGATTTTAGCACAATACCCAAATTCTGCCCTTGGATACCCTTCAGCAGATGCTACGTGGTTTTATGTCTGAACAGAACGTGTCCTGAAGCACTTGGTGTTTCATGTTTCATTGGGTTAAAAATGAGTTTACTGAAGAATGTCCTAAAGAAAAGATAAAAGCCTTCCAGAAGTGGGTGCTTCTGCTTCCAACCAGCATCCAACCAAGCAAAGTAACATTTTGCTTCAAGGAAAGGAGTGCATTTAAAATTCAATGAAACCCTGCAGTCCCCAAAGCCATCCAGCTCCTGTCCGTGTGGATTTGAGCTGCGCAGGAATTCAGCCGGAATGATTCACTGCACCGGTTCCCTCGGCCGTGCTCTGGCTTTTCAGCACGGTGCAGAGGCTGGCTCTGGTCTTCCTGGAAAAAAAAACCCAAATTCAGATGGGCCATGTGCAGGAGGAGGGAGATGAGCTGCTCTGGAAGGTCCCCAGCAGCACCATGAAGCTGTGACACAAAAAAGAAAACGCCCAGCAGTAAAAACAGCTCTTGGCTGAGCTCGGTGCCTGTGGGACCTCTTGGACTTTTAACTTGGGTTCGTTGCCAGTGAAGGCATTTGGTGACCAAGGTACTGAGCAGTGGTTTGTGGTGGTTTCACCCACTGCTCTCCTGGAAAACCAGTTCCCCTACCGTGAGGATGGCTGCTGTGAGCAGGGACAGGAGCTGCTGCTGCCGCCTGTGCCTCGGAGGGGCTCCTCGTCTGCTGGGGCTGCGCAGGAGTCTCCTGGTCAAAGCTGGGGACGGGCAGGTTTGGCCACTGAGTGCCCTCTGAGCTCCCCGCCTGGGGCGGCTCAGTGCAGAGCCCTAAGCCAGCTCTAGAAATAGTCTAATTAGAGGCCCTGCCAGGGCTAATTAGCCATGCTGCAAGCTCCCAGTAGCCCTGGCACAGCGCTGTGCTTCTGGGGCTGCTCCTGGCTGAGGCCGGGCTCTTTAGCTCAGTTACTGGCTAATCCCAGTGTTGGGAAACAGTGTCTGTATTATCCTGGGACTGAAATGAGCCTTTTCTCCCCCATTTTGCAGAGACGTTGCACAGGAGTAAGCTCGGCTCGTTCCTTGTGTCTCAGCAGAAAGCAGAGGCCAGAGCGGCGAGTGATGCCCCGTTGTCCACACTGTCCTGGCTCCTCTGTCCCTTGTCTCCAACAGGATGCGCTTCAGAAGGAGCAGCAGTGGAAGATTAAATTATTTGTCAGAGATTTTTGACAAGTCCCTGACAGAGCTGGAATTGTAGCCCTGAGGTGCCCATCCCACTGGCTTGGCCCAGGCAGCTCTTGACTCAGTCCCAAAGGGACCGCATCTCTGTCCTCTGCGGCGCTGGCCCCAGCCCAGCCGCTCCCCCAGTCCCGGGCAGGAGCCGGAGTTCAAACGTCTGTGGCCTTTGCTTTGGGTGGTACCGACATCTAAGGCCAAAAGCCGTCCCCGGGCTGCTGTGTCACGACAGCTCGGGGCGGGGGGTGCATAAGGAGCCCGTTGTGCTGGAAGGAGGATGCCACGGNCAGTGTCAAGCTGCTGTGTCAGTTTGGCTCAAGTTCAGAGGAGAACTCATTCGATTCGCAGCAGTTTACGTTATTAAATATGACTGCCCAGGAGCCCCCGCGGGATAATCCTCTGTGATAAATGATGTTTGAAATGAGGGAGACCCGATGCCGTCCGTCTCATGCACCGCTCACGGTTAATAAACAAGGAAAGGCACAGCGCAGTCACGGGGGTGCCGAGCGAAGGGCAGGGGCTGGACTTGGACAAACCAGCAGCTAAACCTGTGACACGATCGGCACAGAGCGTCACAGCAAAGAGAAACCCAACTGGAGCATCTTCTGGAACTCAGCAAAGCCAGGGTTTAAATATCTGCAGGTTCCTTTCCTGTAATGTGCACCTTGGTCAACTGACTCTTGATCTCGTCTCATGCAGAAGTACCAGAAATCTGGCAAAAAGCCCAAGGGGAAAACAGAAGCCTCTTGTTTTCTGAAATCCCAATAGAAACACCTCAGATGCACTGGAAAGGGGAGAAAGCCTCCTTTTGCCGCAGGACTCGAGCCCAGGGAGATATGTGCTCGTCCTGTCAGGGGGTCACAGGCTCTAATTGAGCCAACGATAACACGTTTTACTGGCCTTGGGGTAAAGTTTTCTGATCTAAGTGTATTGATTTGGTTCTGAAAGGAAACTCCATTAAGGCCCCTGATGCAGGGGCAGGATCAACGCGCCCGGGGACCTTGTGGCTGCAGGTTGCTCTGAGGCTGGGAGGCTGGGCCCGGACCGAGCCCAGAGGGCAGGAACATGGTCCCTTGGGTTTAAAAGAAACCACAGTAAATATATAATAATTTATAATCCTGTCATCGGTTGAGTCTTACACAGTTAACTCTTTCAGTGCCCTCTCTCAGCTCAAGTGACTCCCCCAAATGAAGATTTCTCCCAGAAACTCTCAATGTCCCGTTCATTAGCAGTTGTTTTAAAGGGTTTCTTCACTACCAGTAAACTTTGGGAGCATTTCTGCTCCTCCCTCCACCGCCCCCCCAGAATATTAGAAGGAACTGAGCATCCTCAGGAGCTGGAGGGGAGGCCCTGCCAGGAGACGCTGCCTTCAGCCCTGTCCTGTGCCAGGTGTGAGGTGTTGGGAGCAGAGCAGAAAGCGAGGCAGCCGCTCTCGTAGCCGGTATTGGCTGCTGCTGGGGCTCGGTGCCCCAAGCCAGGCTGAGATCTTGGCCTCGTAAAGTTGGTCTGTGACTGTGTCACAGAGGGGTTGTCCCACTGCACATTTCACTTTGTTTTTTACAGGAGCAGAACCTGGATTTGCTGCCTCCTGAGCTCAGGGTGTTCCCCTTTGTTCAGAGGCGATGCAGAATCTGATCAGCAGCTGGCAGGCAGCTTTTGACCCTCTCCTGAAACAATCAGCGTTCAGGGCTTGACCGAGAAGGACTCGGTGTGAGATAAGCTTCCTAGAGCAGGGCCAGGACTGAAGTAATAACTGAATAAGTGTGAGGTGGTGAATAAGACACGTAAGGATGAGTCAGAGCAGCTGGAGGCAAAGCTGCTGCCCTTGGGAAGGAGGGAAAAGGCTCCTCAGTGTCTCCTGCGCTGCCTGCCAGCGGTGGCACCGAGCGCTTCCAGCTGCCAGGAGTGGATTTTCTAGAGGGAAGGGCTCGGGAGGGACCTCCCCAGGGGCTGTGCTGGGTGCACAGCACCCTGAGTCCCGCTGCAGCCTGCCCTGGATGCGTTCCTCACCTCTGGAAGTCAAGTGTCTTCCTCCAGAAAAAAAGTGAATTTATTTGCTGCCGTGTCCTGTGAGTTGTGAGTCCCTAATAGGATGGAAAGGGGCTGCTGTTGCCACCTCACTTCACTTCAGTTGGATTTCCCGCTTCCTTTAATTTTTTATCGATTTGTTTGGTTGCTGCCCTCAGTGGAGACAACTCTCTGCAAAGTAGAAGAAAACAAGTGTTTATTTTTAGAAACTGTAAAAAGAATTCAACCCGAGGCAAATACAATTACTTCAGGTTGCACGCAGCCTTCTGAGGAGCAAAGAAGAAAATAGTTTCTAAATAGCAAATGCCCTAAAACCCAGCGCCGTGAAGCTGCTGAGCGATGAGAGCATCGCTTAACCCTTCGAGGAGCGCCCTGAACTCCCCAGGGGGAGGGAGGTGGTCCTGGCCGCCTGCTCCGGACCCCCCACCGCTGCCCACATGTCCTCTGGCCCACCCGGGTCCCTGGCATGGGGGGGAGCCGAGTGGTCACCGCTGCTCCCAGCAAAGCCCCCCTCCTCCTTCCACCCTGAGAGCCGGCCTCTGTCCTCTGGGGTATTTTTCTGCTTGAAGGGGCCTCCCGGATGCTATTCCTGGGCCGGTTTTAGGGCATTTGTTACCCAAAGCTTCTGCTTGGGTTGTTCCTGGTGACTGGGGAAGAGGAGAAGGGGTGGGAGAGAGGCTCCTTGGCTGAAAGCTTTCACTCTGTAATTAAGCCGAACAAGAGACTCTGAGCTAAATCTCTGTTTCTCTTGCTCTGCCTGAACGAACACAAAGAGGAGAAAAGAACTGAAGCAGACAATTAAAACAAGCAATAAAATCGCACAGAGAGCTCCGTGGAACGATTTTTCCTTGACACGCTCGCCCCCAACAAGTGCCACATGCCCTGTGTATAGATGGCAGCTGCCCAGACTTGCTTAATCATCCCATTGTTGCTTTATAATATTAATTAAACATTCCTCCGGGATTGTTCGCATCCTCATTAAGTCGGGGAACTTACAAAAGACGGTGAAGAAACCAAGCAAGTGTGTGCTGGGAGATGCACAACCCCAGTTTTACTAAACTGTGCAACCATGTTTTAAAATAAAATACAAAAGTTGCGGGAGGGTTGCGGTTAAAAGCATTTTTAATAACCAACAAGACCGGGGACTGTTGGATTAACAGCTCTCGGGGGTCGAGAGCGACCCTTTCCTCCAGGGGCGTTTGGAGGGAGAGCTGGAGGCGGCTGCCCGAGCACGCTGGAGGGACGAGCGTCCCCCCGCCAGCGAGACACGAGCGAGTCGTCCCTGGCAGAGACTCCACCGCTATCAAAGGGCCAATTAATCTGCAGCTGCTCTGCGAGGGGGACGGGGACGGCGGGAGACAAGGAGCTGCTTCAATCCCATTCAGGCGCCCGACGCGGGCGGCAGCTGGGGCTGGGCTGGGGCTGTGGCATCGCCGCCTGCGAATCCCGAAAATCCCACCGGGATGCGGGCGCTGTGCAGGTGGGAGCATGGGGCCGACTGGCCACAAACAGGTCTACATCGACGTCCACCTGGGATAACATTTGATGACCGTGCGGTCCCGGCGTTGCTGATGTCTCCAGTGCTGGTGGAGAAACCATCCCCGAGGGAAAGAACTCCCCCGGTCACGTTCCCTGCCGGCTGCTGGGCTGAGGCTCATCCTCTCCATCTTCTCCTTTCATGTAGCCAGGAAGACTTGAGCACATTGTTCCCAACTCAGACCCGTGCACCCTGCAGGGATGTGCTGGGAATTATTTCCCAAATTATGTGAGTAATTAAAATCAATGAGAGGGTATCCTGTTAAATAACGCAATTAGATGAGCATAGCGAGGGAGATGAGTGAGTGCAATAGCGTTTTTGTTCTCCTGCCTGGAGACAGCTTTTAACTCTTTCCCTCTTGGCTCTCCCCTGGGCTCCGAGCTGAGCCGAGGGCCCTGCTGCTCTGCACCATCCGCTCTTGTGACCACGGAGGCTTTCCAGGCTCTCCAGAACCTCTCCCTGCTTCTTTCGCTGCTTCTTCCAGACACGGGATTTTCTTACCCTGAGCCTGAGCCGAAGATCTCGATACACAAATGTGCCCATTTCCAGCAGCACTGTAGGTTTAATGCTTGTCTTGATTCCAAAGGAAACAAAATGACTTGGGAACCCAAGCGCTACGAGCCATTTTTGTTCTATTTCTGCCTCGTACAGGGCAGGGACCGAAGCCTCGGTCCATTAAGAGACACGTGGACGACTCTTCTTCTCTGCGTGGAGAGCGATTTACTCCAAGGGGGCTCTGGTGAGGGTGAAGGCATCTGGCCAGATGGCTCTCATTGCAGGCCTGGGATCTAAATAATTAATTTATAGTATCGTGTTCATGACTTTGCTGTCTCCCAAAGGAAGCGCTGAAAAGTCCTTAACTTGGTGCTTATTTTTTCCAGCTGCGACGTACACAGAGCTGTGAGTCTCGGCCTTCTGGTTTGTTTTAAGCTTGTTTGTGATTTTTCCAAGGTAGCGAATTGTTGCAAAGATGTGTCACATCTAATTACACTTGTCACATTAAATCATATTATGGCAAAAAACCTGAACCCCTGCTGGGAACATAATCTCCTCCAGTAGGAACGCGTGGACATTTACCTTTGACGTGCTGCCGGAGTGACAGGTTGTTCTAGAAGAGATTTCACCGCACGCGCAAAGGACACGAGCACACCCTCGTCGAGCCCTCGGCGGCAGCCGTGGGACGCCAGCGTCGCGCCCACGTGTCACCGTCACCCCGGCGCCGCGGGGCTGCTCCTGCTCCCAGGAACCGGCGCGCAGGAGAGAGGTCCTGGCACCATTCCTGGCAGAGGAAAGGGAGGCGGGAGGAATCGCCCGCCGGGGCTTTGTGAGAAACCACAGGGTTTGCTGTTTTACAGGCAGGGTAAGGGAGTCTTATCCTGTCCATCTCCCAGTGATTTAGAGGCCCCATAAAACCTCTGCAGAAGGAGGACTTGTGCTCGACTTTTCCTGGCAATACATCTTATCTCCGGTGAATTTCCCAAGACTCTTGTTTGTTGCTGCAAGTAGAGTGTTTGTTCTCATTCATCTGAGGAGACACCTTAAAAAGGCAATTAACCAACATACTCTGTGAGAAGCTCAGGTCCTCCTGCAAAGAGCCTTGCCAGCAGCAGCGGCACCTTTGCAAACCAGGTAAGCAGTAAATAGAAAGATCTCCTCTTGAATTCTTTTAAATCCCAAGGACCTGATCTCTCCTTTGTACGAGCCGAGCTGGGTTCAAGGCACAGGAAGCTCCGCACAAAGCCGCCCATGAGTCGCTTCCACACAATTAGTGTGAGCACATGCAGATCAGGCAGCTGCCGCCGTGAATGCCTGGCTGGCTGCCTCTGGGTGCAAACTCTCAGCAACTGGTCTGGAACAGAATGAAAAGACGAAGAGAGGGTAAGTCTGAGCAGGTAGCTTGGGAGAGCTGCGGCCAACTGATCCCACAATGGGACTGAACGTGAGGAACGTCCTCGGAACCGGGCAGGGTTACATGATGAGGTCCCCAGGACACTTTTCTTGGCCGCCTCAGCCGTCAGCGCTGGCTGGCAGAAAGGCTGTGGGGCTGGACGTGGTCAGCAGAGTCGCTGGGCACATGGATGTGCTCAGAGAGCTGGTTCCTGGCCACGTCATGCCACTGCCGGCCACGGCCTCCGCCCACGCTGCCGACAGCGCTGCTGCCAAGGCGCCGAGTTCACTGGGACCTCGTTCCACGGTGCCCTTCATGAGGGAACTGGGGCTGCAATGCTCTCGGTCTGGAGCAGAGGTGAAAGATACTCTGCAATGTTCCTGCTCTCTGGAGACACCCCGTCAGGGGTCAGAGGAACTTTTTCAGACCACAGAGGAGAGAAAAGACAACATGGGGGCCTGGAGTGACCCTTTGGTTACCCGAAGCAGGCGAGGGCAGGCTGCTGTTAGCATATGCATTTAAGACTAAACCAGCTGCTTCACTGGGCAACTGCTTCTCTCAGCCCCAGGACCTCCTCCCGGTGCTCCCCTCTGCCTGCGGAGCCTTCGGAGGCGACAGCCCCTCTGCTCCGTCAGCCTTCAGCCAGGCTCTGCCTCCGCAGCGGCTGTCACCGCAGAGCAAAGGGACTAATTAAACCTGACAGAATGTCACGTTCGTTATCTCTGGGTTCGAAATGCCACGTCGCTAACCGCTGCCTGATGCCGGGGATGCGGCGAAGCCCTCTGGGAAGGTCCAGCTGGAATTGCTGGCTGAGTCTGTTAATGAGGGGGCAGATCTCCCTCCTCACTGCCTGAAAGGTGGGACACCCCCAGCCCCCCCAGGCAGTGCAGTGGTGCTGGAGCCAGCGCAGAATCCGTGTGGTAAAGCCAGTGTGAAGCCATCGCCGTGCCACCGGCGCCCGGCTCTGCTCTCTGCCAGGGAGGCTCCTCTGCCTGCCCGAGGAGCTTGTGCCCAAGTAGCTCCTCACCGGAGGAGCTGAGGGCCGGTGAGGAGCTGCTCTCTGTCCCACTAAGGCTGTGACCGCATCCAGCCCCTTCCCCTGGTGCTGGCAGAGGGTGGGCTTTGGTGCAAAGGACAGAATGAGTGTGAGCAGGGCCCCCTCAACCTGCCCTCCGGATCCCGGAGCCCGTGTCCTGCCGGTGCATCTCGAGCACATCGGGAAGCATTTCCCAAGTCAACCTCCAGCCTGCCCAAGGTGAGGAGGGCACAGGAGCAGCCCTTTCTTCTTCCTGGGGTATTGATTTTCTCTGTTTGCTTTCCTGTTTGGCAAAAGCTGAGAAATCTGAGCCGGCTCAGAGGCTTCGCTCAGCGCCGCTGTTGCAGGAAACGCTCCTGAAAAACAGGCGGCTGAGCAGTCGCTGGAGAGGGCATGAGCCCGGCCAGGACTGACCCTCCAGGGTGTAGAAAGCCCAACGAGGAGGCTCTGGAGACATCGGCCCAGCGGGGAGGCTGAGGCTGGGCTACAGCCCCGGCCGGCTGGGGGCTGAGGGTACTCCCCTGGCAGTGCCACGGGCCGGCCGAGGGGCTGAGGCAAATTGTTGCACAAAACTGCTTTTTATCGATGCTTTAAATCCAGCCACACGAGGCTCCCTGCCAGCTGGAAGGGGGTACAATTGCTTGATTAGGAATGCCACGTGGATACAAATGAACTCGGACAAAAGGAGAGAGAAATAAAATGCAGCCGCTCTCTGCAGAGACAGGGATGCTGAAGGGGCACGGGCCAAGTCTTAGAAATGTGGCTTAAAAAAAGTAGAAGAGATTCTGCTGCTGAGTAATGACAATGTGGATTGGGAATGTGCTGGAGCAAATAAAGCAGTGCTGGACTTGGAATAAAATAGATATTAGTTTAGCAAGGATGTGGCAATTGTTTTCTTCCCTGCTGGAGTCAGTACAAGGAGAATTGAGGGGAAACTGTGAAATTTGCTCAGTCTCCGGCCAGAAAGCCCTTCAGGTGGTTAAGGCTCCTCAGCAAGGATGGTGAATGGGGACGGAGCCCGATATCATCAGGAAAACCAAGCGCTGGCCCCGGGGAGGCTTCAGCAACAGCCTGGATTTGCAGAGCACGTGGGATCCGCAGCTTCAGCGGGGAAATAGTAAACAGAACCAGTGTCACCGGGAAAGGCAAAAACGGCAGGCAGCAGCCAGCCTGGATTTTCCTTTCCTCTTGCCCAGCATTAGCCTAAGAAGCCCCATCTCATTGTCAGAAGAATAAGCTGTGAAATGGTTTTGAAAATCAAGGCTCTTTAATTACAGGCGCATTTGGGAGCCTTCTGGAGGCCATCTGGCTGGAGGAGCGGGCGTCAGCGCCGGGAGCCTGGGGAGGCAGTGTGAGCAGCGGCTCCTATTAACGTTAAGAGCCAAATCCTCTCTATACATTAAGCCGTATGGGCCGGACCCAGCATCCCTCCATCCATTTCAGCGGTGCCGGCTCCGCTCAGCAGTGGCAGAGCCGCTGCGTGACCTGGGTTGCGGACAGGGCTGTGCTGTGCTGCTCACCCAGCTTCTCCCCAGCAGAATGGGAATCCTGCGAGCACCAAGGGCACGTAACACCCTCATCCTTCAACCTGTCCCAGCCTCCTGCCCCCGCCAGTGGGAGGTTTCCAGTCCCTGGCAGGAGATGGTTCCTCACGGGCAGAGCTGGCTTCCAGCAAGAGCCTCCTCCCCTCGCCCTCAAACACCCGGTGCAGAGGGAGCTGCAGCTCCCCGTGTGCCAGTTCATTAATCCTGAGGTCTGAACGACTCTTATTGGTGTTAACTTAACTCTGGGGTATTTATTGGATCCTGCTGGGGCTCAGCACACCCCATGAGCTGAGGTTTTGAATAAACCTGGGCGCCCGAGCTCCGCTTGCCTCCGTTGCCTTCCACGGGGCAAGTTCACGGGGGACCGTGTTTCTATAATTATTGTCCTGTGTTTGGCACTAACCACACCGATCAAAGCTGCGGAACACAGCCGGGGCCTCATTAAAGATTGTCATTGTGCTAATTAGGTAGGTTTCATACTTAATAAAGGGGAACTATTTCATGGCAGTTTCATGAAAAAAAAAGAGGAGAAAAATCTGTTACAATTTCAGGAAAAGTCCCTGGAGAAGTAAAATGGTAATTCACAAATCCTACCCTGATCTATTAGCAGCTCCTGCTCTGGAGACTAAATTAGGCAGGATGTCTGGCTTGGCTGATATTCTTTATTATTTAAATGCCTCTTAAAGAATATTTATTAATTTATTTTTTTTTCTCTTAAGACCTTTGAGATCCAGCCACGTTTCCCTGCCATTTTCAAGTGGCTGTTTGAAGCCCAGGTCACGCTGAATTTGTCACTGCAAACACCCCGGAAAATCCTATTTTGATGCCAAAACATCCTTTGAAGATACACTTAAGAGGCAGAGAGAACACAAATACATTTGAAATTCTGTTGGGCATTTGGTCAGGTGCCTGCGTCCAGTGCCCCCGTAGGGATCAATTCCTTTGAAAAAAAAAAAGAAGAAATGAAGCTCTGACCCCACCACTGCCGGCTCCGATCCCACTCACAGGGATTCAGGTGGGAGTGGGCCCGGCCCCGGCAGCACCGGCGGCTGCAGGAGTGATTATCCAGGGTGGGAAAGGAACACGTGGGCGACAGCTGGGGCCAAGAACTGCCCTTTCCGTGTGGAACTGGAAACAATGGTGTTTCCTCCGAGCAGGGACAGAAAAGGTTGGCTTTAGCAGCTGATCTTCGCTGCGCTCCCCGGCACGCGCGGGCATGGGCAGGGTGACCCGGCGCTGCCCCGTGGGCCAGGGCAGCTGTCGGGAGCACGGGGGGCCAGATGCGCTTGTTCCCGAGAGAAACTTCCCATCGGCTCCTTGCGAGGCCCCGTCGACGGGGGAAGTGGCACCGCAGCAGCTGCCGGGGTGGGGGATCCAGCGTTTGCAAGCGGCCACGTGTGCTGGCCGAGAGGGTTTGGGTGTCAAGGCCTGGGCTGCAGAGCGTCGGTGGGGTGCTGGGGGCTGGATGGGGCAGGGGGGACAATCCCCAAGAACCGCTTTTCCCACGGACTAGGTTCCCAACATGTGTTTTAAGCTCCAGATCTCCCCACGTCCTGCCTAAACACATCCTGTTTCCTGGAGAATACACAGCCTTGTAGAGGTGGCCATCTGCAGAAATGTACCCCTGGGGTCTCAGCCGAAGCGTCGCCGTGGCCCTGACCCCGGCCATGGCCCTGCCCGGCCCTCCCCTGCTGCCCCCCAGCTCCTCACAGCTGAGGGCAATGTTCCTGATAAGCTTAAAAAGCCCCTGGTGTGGGTGCTCAGCTCCTAGAGCCTCTCACCATCCAGCACCCTGCTCTTCTCTCCGTGGGGCTCAGCCTTCGTTGCCAGGCAGGTAAGGCCGGGACGCGCTGCTGGGGGTGTCACAGGGTGATGTCCCTGTGCTCCCTGTTGCTTTTTCTCTCTCTTGTGCTACTACTTTTGGAAAGCTCCTTCTCTTTCCTAACCCTGTGGAAAGGTTGGTGGGACCTGTGAGTGCCTGTTTGTAACAAGCAGGATGATCTGCTGATAAAAGGAGGACAAGAAAATGCTTTAAAAACAGCCTTTTGGCATTCAGAGAAGTTACGAAAGGCGGGGAAAAAACTCAGACCTAAAGCCTATGAGGAGGAACAACAAAAGCTTGCTTGCAACTGATGTTCCTGAAAAAGTGCTGAGCAGGGCTCTCAGACGCTGACCCACTCCTCTCCTTGTATGGGCAGAAACGGGGCTTCTCTTGTGCCTATATTTAATTTGCAAGGGGAAAAAAAAATTCTCTCTTCATGCCTCTGCTCCACTGGCCTCTCTGCCTCGGGAAGTTACAACAGGAATAGAATTGCATGTCTGAAAAAAAACCCAATACTACTGGTGCACATAAGCCCTTCCTAAACTTGGGAGTGAGGGGAACAGGTTTTTGCAACATAAGACTGGTGAGCGTACGAAGCATCTGGTGACTCCCAGCTAATGGAGTTGGGGGAGCAGCCCTGGGGGCAGTTCCCCCTTGGCTGCAGCCCAGTTGATGGGATCTTACTGCTTCATGGTGGGGCTTGTGGAGCTGCTGGGGACTCGCCTTGATCATGTTTAACTCCTGAAGATAGTGGGGAGGGGACCTGTGGCAGGACCAGTATGGCCCTGTCCCCTCCACGGGCAGGGGCTGCACAGCTCTGAGGTCCTTCCCTCACAGCAGTTTGTTCCCCAAATGTTTCTCCCTCTGCTGCTCCACAAGCTGGGGGAGGCAGGAGGACACTGGTGTTACCCGAAGGCTCTCGGGGATGTGCGTGGGCCATGCCGGGATGTGCCTCTAGCGCAGCGCTGGGATCCTGGCAGGGACCTCTGGCTGCAGCTCTTCTCCCTGCCATGATGCATAACCTCTCCTGGAATGGAAACTCTCCTGGTTGCTCCCCAGACTCCCCGGTCCTGCTGGGAACAGGCTGACACAACAGGTACAGGCTCCCAGCCCTGACCCCATCAGCTCAGCGTTTCGTGTCAGGTTTTCATGACGGTGAAATCCCCGAAGCTTCTGCACTGGAGAAAAGCAGGACTGGGGGTCACCCTGGGATGGAGATGGCCCCACGAAACACGGGAGACTGATGACACTTTATTGGTAACTGTGGGAGAGCCGGACACTGAAGAGTTTGAATCTGACCAGACGAAGTTTGTACACAACAGCCACAGGAAACAACAACAATCAACATCTGCTGCAACTTTGAATCTCAGCACAACCTCAACAATGAACTATGTGTCGTTGTCTCTGGTGTGACCTGTGGGGAGAGCAATGCAACCCCTGAGGGCTCGAGGGTCACAGAAGTCCAGGAAAGGAGCTTTGCGTCCTACTGGTTTAACTGGTAGGGGAAGGAGAGATGCTGGGAGCACAGCAGAGATGCAGTTTAGGGGGAAATGCAACAACACTGGGGTTCAACACCCCCACTTAGTCTTACAAACTCAAACATCTTTCAATTTAAATAACAAGTGCTTCAGGTACAACGCTTGAATGGCCAGGTTTACAGCCCAGCTTTCAGTGCACACAAGCAGGAATAGAATTTTTTAAAAAAACTAGATATATATTTGCACACTCGTACACACACATGCACACAGGGGAGTTTGTGCTGCAGCTGCTTTTTAACTAGAGATGATGGGATGAGCCTGAAGTGGCTCTTGTAAGCCAAGCTCCAGCAGCTGTCTGTGGCATCACTCACTCTAAAGCTGTGGAAGATTCTGATTATTTTTGCAAACACTAGTCCCCCAAAACCTCCCTACGTGGGCTGTCAGCTGCCTCTTCAACTGCCCCTAGAGCTGTAGTTATCCAGAAAACAACACTTGCAGGTGACTGAAGCCCAGAGGACATTTTGCAGAGGACTTGTCTCAGCCCATATTGAGAGCTCAGGGGTCTCCTGAAAAGATGTGTAGGGCCTCCAGCTCACCTCTGGTGTGAGCAGAGAACATGGACAAACTCAGACCCAAACAGCTGTATTGATGTCAAACCCAGACTGGGTGTAGTCTACGGTATCATGGACTTTCTTGGTGCCGAGTTTGGCTTTCTCGCTCTTGCTTTCTGCCTTTGGGCACCTCTCTGCTTTGCTGTGATGGTTCTGGATGTTCCCATGAAGTGGGAAGTAAAATGTCCCCTTGAGTTTGTTCATCTTTTTGGGTCTCTTGGAAATCTCTGGCTGTTTGTCTTCAGGAGGAAGCCAGCAAGGTTTCTCCTTGAGAAGCCTGTCTCGGTCTGGCCGAACGCTCCTCAGGAACTTCTTGAAGATGTTGGCTGTGAGGGAGAACTTCCTGCAGAGCTCCTGGGATCTGCTCATGGACAGGGACGCCTCGCTCTTCTCCCCCTTCTTATCCAGCTCTGGCAGATCCAACCAGTTCCCAACTAAGTCTGCAAAGATGTTGTCCCCCAAGACCAGCGGCTGCCGATTCCTGCTCTGGGACATTAGGGAGGACGTCCAGTCGTGGCCATCGTCACAGCCCGGGCAGTCCCGGCACACCGGCCACCCCCCAGCTGGGCCCTGGCTACTGGGCTCTGCTGTCCTTGAACAGACACGCTCCGCTCTGCTCGGTGTGAAGGAAGGTCCTTTTGAGTGACATCCATCCTCCCCACAGAGGCTCCTGAAGGAGGAAGAGGTGTCTCTAAGGTGGCCGCCCTCCAGGAAGACAGCAGGACGGGACAAAGCCCCGGGCCCTGGCACGGCACACGCCAGGGATACGGGGCTGTGCTCCTCCATCCACACCTCCCCCCGCGACCGCTCGTCCTGCCGGGCCCTGGGCCTGTCTCCGTGGCTTCGGCAGCACTGGTGCTGCTCGCTGCCAGAAATGGTGCTCCGGCTCCCCGAGATGTCCAACTGCTCCAGCGCTGTCTGGACCTGGAGGAGTTTCAGCTCCTGCAGTGCACCCATCATGCAGTTCATCTGCTCGTGCAGCCCGTCTCCAACCTCCTTCATGGAGAGCTGCGGAGGGAAGGAAGCAGACGTGAGCCAGGAGAGAGCGCAAGAAAATTCAGAACAAAGGGCAGGGCAGGAGAGCTGGGCTGAGCAGCTTTTGGAAACATCACCTCGTCCTACTGAATACATACATTCTACTTGTACTACACATTTCATGAAACAGCAACTGGATTTTTCTTAGATCTTCCTGAGAGTTTCCCTCTAGGAATAAAAGGAGCTGACAGGAGGAGTGGATTTTTTTTTTGACCTGACAACAAAAATAAGTAGTCTGAGTTTCCATTAATTGCTTGGCAGAAACCCAAGGTGTAGAACTATGAATGGTTTTGGCTGCTGCCGGTTTTAGCATATTCTTCTGCTTTTGTGTCTTTTGTGCCCTGTAACCAACAGAAATCAGGAGTCAGAATAATGAGGAGAAATGCCTTCCAGGGAGAACCTTGTTTCTTTACCTAAAGTGCTGAAGTAACCGAAAGATAAATCCCTGTAAGAATCACACTGTTACTATATAACATGTCTTCAGCTCTTACTACCCTCATTACAAGCACCTCGCACTAAAGGACAATCAAAGACATTTCACTGCACTTGAAATTTTGTACAAAACAACCAGCGAACTCCAGAATTACTTAGGTTCAACCAGCAAGCTTCTTGATTCCCAAGCTAGGACCTTCGGCAGTGTACTGCTGTACTTCTGAACCTTGCGGTAAAGATTTAACTTTTAATACTAGATTTAAAAAAAGCAAGTTTGTGTTTTTCCCAGAGCTTCTGAAACTGACCCTTCCCCCTCACCCCTTCTCTTTCGCTCTGTTGCTTTTTCTCTCTCTCATGTAGGATCTGGATCATGTTGCCAAAGCGGCATCATAAAACAAATGGACTGTACTTTCCAACAGCTGCCACCTTTTTTTTTTTAGCAGGGAAGAGGAGTGGAGAATGGGAAGGAGAGAGGAAGAACAGCAGGAGATGGCAGGGCTGGAGGTGAAGATGTGCCACACCGAGGTAAGGTAGCTTGCAGAGATTACCACTGTCTAGGAAAAGCTCCAGCCTACGCCACCGTAAACAGTTTAACTGGCTCGGCACAGCTTTTGTACAGTGATCGATTTCAAGCTTCGGGTGAAAAAGGGCAGATACATCTTCTGTTCAGCTTCACATTATCAAGCTTGAACTTTTTTACATCTCCTTAATTTTAACCAAGTTACTTCAGCTACTTGCCCTGTTTCCCTTTCAGTATGTGGATCTGAAAGAGCTGTCAGCAAAAAAATGGGATCCTCTGAAACAATCTGTCTCCAAGAGTGGAAACCTCCTCAACAGTTTCTGACCACAAACCTGCATTTCAAAACCCAGAACCTAAAACTATCTGGCACGTTACGATGCTTTTTCACAGATTTCCTCCCAAGAAACTTACTGATCACCTGGAATGAGCATGCCAAGCCATGCAGATGCAGAAACTCTGTGTTTAACTTCCTGATGACACTATCAAGTATTCTGCAGCTATCTAATTTTTTAACATAACCAAATAAACCTCTGTTTCCGCAGACATGCAGCCAACGCCCCGCTCGCTGCCCGCCCGAGCCCCTGGCTCTCCCGTTCCACCGTTGGGCCATATGCTCTGCAAGCCTCAGACAGAACTACCACCTTACCTCTCCAGATTTGCCGTAATGCTTCTCGTCCTAACCTTTCTCGCCTTATTAATGGAAGTCTGTGTGATCCGGGGCTTTGCAAAAAGCTGGCTTTGGAGCCAGCCCGGCCCCTCATTGGCCGCTTCCCCCAAATCCCCAGCCGGGCGCTGGGCTGTAATTGCTCCGTGGGGAGTGACGAGGGTCCTGTGGTAATGGCTGGGCTGATCAAACCCTCGGCATATGCTGGAGGGCTCTGCTGCTCACCTCATTGATTCAATTAGCTCCCCGTGATGGGTGGTGTCATTACAATGCGCGGCTCATCCCGCGAGGCTCTACTGAGTGCCACAATTTCACAGGCAGTGTTTATCGTCGGCATGCTCACTGGCTGATCCCATTTTCCCCTGACAAGAGAAGACCTGAGCTCCAACAGCTCAGCCTCCAGCGCTTTTCCTTCTGAACAAAGGAGCTGGTCCTGCCAAACCTGGCACCAGCACCAGCCTGGGGAGCCCGAGCTACCGGAGCAGGAGTGGAGATGTTTTCATTTGTGGAAACACTTTCCCGTAAGTGACTCCGAGGTTTGGACACCTCTCCCCCGATGGCGGAGCAGGCAGCGCCGAGCGCTGGGCTGAGCCATCCCCCTTGCAGTGTGGGGTGGGGGGAAATGGGGGTTTTTGGGACATGATTCATCTGTCTGGTTCTAACAATCTGCTTTGGGGTGGGATGTATCCTGCCCCCCGGCCTCAGCCTTGGTGCCCTCTGGCAATATGAATCCCATCAGCAGAAAGAGACTTTTAAAGATACTGAGGCTCTTAACTCTGCTTACAAACACTGCTAAAAATTTGGGTTGTGCAATTTCAAAACCAAAACAAATCAACTGCCTCTGCTTTATTTTCTGCTCTTGATGGGAACTGTTTAGTCTCTTACAGAACTGAAGAGTGAGTGAAACCCAGCTCAAGTGAAGTCACTGACTGGTGAGCAAACAGTCTGCAGGGGCTTGGATTTCATCCTCTGGTAATTAACCTGTGGTAATTACGAGTCCTCAGGCTGAGAAGAAAACTCTGAAGAAGAAAAAAAAAAGGTTTTTTCCCCAGTATCTAACTGTCACTCTCTCCTCTTTGCCAAGAAGATCTCGGTTCTCCAGAGTTCAGACTGGCTTCTCTGAGACTTTCCAGAAAAGGAACAACCTCCCGCAGAAGCGAGGCCGCCCCCCTGGAAAAGGTTCAAGGCTGAACTATCTGGGCTGCTAGAAGAGAAAAAGTTTCTGCAAATAATCCAGCAGACTGGGCTGGAAGGTCCAATAGATGCTCCGACTGCAAGGTGATGGGAACTCAAGGCCGAAGGGAGAAGCCTTGTGGCCTCGTTGGCTTTGTGATCACACACTTCATCTAGAAGGAACTGGAATCTGTGGTAAACTGAAGTGCAATTTCAAACAGAGCGTGAATGTGACACAACCCCAAAGAGCCTTCATTTGGCACGGAGAGAGCCCCTGACTGTACTCGCCGGGGTTATGCAAGGGACATTACGTAAGCTGGGCACCACGGGGCATCGCGAGATGTTCTGTCTTGTGCAGATCTGTGAGCTGTAAATCCCAAACCTGGAGTTGAATCAGCCCTTATGGCGTTTCCCCTTCTGGGAAGTGGTGTTCGCTACGAAACTTCGGGTCTAGCATGGATCTGGCTCATCAGCATCCACCCTTCTTGTACCTGCTGGTCTCTGCTCAAGGTGCACAAACACGTCAGCGTTCCAAGGGACGCTGGGTGTCTTATTTGAGGCACTTTGTGCTTCAATACAAGTGGTTGTTTAGCTTCCAAGAAAAGCCAAATTAGAACTATGGCAACTTGCAGATTTATAGATTTAACTTTGTAGGCCAGTTAAAAATCAGAAGCCTCAAACTGCGTCTCATTATTATCATCCCTGAAACTTTTACAGTCCCTAAAAATTGGCATGAAAAAGTTTTAGTTTAATTCTGAGCAAGCCGACACAGGTGCCTTTTACAACAAGGCGAGTACGTGCAGGGCCGGGCGCCACGTGTGCTCCGCTTCAGTGCCTGGATTCGGTGTGGGGTGTTAAACGTTCCTCCTCCAGCACTGAGGTGTTACCTCCAGACCAAGCTTCCTGAGAGGGCAGGAACAAGGCAGCTCTGGTGAAATGCTGAGCACTGGAAACTGGAGGGCAAAATTCAAAAGCTTCTCAAGCACTTTCAAATGGTCACTGAAGAACACTCAACGTAAGAGAGGGAAATAAAACCAACACAACAATCACTGAGCATCTTGCAAAACTGTCGGAGTTCAAACGTGGAGTCTTGTTACCTTGGAAATCCACCTCTCTGAGTAGCAAAGGGATCGATCACTTTGTAAGCCGTGACTTTTTAATGATCCCCAGGACCACAACCGGTTTACAGAGTTTATAAATCAATGACCTTCCAGCACTGATTAACACAGCAGGAGGACAACCTGCCCCAAGGAACCTCCTCCAGCAGTTACTGGCATTTTATCAAACTGAAAACCAAATAACCTGAGACTACAAATAAGGGAGATTTCACTTGTTGCTTCACAGGTAAGTAAGTAACTCTTTAGACCCACTTTAGGAACTAATGTTTTCCTGACTGTAGATGCAAATAGGGAATTCTTTGAGCTCAGCTCCCATCCATACCCTTGAGGCCCAGCTGTTGGTATCCCCAGCCCATCTGCACATCTGGCCCGCCCAGGACTGCAGCAGGAACCCAGGGAAGGTGCCACGGCTTTCAGCTGAGCACAGACAAGTGAAAAGCAGAGCTCTGAGCGTGTCTGTTGTAACGAGGAGGAAGACAGATGTCCGGCTCTCAGGTAGAAGAAATGCAAAGAGAGGAAGTTATTGCTTAGAGGACAGGAAAGAGCAAATGGCGAATAGCAGCTCTTAATAACCGTGCTGATAGGCAACCGAACGGCAACAAACAATTGCTATTTAAAGAGGATGACATAATAGAGACCAAAATTATTTTAGAACTGCTGAGCTGACCATATTGTTTCTGTGTTTTCCTTTGGGTCACTAACTAGATTAATCTTTAACAAGCCTGCAATTGTGGCCGGGCAGAGCTCTTCGGCGTGTGCTGCACGGTTCACAGAGCCGCTTTCCAGTGTGAAGCTGCACCTTTCTCTACGGATGCGGAGGGCCTATAAGCTTCTTGCTCTCCTTGCATTTTATCACAAGAATTTCAAGTCTCTTTTTTACCTCTTGTCTCTCCAGGGTATTTTAGGCGTAAATGAGGATGTTAACTGTGAGCTCACAGCTGATCTGAAAGAGGAAGGATGCTGAAAAGTTCCTAAAGATGTTTTTTTTTCCCAATAGTTTGAATAGATTTTAAACAGATGTTATCCATGAACGACACGGTTCACACCACTCAGCCATCTTCCTTACTTGACTGCCGCCTTTTCTGCTCCGGTGATATTGTTCTGTGCTTCCCAATCACGCTTGCTACGTTTAAAGGCAAATTAGAAAATCAGTTCTCTACAAAGAGGAAATAAATGGACCAAAAAGAACTCCAGCCTTCAAACTTTGACTCCCAGCCCTGGGCTAAGGGAGACCACAAGCCTCTGTGCACAGACTGACCATTGAAGACAGCGGTTAAGAGTGTCGGCTTCCAGCCCCGTGGTCGGCTTCACTGGGGGATCTGCTCTTTAGTGCTCCTCACTATGTGCCACTGGGAGCCTAAAGAATCCACCGTCATCTTCAGGAGTCATCTCTGGGAATAAACAAGCAGACAAAGCCCAGGACTGCTTTTTCTCTCCCCAGGTGATATGTGACAGGATATCCACTGTCGAGCTGCTCTCTTGCAACACTAGAGAGAGGGAGATTCTGCGACAGCCACCCAAGTTTTAATGCCTCTGCAGCAGCGCTGGGGAACGCCATCCTTAAAGGGACCACTTTCTCTGCAGAGACACACATGGAGCTGCATGTTTCCACCTGAGGGAACTCTGAGTGGTGACATCAGCCCTTGAGATCTGCCATTTGTGCCTCACTCTACTGCAAATCGCAAGAGCTGCTCCCTCGGACACAGCAGTAATGAAACCAGAGCAGACTCCTCTTTGAGTGTGACACAGTTACCGGAATAGGACCCAGTGTGAGACAAAGAGTAAAAATAATTGGCTGTAGTCTTCACTCAGACCAAATGTTCTATTCCTGCAAGATATTCATAGCAAGAAACATAGTCTACCAGGACATAAATTAAAGCCAGAAGGGAGTCAGACTCTATCAAACTCAATAATTCGATGCATTTATGACAAATGTGCAGGGAGAACGTTTAAAAGTTCACGTCAGAGCAGTGGGTTTTATTTTAAATGCCTACTGCAATACTTTTTCTCCTAGGAAATAAAACAAAAGAAAGTCCAGAAATATCCTGGCTTCCTTGTGAAAGACTAAAAGATGCAAAGTAAAGTTACCACCACAGCTAACTTGACTGTGACCCCCCGCCTGTCACAGCCACACAAACCCCAAGCGCAAGATAAAGCTGCCCCACGAACTTGCCAGTCCCCAGCAAGATAAGTGATTTATTTTTACTGAAGAAAAGCCTCGAAACCCCAGTCTCACAGTGTTTATGCTGATGTTGCTGTGTACAAACACAAACCTCGTGTCAGAAAGTTGACGGAGGTAATGCCATCTGCAGCGTGACACACGGAAATGAAATTCCTCTCTGCTAATCCCTGAGCAAGACAATTCTTGTTAAATCTGATCTTTCAGCTGAGATAACACTCTGTGAATTGGAGAGCAGATATCATATTTCTGTGCCTCAGAATGTTTGCAGACTCCGAATGCAGCTGATATCGTCAAGAGGACGTTGGGGATGGGGCTTAGCTGCGTTAATGGAAGACTCACGAGCTCTGTGGCACACTTCACAACTGCCACACGAAGGGCAGAACAGGACAACTTATTCTGCACCAGGCCTAGAAGCTAGCACTGCGTGTTCTCACAAACCACATCCGTAAATCTCCAGGGGCTTTCCAGAGGAGGTGAACAAGGTCTTCTCTATTCTCTCCATACAGAGGCTGAGGTGCAGGGAGCTGGCACGGCTTGTCCAAAACAGCTCCCTGGGCTGGTGTCAGCATCAGGATGAGGACACCAGCTCTGGCAGTGAATCTGACTGCAGAGCCACCCCTGATCCTGCACCGGCTCGGGCTGAATGGCTGTGTCAGCTGAGGCTCTCCTGTGCATGGAAGCTTCTGAATGAATTCCAATCAAAGGGACACCACACATGCCAGAAACTATCAGCTTACAATGGAAAACATGCAACGGGAATGGGAGATCTCTCCCGGGCTGAAATGGGTCCGATTCAGCCCTGGGAGCCGCGGCAGAGCCTTCCCAGAGGTAAGGCGAAGAACGGTGTAAGCACGCCCGGACCCACGCTCGCCCGTGACTCCTCTGGCAAAGCGCGGTGTGATCTCAGTGCAGAGGCTGCGTGTTGAAATGTCGGGGCACAGCAGCAGCCCAAACCAAGCACATGGTAATTTAATTATGTTTTTAATACACAAAGCAGGAGAAAGGAAAAAAAAAAGAGAGAGCTGGAATCCTCAATCCCACACTGGTGGGGGATAAAGTTGCATTTGGAGATAACCCTTCCTTGAGAACTGGGAGCTGTGCCAACATCCGCTCTTTTTTGAGAAAATTCCCTCCTCAAGACCAGCCAAAGGCTGCAGGAGTTGACACCCAGACAAACTAAACTTCTTTTAATTGAATGGCTTCTAACTTTCACACGTTACCCTGACCAGCCTCAGCGAGCCTGGCTCCTCAAGCGCGGCCTTTCTGCAGAACCTCCCAGCACGACAGCCGCTCCGCTGTCCCTCCCACCCGACCAGAGCTGCTCCTTGGACATCACACAAACCACAGCGTTTCTGAGCTTGTAACGGTGCCCTGGAACTGGGCTCCCGTTGAGCTGCACACAGGGTGGCTCATTGTCCCCATCTGGCCAAGTCCTTCCCACCATTCCTCCCGCATGATTTGTGGTTCTGGTGCATTTACTGTCTGGAGGCACGACCTGCCCAGCAGTGAAGAACATGGTGAAGCAGCAGGGTCAAGAGGTTCAGTTTCCACTCACCATTCAATGCAGATGGGCCCAGCTGTCTAGTGCACTGCTTGCTGGTCTTTAAAGCAACACAAAGCTATTTTAATTCCAGTCTATCTTGAAAGTATTGATTTTAAAAAGCTATTATTGCTCAGGATATCACTGATGGTTACTCTAATTAACAGAGTCCTCCTACGTTCTCTAAAGGCAATCTGCAGCTCTCTCAAGTTGCTGATGAAAGGGATTGTTTCCGAGGGGTGTTGTGAGGCAGAGGGTGCCTCCAGCTGTCGCCCTGCGGGCCGTATTGGCACGCCTGTGCTCACAACAGCTCCAGCACTGCACTCTGACACCCTGGGAATTTGTTGTCGAAGTAAGTTTTTCAGCTTGAGTAACAAAAACTGGGGGGTGGGAGGGGGAGAGAATGTGACTGGTAAAAAACAAACGTGTCAAGATCCAGGCTGCTTTCAGTTCAGGCCTGAGTGGTCCCACTGAAGGTGACAACTGACCCTTCCCAGTTCTTTAAGCCAAGTCTATGGATAAATCTTTGCCGGCCTAAGGTCTTGGTTTATTAATATAATAAAAATTGTTGCATTTTTACAGTTAAAAATAAATCTATTACTGTATTATAGCAAGGGTATGAACAAAACCAAAAACTTTTACAGTATTTATTGATTTTTCACATGAGATGTGAGGGATCTGCCTTCCTTGCAAGTCATTCAAATTCTTTATAAGTCATGTTGTGCATTACAAAATCGGCATGTTTTAGACTCCCAAGTAAAGGTGCAATGTTTAGGCTTTTATAAAAAGTATTGCTCGGATGAAACTGATTTGTTTAGAAGACAAACCAGGGATGTGGGAACCTTCTTCTAAGCACGCTCTTTTGAAAGTTACTCTTTTTACCCATCTCCCTTTCCAGCTTGCTCAGAATTTAGAGCTCTTCCAAGTTACCCTGTACACATCCTGGTTCACAGTTTGCGTTTCATCCATCACACCCAGGTACGGTACACCGGTGACTCTCCTTTTCCTTTGTTTTAGTTTCTCTCCCAGCTCCTCTGTTTGCTGGGGAAACACTGGTTACGCCGGCAGGTGAAATGTCGCTGGCTGCTGCCGCGGGTGCTCGGAGCGAAGCGCTGCGGCCTGAGCCCCTGTCTCATCAGACAGGTCCAGTGTGCAGCTCAGCGCTACCTCCAGCACGTCCCAATCCTGCCCTGGCACAGCTCTAACTGCGAAGGGGTGTCTCTGCAGTGACACAAATGCTGTCGCTACACGCAGAACGCTTCCTGTGGCGCAGGCAGGGCAGCGCTGCTTTAAATAAGCCCATTTTGTAGAAGTCCAAATACCAGCTGAAATCAACACCCCACCGAGCCCTAAGCCGGGAAGGTTTTTGTGCATTCAGAAACTTCACCCACCCGTATTCGCTCTGCCTTGTCTCTCCCCTTTTTGTTCTCATCATCTATCGCAGTGCCCCGTGCTCCGCTCCCCAGCCAGACCAGACCTGCTAAGCACTCCAGCCCGATTTTGGAAAGTGTTCGGTTTTTTTCTAGAACTCACCCCCAGCAAGCCCCGTGTACCACCACCAACACCTTGGGGCTGGTGGACAAGCCCAAGCAAGTTGAGCGAGTGAGGTTACACGGTCGGAACAGGAGCGGGAGGAGGGAGAGCGCGAGAGAGCGGCGCTGATTTATGACAAAGGGTTCGCTATTAAACAAAAAGTGTTTTCCGGGGGTACTGGAGGTGGCAAGCGCGCGCGCGCCATCCTTTTAATTCCCTTAAACTTCTTCCCATCAGAGATTTCTGGGGGCGTCTCTTTGATTCCTGATCTTTGCAGGCATCTCTCCCCCAGCCCCCGCGCTCTCCGCTCTCTCTGCGGACGAGCGGAGCTCAGCAGCCGGCGCCCGGAGGCTNGGGCCGGGGAGTCCCGGTAAAGGCGGGAGGGGGGGAGAGGATTCTCGCATCGGAGCCAGAGCAGCCCCAGCGCTCGGAAACGCCGGTGGCGCCGGAGTTTGTGCAGTGAACGGTCCCTTCTCCCAGCGGAGAAGTTTGATGGTTTGGTTTGTTGCGGTGGAGATTCCGCCGGTTGCTCTGCAGAGAGGGAGCACCCCGGCCGAGGCGAGGATTAACCTACATGGCCTTAATCACCGCCAACTGCAAAGCCCCGCAGTTGTGGATTTCCCCGGCTCGTTCTGCCCGGGAAGGCGCGTCCCTCCCGGGGCGAGCTGCGCTCCCCGACCCCGGGGAGGGTGGGTGTTCCAGGACTTCCCTGGAAGGTTGGCAGGACCGGAGGCACCGAGCTGGGCACATGACCGTGCTCTTATCAAAACGCCCCTTGTCAGGAATAGCGCGTGTTCAGAGAGCTGCAAGAAACAGGTGTCAAAAATTCTTAGCACGGGTTTATTTTCAGAGCACCAGGTTTTTTCCTTACTGCGTTTTCCAAGCAGGGCTTCGGCGGAGAGGTGCCCACGCACACGGGAGCAACTGGAAACTCCCTGAGCATGAGGGGTATTGTGAGTGCTGCAGATGCACTGCTCTAAGGGCAGGATTTTTTTACCTCAGATCAGCAGTCTCTGACATCGCTTCTCACCACGGGGAATCAAACAGATGGACAGATAAGCCGAGAAAATATAGTGCTTTTGTATCATCGGGCGTTGTAACTGCATTGAATTTGGGAGGCTTGGACTTTTTCAGCGTTTCTCACATATATACACGTTTTACTCTCAGCTTATGTGCCAAATGTGTTGTTTAGTTGATAGATGCTGAGTCCCCTGTGATGGGTTAGTGAGGTTTGTCAGAATCGTTCTGCAGTGGTAAAGAACTTGACAGGAGGAGAAATACTACTCTGTGCTTTGAAATTCGGGATGAAAAACATAATTACTTGGTTTTTTTCCCATAAATTTGGCAATTGACAGTGGCTGGCTAAAATCTTTGCCTTTCCGGGTGTTTATGTTTTGAAGGAAAACATTTTTTGTAGTTGGCAATAGAATTTTGTTTGTTTGCAGAAATCAACCTTGGTGTTCTTGAAAGCTGACCTTTGTGTCAAAAGCCAATTTAAATAAGAAATTTGCGATCTGCCCTTTCAGGTATGTTTGGGAAACACTCTGGAGTTAACGTTTGTTGATCCTTCCCACATTTTTATTATTATTGGTCAAACTTCCTATCTCTTTACTCATTTCAGAGTTTCCATTTTGTATCTATTAAGGAAGCACGAAAATTGCATCTCTCATCAAGGTTCTGTAGAATGTGGGACAGTAAACATATGAAAGAAAGGACCTTACCAAAAAGTTACTCACTTCCAAGGGGGGTGTGCTGTGATGTGAGTGGGATACCTGCCAGTCTTGAGTCTGTCTTAAACTCTAAGCCAGCTAGCCCCGCTATAATTTTGTTTTTCTTGAAATCTGGCTGCATTTGTTGGCCAGCTGGTTGTTCCCCATGGCCCAGGGTCGGGGTGTGCGTGTCCCCAGCCTGCCCAAGCATATCAAGTGTCATATGGCAGGTCTGAGCAGCCAGTCAGCGGTAAAAAATCAAAAAGATGGCACCAGGTGGAGGATACAAGCTGGAACGCCTGCCTCCGCCAATTATTAATAGTACAGGGAATGACCCAACTTCCCTTTCCTCTTTCTGTGCCCCAGACAAGGATCCGTGTTCCAGAAGAGCCACAGTCTCAGAGTCCAGGTTTCTGTGTTGCTTGGGTGGCTCGAGACCTTTATTTCTTTTCTGTTACTGGTGTCATGTTTTTATAATTTATTGGATAATCTGAGCTCTCTAAAGTAATGTATAGACACTGCTTCCTCCTGGCATGGCACCAAAGCGAAGACACGATGGCATTTTCTCTTTGCTTTTGTAATACGTGGCCCTTGGTTTAGCTGATTTGAGCTGCAAACTGACTGAGCTGAGTTTATCCAAGCCAGCTCTAACAACAGTACGCTTAGGCATTCTTTTATGATTTGTAGGGAATAGATGAAGGGTGGGCAGCACCTCTGTTCTCCTGGAGTTACTGTGTCTAGACAAAGCAGGCTGCTGCTGAGCACTGTGGCTTTGCCATCTTGGAAAGCTAAATGAAATCAGACTAGGGATTATCCCAGGTGCAGGATGTTCACTCCAATGTTTTCTTTACAATATCATACTTTAAAAAAAAAATTATGTAATTCCTGAACTTATTTTACCTGATGCTTTCTCCAGCACTTTAACTATGTCAATACAAAAGAGATACAAAAGATACACGTTTATTTGAAGCACCAAATCTCAGTTAAACAATATGATATTTTCCAGCCCGCCTAGCACGCGGGAGGCCAAGCGCACATGTCCGTGGCAACTGGCAGTTGCTGTTCCAGAAAGCTCCTGGAACACTTGCAAGACACTGAACTGTGTGATCTGCTGGCAGATGAACAGGGAAGAGTTTTAAGGCTCTGTTTGGCTTCAGTTTAAGGTCATTTTTTTGATTCATCCTTCAGCCTCCAGGGCTGCTCTTGTCCCATGAGGCTGATAAAGGAGTTCATGAGCATAGAAAAAAAGGAAAGACCAGAATATTCATGTGCTCCAAACTTCTGGGGAACTTGCAAGAGAAGAGAGAAATAGGAACTATTTTCTCAGTCGGATTTCCCTACTAAGCAGCATTTTTTCTGTTCTGGGTTAGACAACTGGTTGGAAGCAGCGTGGACACTTGACGCCAGGCCCTGCGCTCCTTCCACGCTGCCGTGGTGCAAACCGTGAGCAGATGGTGCAGTGCAGTGGAAAAATCAGGTCTCCAAGAAAATACAGAGCTGAGCATAAAACACCCTCAAGCAGAAAACTACATGGCTTATTTCAGGATAAAATGAAAAACTGAGATGCTTGAGCAAAAAATAGACGATGCCTGCAGAGCGGTGTATTCCACTTCCATGAGCTGCCTCGTTCCTTCCCATTTGAGAAAACATCCATCCCTTCACAGCTGAAGGCTCATCTCATTTGTTGTCTTTCAGTTCATTGATCTGGTTTCTCAGGGCTTTCACGTGATGGTTCTCTGCTGCACTAACAAGCATGGTTATTGCTGAATTTTCTTCCGGTTTTCACTTTCTTGCATACTGAAGGCAAACCTTCCAGAATTCCTTCCCACTTAAGCCGCAGCGTGACCTGAATTGCACCCATCTGTGTTTACGTCCACTGGGGCATAAACATCTGGCCAAAACAGGGAAGAATATCATGTCAAAACTTTAATTCTTGTTTTATATTTATGCATAAAGAGGCAAATTACCCCAGAAAATGTGACCCTTTATTCTATTAAGTCTAATTTATTGTATGCATCCTCTGCAGGTGTGGCCTTTAGAGTTCCTGACGTGCCCCCACCTCAAAAGTAAAACTTTTAACTCTACTCCAGCTGAATTCCTGCTCATGACATTCCTCTGCTTGCACTGGAGTGCCAGGAATAAGTACCGGGGTAGGGGAATCCTTGTGCATTCCCTGTCCTGTCTTGTGTTAAAGAATATTGGATTACATCTCGGCTGGCTGCGTTTTGGTGACCTAGATCCTGTGCATAGTAGCTGAAAAAATAATGGAGCAAACCTTGGTATAAAAGCGTTTCTGAGATTAAAATGGGCTGATGTTTATTTACCTGGAGGAAAAATACAGAAGCAAACAACGGGCACTTCTCACTGGTAGCTGCTCTGAACTGATACCTGGTGCCTGCTTTCTATTTATCTGTAGCTGCATCTGCAGTGACCCCCCCGGCACAATTTAGGTTTAGTCTGAAATTTGTGGCGTTCTGGATCCTTCTGCAGGCCAAGCCTGATAAGGAACCAAACCCATTCAGCAGAAGGGCATTGAAATGAAGGCACTGTAGGACACCATCGTCATCATTATTATTTATAACAACTGCTCACACCAGGCTTGCTGGAAAAAATCTTGGATTTTGCCATTTACTAAAGCAGGCAAGAAGATTGCGCTGCTCTGAAGACTTTCCCCTCATTGTTAACTTGCCTTCCAGCTTTTTTTTTTTTTCAAAGGGAAAATGAATGTGCAGGGTGCTTGGAGTCAATTTTTGGTGGTGACTGTGAAGCCAGTGTCTGTGCTGCTCTCAGTGGCCCTTTCACTGTAACGTGCTTCACTGTACAGAGAGCAAATACAGTTTCCATGGCAGTGTAAACACAAATACATACCACGCTCCAAAGGGTGAGTCACACGTGCTGCAGAGAACAGAGAGAGTTCACTGTCTCAATCTGAACACATCTGGGAGAGGAGGATGAGATTATCTCGCTTTAAAAATATTTTATAAATATTGTGTAATCCGAGATTTGTTCTGAATAATTCCATCTCTTGGCAGATAGGAAAGACAAATCCTTTGAAGCTAACGGAATAGGACGAGGCAGGTGCTTGTTTGCAGTAGCAGTGTTCAAATCTCTAATGAATGTGTTCTAAAAACCTATACAGATGTGGAAGGCAATACAAATTCTCCTCGAGCAGTTTACCCCAGTCTTTCAAAGAGTCACAACAAGATTTTAACTGTCGTGAATGAAGAGGAAGTTCCACGGAATGGGGAGACGAATAAATCTGTGGTGACTGCTTAGTACTGGTGCCAAGCACTGGTCAAGATGTTTCTTTGCATCGCAGGAGTGTTCTTACAAGTCCCAAAAGCTAGAGGTTTGTTTATGACCCCAAGCTAGAGATTAGATATCCCTTCGTTAGAACCAGTTATTTTTTTTTTAATATTACAGCTCAGAAGGAGGCTTTACCGCTTCTTTTACTAACCTGAATCCTTTCCCAGGACCTATCCCGCCTGCAGAGCATTCAGATTAATTGTCAGGATTTCCAAAGGCCGCTCAGAGCAGAATACTTCCTTTGGAGCTCCCTGCAAGCAGGAGCAAAGCAACGTCACGGCAGAGCCGCAGGTTCCTCTTGGCTGGGCTGAGACGTGAACGTCGACCATGGGAATTCAGTACTTGAGAGTCACTGAGGTAAAACGAGGCCTGAAGGTTGGGGATTGCTATTTATACACTGACTCACGGCAGAGTGCGCAACACACGCAGAGTTTAAAACGAAGCAGCGGCAGGTAAGATCTTCTAGGGGAATAGGGCCTAAGGGAGAAACAAAACCTTTCATTAGATCAACTGATAGAGCTGCAGGAGCTTGACCCAAATCCGATATGGCCCCACCAGTAAGGGCCAACACCAAAGGGAGAGGGACCATCAACCTGCCAGTCACGGTCTCGGGGGGTTTCTCAGGCTACAGACATTGAGCTGGTTTGGAATCCGTCCCTCCAGCATCCGACGGCAAATTAAATAAATACCCACCAACAGGAGCATCCTTCTGAATTAAGGTGATGAGTCTGAATGTCTCGTTAAGGACCTGCCACAGAGAATATTGTGTGTGTCCAAAGCACCTGGGTTGTATTGCAGCGTGCCTGCAACCTCCGGGGAAAAAAGGGAAGGGTGGGAAAAGCTGAGGGGGGAGCAGTTCATGGCGATGGCTGTTTTGGGCTGTTCTCTGCCCTTCCCCCATGGGAACAGTCACTTCTGACTGCTCTTCGTTGTCTGTTCAAATCACATCAATGTAAAAGGGTTATGAGAGGCTGTACTTAATCAAACGTTCGTTATGTCCAGGTGTCTTTGTCTGTCTCCTTTCCCAGATTTATCCAGAGATAATTATCTCACGTCAGAGACTCGTTTCCCCTTGAGGACCAATGAGAATATCCACTTAAAAATTAAAAAAATAATTGGAACTAACAGAATGCCTGTAGATGGCTATGCTGTTACCTCTGCTCTGGGGCAGAGTTCTCACCCCTACCATCTGGTCTGTCCCAACTGGCCGAGGTAAGCTCTCCAAGCTGAAACTGTTCTGCTTTGTCCTGCGGGGCCCCACTCTTGGTTGGCACTCAGATATTCGTATGAAAAATCATAATTCAACCGAATAGAATTTGGCAGACTTTTTCTCCCCCGTCAGGAATATAAACACGAGGAATTTCAAAGGCGTGACAAAGCCTGTGGAACACCAGAGCCATTAAAATTCATTTAGGCTGCCCGGCGATGTAAGAATAATGACACAGTGTATGTGCTCGTACAGTAGAAGCCACTGTTGAGATTTTTCAAATCCCGTTGCAATGAATGGAAGCTGCATGTCCAGAGCCTCTGAACTGCTATGACAATAAAAGCTGATACGCATAAAACCACCCACGATTTAAAATAAGTGGTCTACAGAGGGTAGTAAGTAATGCACATACAACACATTAACACATTTGGCCTTTGCAGAAGTGAACGCTATGCTATTAATTTTTTGTAGTACCCTGCCTTTTAAATCTTGTTTCTGTGTCTGCGCAGCTGTAGCCCAGACACAGGGTGTTTGGTGAGTTGTTTCTATCGTCGGGATGGTGGAAGGAGGACTGAAACTAGAGGAGGGGTCACAACAAAACGTCCCAGCTATTTCATGACAGTCGGACAGCGGGGAGATCAGTGGCGGCTGCTTTCTCCCCAAGCTAACAGAGATACAGGGACCCGGGGCGAGCTTGTTGACGCCGTTTTGCCAACACAATCTGTTTTGTCCTCTTTATCCTCTTCTTTTTTTTTTTTTTTTTTTTCCCCTCCCCATCCTCTTTTTGTCCTTCTCATCCTCTTTTGCAGCGTTCTCCATCCTTCCTTGCTGACCCTTCCTTTCCTCTTATGACTGCCTCTCTTTCCCCCTGCTTGTTGCTCTCTTCCGACCGTTCCCTCCTGTCCTGCTCTGGCTGCTGGCCCGGTGCCTGCGCTCGCCCTGCCCTCAGCCCCTCCATCCTCCGCCCCGCTCTTGCTGGTGGAGCTGGTGGGAAGTCACCGGTTTACTTTTGACTCAGGAGCTTTTCTGCTGATCTTAAAACAAACGGCTGAATTTTGTGCTGTTCTTCAAACAAACGACCCAGGGATGGGTGCGTTTTGTGGTGTTTCGAAGGTGCTGCCCCCGGGCCGGCGGGAGGGCAGCCGGAGCCGCTCAGGGTTCTCTTCCTCCGTCTGCGGGGCTGCCGCTTCATCATCATCACCACTAACTGCTCCGGGGGGGTGAGTGCCCCGAGTGAGACACACCGCGGGGACCCACCGCCTCCCTTATCNCGGGCGAGGGGCCGGGCGCGGGGCCGGGGACACCCGGTGGCCTCCGATGACCTCTGTGGCGGTTTTTTCCAGATCTCATCGTGCAGGCCAAGTCTGGCACTGGCAAAACCTGCGTGTTCTCCACCATCGCCCTGGACGCGCTGCTGCTGGAGAGCCCGGCCACGCAGGTGAGCCCCGGTCCCGGGCCGCCGGTGCGCGGGGGGCTTGGCTTGGACCGAGGGAATCGCTCGTTTTCTTGGGAAAACGGCATTGTGAGCCTGGGACACTTGGTATTTGAAGTCATTGCGACCGGGCTTTAAGCTTTGGAACTGTTCCGCAGCTTTTAGTTTTATCCTTGGCCTTTACAGATTCTGATCTTGGCTCCTACGCGGGAGATTGCTGTGCAGATTCATGCTGTAATCACGACTATCGGGATCAAAATGGAAGGCTTGGAATGCCACGTCTTCATTGGAGGGACTCCTTTGAACCAGGACAAAATCAGACTAAAGAAGTGCCACATAGCAGTTGGCTCCCCAGGTAGGCATGGGCCTCATCGTGCTTCCAGAGGCATCTGGGTTGTTGGTTTTTTTTCAGTAGTAGAGGCTAGTCTCAAAGTCTGGTGTCAGAGACATTTGTACCAGGTATTTCGTGAGATTATTCTAAATAAGGCTTTTAAAAGACTTACTGAAGTTAACTTTAAAAAGTTTTGATACTTGTCATTAGAAGAACCTTTCACTGGGTATTTTTGAAGTTATTTTTATTTTTTTTAATATAGGTCGAATAAAACAGCTCATAGAGTTGGACTACTTGAATACAGCCAGTATCCGGCTTTTTATTCTTGATGAAGCAGACAAACTTCTAGAGGAAGGCAGCTTTCAGGAACAAATTAAGTAAGACAAACATGTATCTCAAGGGTTTATCAGTAGAGGAGACACACATTTGTTAGTCATGCCCGTTTCTTTCTCTCACAGCTGGATTTACTCGTCGCTCCCAGCCAATAAGCAGATGCTTGCTGTCTCAGCCACTTACCCTGAGTCCTTAGCTAATGCTTTGACCAGGTACATGAGAGAGCCAACATTTGTGAGGTTGAACCCTACTGATCCAAGTCTCATTGGTAAGTAGAAGTTCATTTGTAGTGATATTGTTGTCTGTAAATTGAGTACACTAAAACCAAAACATGTACCTTTAAAATTTGTGATTCTTCACCATTCCCACATAATGTTTGGGAGGTATTTATTCCCAAACTTGAGGTATTTAAAACATCAGTGATGACTGTAACTTTCTATTTTTTCTATCCATTCAAAAAATATTTCAGCCTTTTAAAAACGCCCTGCGTGGAGGTTCTTATTTGGCACATGTGTGTGCTTGTTTAAACTGAACAGCTTTGTTTCAGCTGCGGTGTCACGCGCTGATAGCAGCTTAGCACTGTGGATGTTTTCATGGAGTCCCTTACACTGATCATGTTTGTTTTTTTTTGTTTCCCACTCAGGGCTGAAGCAGTATTACAAAATTGTCAATTCCCATCCCCTTCCACATAAAACATTTGAGGAAAAAACTCGGCACCTGCAGGAGTTGTTCAGCAAGATTCCTTTTAACCAAGCCTTAGTCTTCTCAAATTTGCACAGCAGGTAATAAATTCGAAATTGCCAGTTCTGGACCACAGTCCTTGGCTGTAAAGAAAAGCCTCTTGTTAAGAAATGCTGCTCAGGGGCTGGTAGGTTTTATTTAGGTTGGGGTTTTATTTACAGTTTCATTGTGTATGTTCTGTCAGGGCTCAACACCTCGCTGAAATACTGACATCCAGAGGCTTTCCTGCTGAGTGCATTTCAGGTGAGTCTTCCAAACTTTCTGGTTTTGCTCAACTTGTGCATAAATGTGACATGAAGTAGGGAAATTCATCTTAAATCTTGCTTTGCCTGGACTCTGGTTAAATAACTAAGAATAGCATTTGAAGCTTCGTAGTTCTTCAGGACTTAAATGTGGATTAACTTTTACACTGAGCTGTTTCCAGGTTTGTTTTGAAAGTCATTTTTTGAGTGCACTGTCTTATTTATAAAGAGAAAGTTAGTTACTCTTGCAGGTTGAAGCACTTTCTTTGGAATACAAGTGTCGAATTTAAATTCTTTTTATTTCTAGTTTCTCTATAAAAAGCTGGTAGCTGGCACCTAATGTTTATGAGAGACCTTGAATTTTTACTTCAGCAGTGTTTTCCATGGTTTATATGTTTAAGTAAAACTTGTTTAAAGTCAGTCTTGTTCAAGGAGGTTAAGTACATACCTGGTTTCTCTTTAAAAACAAGCCAAACAATTATTTTTTGTAATGGATTCCCTTGTTTTCAAGTATTTGTTTGTTCTTTGTTTACTCATTTGGAAGCGATGTTTGGAGAGGTTTCTCTCAACCTTATTTCTGCTCTCATCTCCAGTTTTACAAAGCAGTATTTTCCAAAATTTGAGGGACATAAACCTGAGGGATGTCATCTGCTTCGCATTTTTGTCATTTTAGGCAACATGAACCAAAATCAGCGACTTGATGCAATGGCTAAATTAAAGCAGTTCCACTGTAGAGTTCTGATTTCCACAGACTTGGTGAGTTAGTGTTTTATAGCATGCGTGAGTACTGCGCATAAAGGGACTTCGGGGGGTTAGATCTGACTGGGAATTGAGTGGAACAAAAGTGCCCTGACAGAGCCTCTGACCTGAGCACTGTGAGACTTATTTTTCACTGCGAAACTTGGAATTTCCTCATCTATTCCTCATCTTCAAAGAGAGCAGTGGTCATGTTTGAGGTGCTCTCAGCTTTCTCCTGGCTGATGTATTTTTACCTTCAGCTGATCGTTTGAAGTCCTGTCCTGAAAACATAACTGGCTGCGTGCTGTGGGGTTGGATTTTTTGATGTTGGAGGAAAAAACATCCTTGCTTGTGTTTGATATGCAGAAAAAACATCCCTAGTTTTCCTGGTCCCAATGCAATGTGCCTGTTCTGCACCTAGTGCTGGAAAATGTAGGTGGTGTGTTTTTTGTGGTCTCTTGTAACGAGGGAAAGGTACTGTATGAGCAGTAACTCCCAATTGTCTTGTGCTTGTTTAAAGGTCTGTCCAGCATATCCAATAATCTATTCCCTTCTCTCATTCTTGTTTTTTCTCCAGACATCTCGTGGAATCGATGCTGAGAAAGTGAATCTGGTTATCAACCTGGATGTGCCTGTAGACTGGGAGACCTACATGCACCGCATCGGCAGAGCCGGGCGCTTCGGTAAGAACAGTCCCGTGGTTTTCTGGAGCTTGTCCTCGCTTCCCTGGCTCTGGTTTGGTAACTGCCCTGTCTGTTGTGCCCCAGGAACGCTGGGCTTGTCTGTGACGTACTGCTGCCGCGGAGAGGAGGAGAACACCATGATGAAGATTGCTCAGAAGTGTAATCTTCAGCTGCTTCCTCTACCAGGTAAGCTCAGTCCTGTCAGCGCAGCTGCTCTTTGGTTGTTTTCTGTTAAAGCTTCGGACGAGCCCCCAGGGAACTGCTGCGTATCTTCTCTGCTGAAGCTGCCTTTGTTTTGGTGCAGGTTTTTCAGACTGTGCTGAGGACAGTTTAACTGCCACAGTTGTGCGAAGCAGTAGGAGATGAGCTTGTTGCATGGCTGTGGATAAGGAGGGGAACTCTCCATCCGGCTGTTCCTTAAGCGGCTATGTAACTACTTAGATTTCCAGGAATGGAGTATTAAGCCTTTTTCAGGCTGTAAGGTACTGTAGGAGGAGAAAAGAATAACTGAAACAACGGGAGATTTGCTACCCTTGCCTTGCCAAAAGCTGTTCTGCTAGAAATGTAGCATTTGCCTTCTTACATAATTTCTGATTTCTTGTCTGGTTAAGTAAGATATAAAAAATGGGTGACAGGTACTGCAGTGCTCTTTGTCACGATCGAGTCTTTGATGCTTTCCGTGAAGAAAATGTTCTGGCTGTTTGAGCTCTTTGCAAAACTGAGGGGACTTTTTTTGTAGCCCTAACTTAACATGTCTTAGTGTCTTTTTTGCAATTTTGCAAAGCTTTACTTCGGTGCTCGTGTGAGTTCTGGAGGGAAGGATGCACTTAATTGAGTGCCTGCTTGTTTCCCTTTTGTGCAGAGCCGATACCTCCGGGAATGATGGAGCAGTTTGAAGATGGGGAGGTAGAAGTCAAACCTGTTATCCATACAGGTGCTTCAGTGAATTCTGACACTGTGTGTCTTAGACCAGAGGAACCAGTACTGCAGCTGGTCCAAAACAGCTTTTCAGAGGTGCCTCAGCCTCTTGCTAATCTTCCAGCTGATAATTCTGCTATAGAAAGGCCAAAAAAGTCTCTGAAGCCAAAGCAGATGAAAAAGTGCACAGATTCTTCAAATACAGAAAAAGATGGTCGAAACCCCCAAAGTTCCAGTTGCCGCACAGAGCGGAGGAATCGAGTCCGAACTGTCTCCAGAACAGATGGCCGTCAGAACTCTCAGGCTCCAGATGAGGAGGCCTTAAAAAAAAATCTTCCCAAAATTCCATGCTTATCTTCCTTCAAAAACCAACCAAACGGTTCCTGGAGCTTCTCGGAGTTTGTTGAAGACTACGAGTATTTCATTAAAGAAGGGCTGGAGAGAGAGGTTGAAGTTTTAAGAAGCTATTCAGGCCCAGAAGAGCAATGTGAGCTCCCCAGAAACGGAGGAGTAGAGTGGAAGGAGGTGGGACACGCTACAGGGACAGTAGCAAACGGTGGTGTGTCCAGTGACAGCGACAGTTCGTACAGTTCCAGGGCTTCCTCTAAAAGTGGGGAAAATAACTCATGCTTTGAAGCATTTTCAGACACACGGGAGGAAAAAGCTGTTCCCCTGGCTCGTCAGGGTCGTGCGGGGCTCTGTCCTGCCCCAGAGCAGCCTCTGGAGCTGTCGCAAATCCCAGAGAAAAATCAAGTGAAAAAGAAAGTTTTGAAACAAAACGCTAAACAGAAGAAAAGCCGTCGCCGTCAATCCCCAAGCCCTTCTGCGAGGAGAACGGAGGACGGCCGCTCCTGCAGCGGCTCGTGGGATGACGGTGTTCCATACAAGGACTGGAATTACAAAAACTACTGGAAATCCTATTACCAAGCGTGGCAGAACTACTACGCTGCGGCCTCTCACTACAGGAGGCACTACAGGCAGCTGAGCTGGCTCGGCGCCTGTCACGTCAACTCCGTCTATCTGCAGGAACTGCTGAAAAGTGACGATTGATGTCGGGACTCTGCAGGTGGGCCGGGCCGGTGGGCACGAGGAGTGGCCCTTATCTCTGGAAGCAGAGCTGCTGCTCCACGAGTTCCCTGGCAAACAGACGTTGTTTACGATGGTGGACAAATGTTGTCTTTTTTTCGTGAGCAGCTGTGTCTAGGTGAAGGTTTTCCGTGCATTCCAGTGATGATGTTACAGGTTGTTAATAAAAGGAAATGAAAGACAACTGGATGTTCAGTTGCCATCTTTCCGATCCAGAGTGAATAAGGGAAGATGAAAGACAGCACTTACACTTAAGAAACCTCAGTAAGGAGAAAATAGAAACCAATCCCAGTTTTATTTGCTTGACTTGTCTTCCATCTGCGTTTTGGGTGAAGATAAATGCCCCTCGAGACTACAGGGTCTGTTTGTATGTGGAGGTCGTTCTCCTATTGAACACCAGGCACAGCCAGTTAAGTGACAGAGTGAAACCTGCATCTTGAAGTTTCAATTGCTAATTTAAATCTTCTTAATTAAAATAGTATAAATAACACTTCTGTAGCTAGGTGTGTGCCAAGCTGTGCAGTACAGGATGGCTTAATTATGTCGAAAATCATAATTGGTCTGCCCCTCTGGGTGCAGCAATATCAGGCTTGCCACACGTACAGGAAAGGTTTAATTAGAAATGAGATTGCTTGTGAGTACTAAATCTATGGCTTGTACTGCTTTGTGTGGAGCTGTCCCGAGTCGGGAGAAGGTGACAGTCCTGGCTGGCTCTCTGCTAATTTTGAAACTTCTTCCTCTGACTGTGGTATGTTTGGGATCAGAGAGACAGATTTCTCCAGCTGGTTTCTGTTTTCTCAAAGTTGCCGGAGCACATCTAGTCTGCTGGTTTGGCTTTTATTTCTTGAGCAAAGTAAGACCAAAATTTTCTTAGTAAAAGCACTGCTTCCTCCCTGCTGTGAATGGCACTTCCAAGGAGACTTGGTGCTTTAATTTGTCGAGGTGGATGCCTTCAGGGATGCCTGATTGCTCACCAGCTTTCAGATTCCTTCTGAGTAATACAGTGTGTTCTCACTCCCCTTACAGAAATCATTTGCTGCCTCAGCATTCCTCATGCTCTTACAAAATTCCCTGTGCACATCCTGTGGTGTCTCTGGCAGCGCTTCCAACCTTTCTGTGATGGGTCTAAACTTTACACCGTACAACACGGCCGCTCTTCTCTGTGCAGGAGAATTGTGAGATTGATTTAGCTCATGAGTGGGATAGAAATGTGGCACAAGATGGGAAGCAAGGATGCTCTCCTGCCTTGGCTGTTTTGCGGTGTTCCCGCAGCTGGGGCGATGGTGGCCTCTGGTGGGTGTCTCCTTTACTGCAGGAGAGCGCAGCGCTCTGAGCTGTGCTGCCTGTGTTAACTGGGGCAGGTTTGGAGGTCACCTCATAAGTAATTTCAATTGCTGCTTAAAGAATTTGAAAATTTTAAATAATGCTTTAAAAAGTGTTACTTTCTGCTGTGTTGAAGATGAGATCAATTCTACTTGTTTTGTGTTGGACACAAGCTGCCCCATCCACGATGCAGAATGAATGACTTGGACTAACCCAAACTGCCCAGATCACTTTTTAAAGTAAGGTGTAGGATGTACTCTTTGAATCTCATAAATATCTCATTAGGAGAAATATTTTACTTTCTGTACTTTGATTTTTTTTCCTGCCTCACTCCTTTTGTGTCACAGATTACCCCAAGGAGGGCATCGTCTAGATTTTGTATGTGTAGTTTGAAAAGATCAAGAGAAGGATTTTTGTTTCCAAGATTAATTTTGTGGCCATTCCTTAATGCTCGAAAGCAGGATACTGCAGGAGATGCACGCAGGTATCTGCGCTGCTGCTCTCCTCTAATGGCTTGGGCATCTTTCTGGTTTCATTAATGTCAGAGTTACTAGTATTTAAATGCAACTTGAGTGGCTTAGACCAGCACCCAAAGTCCTCCAAAAGAACCTCCCATCATTGATTTTTTAGAAGAAATCTACAGCACCGTCTCGGTATTTGTGGCACATACTCTGTTTAATCCAGATTGGATACATCAGGTACAGCAGTGGCACAAGACTCAATACTGTAAATGATATACAAGTTTCAACATATGCACTACAATTCCAAAAGAAGACAACAGGAAACTTGGTTCTTCTAGAAAGTTGTTCTCAAATGAAGCTACCTGCAGTTGTATACAGTACAATTCGTATCTGTCCTCTGATGTTTGTAAGCAAAGCCCATTTAGAGTACGAAAATAGAAAATAATAAGGTTGAGAGCTTCTCATGACATAAAACTTCTAAAGAAAACACCATTGCATTGGAATGCCTTACTGGTTTATCAAAAATATACCATCACACGCGGTTTGTAAGATGCTTCATTGGTCCAAGGAGCCCCTGGGGGCTCCCAGTCATAGTTGCAACAAGAAGGGAGAAGAGCGTTGGGTGGGGCGGTGAACTTCTCCCCCAGAGAGCCGTGTGCCGCCTGTGACCAGCGCTAGCTCAGATCGAAAGGAAAAGAAACGCCTGCACACAAACACGCGCAAAGTAACGGACTGTCGACTCAGAACGGAACTCAAGAAGGAATTTTCACAAGCTCTTTGTCACCTGGTCTTTTGACTGTTCCACCTGAATTGTTTTTATTTTTCTGGCACAGTTTTTTTTGCGTTCGGAACGTAAGTAGCGGTACTCCCCTGGAACACTTCCTCCAGAATTCCCTGGGGGGACCGGTAGGTGTTCATGAACCGGGCATCACGGATTGAAAGAGGAGGTATCGGTTTCTACACAGCTTGTGTAACTGGCAAAGAGAGGTGAAATGACTTCTTTGAGGTCACTTAGTGGTTCATCAAGACAATCAGGAGTAGAACACAGGTTCCTGATGCCAGGTCTCCTACCTCGAAGCAACACACGCGTTGGTTGCTCGCGAAGGTTGAGAAAGAGCAAACCACTGGGGAGAGTGGCTTTGGCATCGTGAAACGCGAAGCCTAAAAACTCGAGCTCTGAAGACATATGTCTAGTGAAGTTGCTTAAAGTGTAGGATAAAATTAAGTGATTTTTTTTTGAAAAAATAAGATGTGCTTGATTGGTAACTTATATGGAAAAGGCCTATTATTCACCTAACTTTAAAAGCAGAATAAAGTTTTCAGTTCAAAGCTGCTGCTATTTGCAAGCCGGCCACAAATGCTCATTTTGTACCTCGGCCAGCGAAGAAATATTACAGGATCCAAGGGATGTTGTAACCCATAAATTAAATGTGATTTTTAATTTACTGAATTTGCTTTCTAATACATATAAGATACAATATGTTTACAACCTCTTTACTTAAAAGCAAAGTATTTGAGGAAACATTGCTGTCTTTGGCTGGTATCAGTCTGATTTTCATGCACACACCTTAAGCTGTCCGAACTAGAATGTTAACTGATGCTTTGCACAAGTGGATTATCAACCCCTTTCAGGTTCAAGAAGTAGCAGTGATTCAGATTTAGTATTTCTGGCCAACTGTAAAAAAAGGATGTCTTTTGAATTACCTCTTAACTTTATTCCGCACTAAAGCCACTGGTGTTACTTAGTTTACCTTTTCCCCAGCTCACATTTAACAATGAGGATTTTTTTTGACAGACCAAAGTAATTTCTGGGATAAAAATTTGCTGTAGAAAGTTTTACATTCCTCTTACGCTTGTAGGCAGCTGTCTTACAAGGTGGAAAGGAGAATAATTTAACATGGAATGAGGGGAGTATAATGGCAGCAAGAAAGGAACAATTAAAGAAAGATTTATGGCTGAACAGCAGGGGAAAAATCCTTGACACTGAGATCTATTAGTCTGGAATAAGCTCCCCAGGGAAGCGGTGGGAGTCCTTTCCTTGGGAGATTTAAAAATCTAATCTAGAGAAAGCAATGCGACGCATCACAGTGAGGGATGGATTACGTTTCCTAATTCTTTGATTTTTATGTACCAAGATGTGTCGTTATCTGTGACCTCTTAAGATTTTTAAGGAATATGAAAGTAAGAGGTGGATTTTGTAAAGAGTAGATGGAAGTCGAAGCCGAGATGTGAAAGGTATTTCTCGTTATTCTTTGCCAATTTTGAGTGATTCCTTCGATTAGCAGCCCAATGCCAGGTGAGAAGAGACTAAATCTATTAATAGAATATGCTGAAAATCTGTGAAAACGTTTTTCTCTCAGAAAAGGCTTTGGAAAAGAAACAAAACGCTCAGAAAAAAGTTGTTACTCCTTTGATATTTTTAATATTGCTTTATGAAAGACTGCAAAAATAATCCCCTTCCACGTGCTTTTTGTACAAACAATCCATTTTATCTTTTTTAAATGAACTCTTCTAAATCTATAAAAAGTCGTAAGGAATTAGGGGGCGGGGGAAGGCTTTTGAGATGAACTGCCAACAGACTCCTGACATTTTGGTGAGCAGTTGTTAATCAGGCTGTTCTGTACCCCCTGCCTTTCAGGAAGGTGTCGGGACTAAAACCCACTGAAGTTCCTGGACACTTCTCCTCCCAGAGGTAGCCCACACCTGAAGAAGCCCCTTCCCTGTGCCTCAGGAGTGACGAGGATTGCCGGGGTACGTGCTGGTTTCTGTATCCATGTCGGGGGTGTGAGTGGCCCTGGGGAGAGGGATGCTGGTCAGACAGAGCAGTACTGGGGACTACTGGAGAGACTGGTCAAAATCCTGCGGTTAAAGTGAATTTTTGGGAGCGACTTGGCCTTATCCCAGCAATGGTTTATAAGTTGCTGTTTAAAGATTGCCAAGAGCCTTGCAGTTAACGAAGCTCCTCGTCTCCCTTCGGGGAGGAGGGAGCGGCCGCAGCGTGGCTCCCCTGCTCTTCTCTGCAAAGGCTTTCCCTTCTCCCTGCCTTCCTTGGAAGGATGCCGTGTGATGTCCTACCAGCCACTCGTGGGACGGTGAGAGATTCTTGTCCTTGCAGCTCCGGTAAATGCACAGTGCCCTTCCCTCTAGCGAGGACGTGGCTGTGTCGGGCGACCCAGGGAGGTTTTGTACTAGAGTATTTTCAAGTGGTTTTGGAAGCATTACTCAGTCTACTTCAAATCAGTGTGTAAAGGGAGCTAATGCCTCCATTGAATATATTTTTAGCGCCACTCCTCTAGGCTCAGACTTACTTAATTCTGTCTGGTTTTATCCTCTTAAAGTCTGTGCTGCGGTCCTGACTGCGCGGGGCAGCACCTGCTGAGGTCATGGTAGACGAGGGAAGCCACGTAGTTTTGAGCAAGGGTAACAACGATTCCTTCTCTGTGGAGGATAACAAAGGCCATGGCTGCCTTGCCAATCTGAGCCCCAGCAGCCAGCCAGAAACCCCAAGGACTGGCTTTTGTCCTTATTTTTTTTTTTTTTTTTAACTCTTAAAAATGTTGATTTTTTTTTTACTCTTTTTATCAAAAAGCATTTTGATTGATAGCAGTTAAATGCACCCAGTAGTGCTTTAGACAAGGGCCACTGTGATTGCTATTTACAGATAAAGAAATGGGTGCAGAGAGGTGAAGTGGCTTGTTTAGCACTCCACGGTAAAGGAGGAATAAGAAAGGCAGCACCGAGAATCCGTGTCAAGTCCCTGGACTCTAACGGTTGGCTCCTGCGCCTGGGAAGGAACACTGTACCCTGTCAGCATCTAACCCTCCTTCTGTGCCAGTGTAAATGAGGTGGTGAGTGGTGGAGAGCAAGGCCTCTGGTCTACAAGGGGTGAGGGTGTTCAGGTGGGGAGCAGATGATGACAAATAATGAAAATAAAGCAAAGGAAAGATTAAATTAAAACATCAAGAAAAACTCAATAATGGTTAAGATTAACTGCAGTATAACCTCCTACAGGAAGCAGCAAAGGCAGAGCGTTTTAATCAGTTAAAACAGGACTAAACATAGTGTTGGGTAACATATCACAGCACTGGAATAAATGACCATCAGCCGGTGCAGCTACTGAGGCTCAGCCATAGCCCGAGTATTCCTAGAACGTTGTAGGTGTCTAAGTTAATGCATCAGCCACCTGAGCCCGCTCTATAGGTTAGGGTGCTAACAAAGCAGGTTGCTAGCTCGTGTGTTTAAGTTCAGCATGTAGGTCTATTTCTCTATCTATAGGTGTACGTGTCTGTAAGTATTTATATGCGTATGCGTGTCTATGTGTATATAAATATTACATCAGGATAGATTATGACAGATGTTAAACAAAAGTCATCCCTTTGCTGAATCAGGATCAAACATGCTTTGAGTAGTTCTTTTAGCTGTAATGTTGGTAAAGTCACTGTTCAGAAACAGTGCTTCTTATTATCTACAAGCTGCTGGGGGGGAGGAGTAGGGGCATTGCCGCTCGTGGGGGCGTGAGCGCCTTGAAGAGGTGTTTGTGCATGACCACGAGAATTAGTCGAACAGAGGATGACGGGTGAAAAGGTAGGTGATGTTGTTCCTCACTCTGCCTTTCGTGGATCACACTCGTTAGGAAAAGGGGACTTGAGAAAGGCAGAGTGGAAGAAAAAAGGTCTTCCTCATAGGGGGGCAAAAATCAGTTATGTTTTGGTACCATGTATTTGGTTACAGTAAATCACTCCTAGAAACATCTCAGAAAGAGGTGCTAGGACTGACCACAGCTTAGTTAGAAGTACTAGCTTCTTAGCAGTACCGCACAGTGTTACTTCAGTTTTTGGTTGACTGGAAGCGTGTGACTTTTCCCAAACCAAGTGTAGAATTGCAAAAAGAATACGCTGTCTGTACCACGCTTTATCAAACGTTTTCCAAACTCCAGTACTGCTCCCTCCTCTCAAGTGGATACGAGCTGTAGATCCTGTGCTGGGACCAGAGAACTAAAACTGCTGACCTAGTCTACCCCCAAATTCAGTGCAACCCATTGATGAGACAACTGGACTGTGAAAAAGCCAAATATCTCTCTGTCCATGCAGGATACTTGGCTCTGGGGTTAACTCTTATCAAGTGTAGATCCAGATGTTATTTGGCTACTATTTACAACGGGTTGTACGTCCAGTACTAGCAAAAAAAACTTACAGAGAGAAACCAAAAATAAAAAAGCGTGGGCATACATTACGAGAAACCTCTGTTAGACTTATGAACGCTTGATGCAGTTGAGTTCAGTGCTTTTTCATCCTTTGCCATTTGTGTATATTAAAAAAGAATCCTAAAAGAATCCTACCTTTTTTTTTTTTTTTTTTTTCTTCCTTTTTAAAAATACAGAACTGGTAGTCTAGTCACACTCTTACAAGTGATAACAAAAATAGAAAGCAGATACCCCTGTGGGACTAAAACTCTACTAAAGCCTGTCTTTTTTTTTTTTTTTTTTTTTTTTCCACAAATATGTTTTCACAGACAATAATTAGCAGACAAACACACTGTTTGCAATTGCACTGTATTGACTTAAAAGGCGGATACAAAATCGTCTAAATAAAGAATGCCATCCAGGGTGAGATAGTTGTGTGTGTGTGTGTGCCCAGGTGTGTGCTGGTGCACGTGTGTGTGTGCTGACGCGTGCTTGTGTTTCCCTACTGTGCCCCCAGTCACGGGAACGTGCTCTGCTCTTTGTGAATTGAGGGCTGCTCAGCTGTGGTTCTGCCGCACACTCGCACGCACACACACAGGGGAATGGGGATAGAGCTCTGTGACAGGTGGCTTCTTTGTCTAAATCTTTTCCTATAAAAGAAAAAAAAAAAAAAAAAGTGAAATTTTGGTTGATTTAAAGGTTCTGCTCCATGAAGAACAAAAAAAAATAATTCACAAAATCCATTGTTTTTCACCTTTTCAGTCATTTCCTCATGAATAAATATTATCCATTAAAAACCTTTAAAAAGGTGCTGCGATACACAGTGTTATGTTTCTGTTTCCTTTATCGACTCTCGTGTTGCCATGAGGATTCTTGCCCTTCAGCCTCCGCAGGTGGTTTTTGCCCTGACCGTGGCACAACACGCTCTTCCGTGCGGATTTTTCCTTTAACCGGCCTCTTCCTCCCTTTCCTAACCCTTCCTCAGTCCACAGCATGCGAGTCTGAAGAAAGCTGCCTCGTTAGGTCTCCGTTGCTAATTCGATGACAAAATGTCAGGTTGGTCCATCCAGGCACAATTTGCAGCAAGAAAGGAACATGGAGGTGTGGAGGGAGAGGGGCACTGGTCTTCCAGCCTCCTTCTGTGCATGAGACGCCTTACAAGGCAGAGACCTTGACTATGTTGCTTGTGGCGGTGGTGGAAATGTTCGTGGAGTGGCCGGGGCTGCCGGGCGGGGGCCGGCTCTCGCCTTCTGGCGTGAGCGCCGGCGGCGTGGGGATGCTGATGATGGCTGTCGTTATCTGGGCGGTTTTGCAGTTCGGTCTCAGCCCATCATCTGATTTCATGTTGAGACTGGAACGACTAGAAAACAAATTTAGCGTTTGGCTTTTTTTAAAACCGGGCAGCAGGAAGGATGGGAATGGTGGTTGATCTTAATCAGCATCTCGTTCCCCTGAGCTAAGGGCACTGAAATATTCAGAAGACTCCACTTAAACGTTCCCCCCCTGGTTCCTGCAAGGCATCATTTATTTCTACCCAGCTTACATTAAGCTTTTTCTAATATTCCCCGTGGTTAGGATACAGCTTTTCACAGGGCAGGTCATTCGATGTTTCCATTTCATTCTTGCATAATTCTGGTTTAATTAAGAGGACATCTAAGTGTACTGTCCTGTGTACTGCGTCTTTTCAGAGCACAGGTAGTCCCTTATAGGAAGGAGATGTCTTCCTTGCATCTCAAATGCCTCTTTCAAATTCAGTGTCCCTTGATCTTTTCTATTCTTTCATCTCTGTGCAGTAGTTTCAAGGATCTGGCAGCTGGGAGCATTCTTATTAGATCTGCATCAATTGCATCCTATAATTAATTACAGAGGGGAAAATGATGGGTTGATTTCTGTGCATCTGCACAGCTACAGGAGTCTGCTATTACCAGCCCAACATGTTCATTTTAAACACAAGGCCTGTCCTTTTTAAAATGTAAAGCTCCCAGTTGGAAAGCTACGGCTGCTGTTATCTCAGAGTGACTCACCAAGAGGATGTTTCCTGATCGCTCAAGCATCCCAAGAAGACGGCAGAACCCCTGTTGCCTCAGTCACAAGCTGAGAGTGGGGCAGTCTTAGGGACTGGGTAGTTCTGCCCAGTTAGTTGCATTCCACATGAAAAACAACCTAAAAGCATTTTTTTCTCTCTCCCTTCTTACACAGTTTGGTAAGCAAGTGAAATAACGAACGGTGTTGACATTTCAACTCTCACTGGCATCAGATTTAGCACCCACTGCAGCAGGCAGAATAGAATAGCTGATGTTCCCCTGAATTACTGGTTCAGCTGCTGGTTTGAACTATTGTCATCTTGCAGCTGCGCTAGCTGCAGGCTCAGGTTGTGCTTATCCATTCAGAAGTCTGGCTCGGAAATGCCTTCCTGGCTTCACCCTGGCACAGAGTAATTTCTCACTGCCCTAAAGGCAGCTTCTCTCAGTTTCTAGATCCCTCTGATAGGAGTAGGGAGAAGAAGAATGGTGAGTTCAAAACCAGCCCAGTGCAGAAGCAGCTTAATGGGCTGATGGGGATTTAGAAAGCAATTTAGTATTTGCAAGAAATAGATGGTGAAGAAGCGATTTTTTTTTTTCAGCAAGTTACGTATTAAATGAAACTTTGAAAAGTTTCTATTAAACCGTTCTTCACCTGTGTCACTAATGGCATTTTAGGTGAGAGCAACTAAGGCACCCTTGTGAAATAATTCCTCTTACTTGTTTCCCGGTGGTGCTCGGCGCTTGCAGATGTGAGTTAGACTTTGGACAATGAGAACAGTGACGGGGATGTCCCTGGTGGGCCGTGTCTGTGTGTACAGCTCTCTAACAGTTGCTGAAGAGCCAATTGTTTCTGCCTGCTCCCAGTAAAAGCTTGGAAGTACTGGGCTATCTGGGAGGTGGGCTGTGAAGTGGTCCTGTGCCAGCTTTGGTGAATGGCTCACAGCTGGGCACTGCTGGCTCCTGCCTGTGAGATTAGCACTTCAAAAGCAGGTGTCAGCTGGAATCATTTTTTTATGTCCAGTCTGGCCAGAGAAGAGCTGCTCTGGAGTCCAGCTTTGACCTGGTTCTTCTCCCCAACAGCCAGGAGCCACTTGCCTCAGGCTGTCGTTAGAAGGAGGGAAACAAAGACGGCCCCAGCACTAGAACCCTCTCCCTGCCTGGAGACTGGACCTGCAAGAGCGTCCCCTTGGCTAATGCCCGTCAGAGGTTGGCACGCGGTAGTTGGCAGCAAGAGCCTATTGACCGTACCTTGTTGTAAGCGAGGGCTGCTCGCTGCACTGGATGTGGATGGTGCTGAGCTCCTGCATGCTCCGGAGGCGAGTGGCCGGCACGCTGGAGTTGGGAAGGTGAGTGGTCTTCTTGTTGCGGCGAGAACAGCAGGAGGTGGTCAGCCCGTGGTGACTCGACAAGGAGGGGCTCCGAGAAGAAGGGTAGTTCTGCATTGAGCTCTCCATGCAGTTCTGCTCAAACAGCTGCTCGTCTATGAACTCGTGGTTCTGGCAGAGGGAAAAACAGTGTCATTACTCTGGTGACACCAGGAGCTTTGGCCCAACAGCAGTTTGGTTTCAACAGCACCTTTTGCTAGCTTGGTGGGGTCTGTTGTCTGTGTCTCTGCCTCAGTGCCTGAAAATACTTGTGCTAGGCAGATCTTAAAAATAAATGACTCTGCCCTTTCACTCACTGCAACCACGAGAAGATTTTGCTCTCCTGCATGTCACGGAATAGGAGAAGCTGATGCAGTGACAGGAGCATGACAGTCCATCAACGCTGCCTTGCTTACGTAGTCTGAGGTTGTTAATGTGTTATGTCAGAATTTCCTTTCACCTTTGTGCCTGGATTCCAAAACGTGGCTTCAAAAATTCTGCGATGCTGCGTGGTTATGGAACCCAAGAGGAGATTCGTGCTCCTTTTGCTTTGTGCCTGGGGACAGGACTGTATTTGGATGGCCATCTGACATACAGCTTAATTGCAGGATGTTGTTCTTACTGACTGTGGGGTTCAAAGCATACCTGCAATTCATGGGGTGCTACGAGCTGAGGGAAATCAACAGGGCAGGTGAGAGTGGGAAGTGTGCAGGGGAAGGAAATTCAGAAAGCTGAATCTCTAAAGAGTTTTTGTGCTAAGGAACAAGAAGTCCTGAAAGGACGAACCCTTCTGTGTGTGTATGAACACTCAAGTGTTTCTCGTCAACATTATCCAGTCCCTGTCAGCATCAGAAAGGATGGGAAACAAAAGCAGCCACGGTGAAGGCAGCCATCGGTTTTCACTGGAACAACAACTCTCACAGGAGACAAGAGCACTGGATAGCCGGGAAGAGCCACGTGCACAAACTCCCAAGGACAAGACCAGGAACGAGAAAGGAAGCAAACACTCTCCAGACATGTCACAGAGACCACAGAGAAAACAGATTGAATTAAAGAGGAAATACCTTGATGGTGGAAGTTCGTACAGATAACAGGGGATCATCCACAAGATAGGACAATCCCTACGGGACAACATGCCAACAAAAGATAAAAACACAATTGATTGTCCATTCCGGCATTCAGAAGTTTAGTCCCAGCATTGCATCTATTGCCTCAGCATTCCAGCTGGCTCACTCAAGTTTGAATGGGCAACGGGACCTTCTCTTTTCCAAACCTTGCCTGAATCAGGCCTCTTTGTTCCTTCCTCCTTCTCACATTTAAAGCTTTTGAATGTTATGTTCTTGGAAATAGAAAAAACCTGTTCACAACTTTGATCTTTTGAGAGCCGAAGGCAAAGGAAAACAAAGTTTCGGGTGCTGATTCACAAGTACCAAATTGGAATTGTATTGCCATTGGGTCACCAATGGATCTGGGGTTTGATCCTACTCTGTGAAAACACAGAGGAGAGGTTTGGGTTGAAGGATGGGACTTGATGCACTCAGCATTTGGAGAAAACGTGGCATGTGAATGTCCGTACTCAATCTGGGAGTTGGAACGAGTGGAAAAAAACTCCCTTGTGTTTGAACAAACTCCATCTGTCGTGTTAAGATGACAAAGTAATCTCTGTTACGGCAGCTGGAAGTACTTTAGGGTCACTTTGTCATCTGACACACCAGATTTGTGAGCCATTCACAGCCATTCAGTTGTCAGGCTGTATGCTGGTGATGACCACAGGTACCATGACAATCAATCATGGACCTGTAGAATCCTTCTGCCTAGTTTAAGGAAGGTGAATTGCCCATTGAAACAAGTTTGCAACCATAGTACGTTCCTCATTCCATTCCTGCAACGTGGTCACAAAATGACTCTTCAGTATTTAAACGTTCTCTTACTGAGATTTAAGTTTTTGGGAGGAGAACTGTTGAAGAGTATTTTAATAGACTATGTGAACGAGAGGGTTTCCACACAAGCTGATTGGATGATTTTGATTTATTGTTTCAGACCAGAATCCAAACTCACTACGTGATTTGATGCAAGACCATTGTAATAACTGGCTGAAAAACGTAGGGGGAACACATTAAATAAATATTGTGCAGATTCTCTCTCTAGGTTTTAATCAAAATTCAGAGTATCACTGTTACTGCCATTCTTTGCTGGAAAAAGTAATGTTTGAACATTTTCAGCCACTGAGCCTTGCTGTCTGAGTAGGGTTGCGTGCTGGGGGCAATTGAGCCGTGTTCGTGTGCTGGGCAGATACATCCACAAATGAGAATACGCTTTGGCCACGTTACTTCCAGCACCCTGAGCAGCTCATTAGTCGTGGAGCGACTCAGGCAGCTCCCAGAGATGTCCACCCACCGTGTGCGGAGGTCAGAACTTCTATAAGCCTGTACAAAGTCAGAGCGTTGCACGGGCAGACCCCGCGGACAGGGGTTGTCAGCTTTTGTTCACTTCAGCCAATTCGTTAAAAGTTTTCAAGCGAAAGAATTCTTGTGAGATACAGGTCATGGTACTGCAGGTTTTAAGCATAAAGTTCTAAACTGAAGAGTCAGGTTGTGAAATACCTGCTTGTTATGTAACATCCAAAATTGCTAGAAAAAAAGGCAAGATGAGTCTTATAAATTCAACAGTCATTGATACAGGAAGAACCAGTTCACTGTCCTGGGCACGGTGACCCTTGTAGCTCATTGGGATAAACCAGCTGTACTCAGCAGGTCACTGCAATTAACCATCTTCTTCCAGTGTATCGCTGAAGCCTAAGTGGTGTTATTCCAGCATAAGCCAAACTATGGAAGTGAAGGTGATTTATCTAAAAGAAATCTCTTGCAAGTCAGAAATCAAAAGTACGTTTGATGATGGATGCAGATAGAAAAAGGCGTGAATATTTCAAGTGTTAACCTCTCTTCACTCTTTCTAGAATGAATCATGGTATAGACAATGTGTTCCTTTACTGAAGAACCTTTTATATAAACCTGGAAGTAAAACATTTGCACCAAATATTTATCTGAAACGTTCCAAGAGACTTCTGCACACAGAATCACCTAATAATGAACAAGAAAACTCTCACTCCCAACACCTTGCACGGTGCGAACAGAAAAGTCTCATTATAGCAACTGCTTCGCTGGCTTTGAGATAAATTACCCTCTCTTGTAACCACAACTGTAGTGAGAAAAGATATGTGCAACCTTTAAACCCATTAAGAGAGTTCATCTGCTCTGTGCCATACAAAAGGCTAAGGGTTATTTACTCCCAGCTAGCTGGCACTGGAGTTTGGAGTCACTGACAGTGTCCGTCTCCTCTTAGGGCAGCAGAACTGTCCTTTATTACTCGTTAGCACAACAGACGAGTACGTGTGATGTGTGACTGACAGCATGAGACAAAGGCAGTTTGCTTTCTTTCACAAGCACCGAAGAAATCAAACCTAATGTACAACTTGGTTGTGGGATCTCCCTAACCCCAGGCTGAAAAGTTATTTGCGTTCAAGTGAACTTAGCTGAGCAGCCTGCTGCTGACGTGGTGCTGACTGCGGAGGAGTGGATAATCACTTCTTTATCCCTTTGCACAGGAATTATAAAGTTTTTAAAGAGACAGTGAAATAAAAGTGCATTTAACCCACTGCAGAATATTTTGGGGAGGTTGGGTGTCAGCCCCCTCGGGCCTGGTTTGCAGGTCTGCCGAGTGGGTCTGAGCGTGCTGTGCGCGCATCCGTCCCGCCCCAGCCTGCGCCAGGCACAAAGACCCTGCAAGATATAAAAGGTTGTGTTGCTACTTACAGTTGTTTTTTCCAGGCAGTGCAGCAGGTGGTGATGTTGGCTTTCGATTAAAGAGGTGCCTTTAGTCATATGATGTTCCTCATCAGTGGATCCCTGAATAGCCAGAAAAAGGGGGAGAAACCAAAACCCAGACCAGCTGTAAAACTGTGCAAACAAACAGGGCTTCCAGCACTAGCTTTCACAGCGAGAGAGAGAACAATTCCAGTGTTGCCAGCTCTCAGGTTTTTCTTGTGACTCTTAGGATTTTACCTCATTACTTTTCTTAACAATTTGGCTTCTAAACTGAGGTGAGTAGCTCGGCTTTGATTCAAACCCAGTGTGTTTCTGGCCATTTTGTAGCTGGGGAGGAAACCTGGGAAGTACTGTTGACATGTGATGTCAAGGCTCAGAAAACAAGGTAAAGGGAAAAAAAGAACCAGTGCTGTTTTATTTCTCTAAAAAGCATTAAGATTTTGAAGCTTGACACAACCTTAGAATGCCAACAGATGTGCCTTCGCTGAACTCTAGTCTCTGATAGGAGTCAAAGCACAAGCTGTCATGGCTTTCGCTGAGCTGAAAGCCTGGCTCTGCCTGACCTTCGGGCTGCGCAGCGCTGGGCCTGCTGGAACTTGCCCATCTTATTGCCAGAGCCTCCTGAGTCACGGCTGCAGCCAGGCCAAGAAAACTGAGTCCAGGCTTCGTGCGTTGAGCTTTGTCGTGCTGTTTCTAGAGGCAGGACTCCTGTCTCCGTCTCTTCTCTTCATGGACATCACCAATTGTTTTCCACACTTTGTACCTGCAGCGTATTAAAGGGAGCTGCTCTTCCCTGCCTCCCTGTGTATGGGTGTTGGTGGGGAGTGTACAGCAGGTCCTGAGGTCTGGGTTCGGTGCAGACCGGAGGTGTGTAACCCCTCCTGTGGCCAAGCCCCTGTTAAAAGGCAGGGAGAAGGGAGGAACATGAAGCAGCATCGTGCAGCAGAGGCAAAGGGCTTCAGTTCCCTGGGAGAAGGAGGATCCAGCCTTCATTAGTTTCTTATGGCTCATGGCTTTCACTCAGGGGATGGCTCACTGTGATTTATGGTTCAGTACCACGGGGTCCTGCAAACTGACCAGGAGCGTTCCTCTGGGCATTCCTTAGCACAGGACCGGAACAAGACAAGCCTGCTCCAAAGACATCACGATCCAGATACTTGACTCATACAGCAGCAGCTGGGGACCAGCTTTCCCCTGTTGCCCCTGTGCTGAAACGAGGTCTAACAAATTTGTAAGGTAATTCAGCGTAGGGTGTGCTTAGAGTCGAGCAGGCGGCTTGTGCCCTCTGGGGAGGATTGGGTACAGCTGGGAGTATTTAGGTCAAAAGCTATTAAAAGGACTGGTACCTCCTAGGAAGAGTTGAGTGGTCTGCTCTGGGCAGCTTCCCTTTAGGAATTCTAGCTTGAAAAGACTTCCTGGAGTGGTTTTGCTGGTCTGTTCTCAGCTTCTACATCAGGTATGTGGGGATTTGGGGAAGAGACTGTGTGGACTGTGCTGTTCTTAGTGCTTAGAATAAGCTACACCTCTCAGGCCAGTCTCTGTGCTTTTATTAAGCTGAGGGGCTTGATCTGCTTGAAACAGCTGGAATAGAAAGGGATAAGAGGTTAGGAGCTTGAGTTTGGCGTGTGTAGCATTTAGCTCCTGCAGAAAGCTTGGCATCTGAGCATTCATCAAACCAGCAATAGGCCAATTTGGTCAACTTGGGTGTGTGGGGAGAAATCCAGTCCTCTATACTTTTGATTTCTGTGCTACATCAGTGAACTGGATGCTCACATCCCTCAAAATGCAGCATATCACTTACCCTGTTATCACATACACCTCAGAAATGGATGGAAAAGTAGCAGCAGGGGTTGTTTTGAGAGTTTCTCTGCTACTTAAGAGCCAGGACTATATTTTTCACTTTCTCTGTTCTGTGGTGGCAGGTTTAAGATCTGGGTTGTTAAGGATGTTCTCTTACTATTTAAGCTCCTGATCTTGAAATTTGCTGTGTTTTCGTGATGTGTTAATCTGTGTATCTTTGATGACTAGCATTTTCAAAGACAATTGCATGCATTAAAAAAACAATTAGGTGTTGTAAAATGTTTCCCTGTGCTCCCTAAGTAAGGGGTGCCTGGTGTCTTCTGTAATCCCTAAATCCGAAAGTCAAAAATTGATGTGCGTGGCTTGAATCTCTGCTTAGAGATGAAACAGCAGTATCTCACTGTTCAAGAGAGAAAATGAGTGGGATGGGAGACACAGAAGAACATCTTGGCAGAAGTGCCAAGACATTGTCTGTTGCTCTCGAGGGGGTCAAACTCAACTATTCTTAAGGCGTTGCTTTGAAATACACCCGTGTGTCCCAGTGATTCACTGCAAATGCACGTTCTGGATGCCATTTCCAGGATGGTTGTGTGATCCTTAAGTGAAGGAATAACTCTATCTCTGACAGATGCCGAAACAGAGCTGAACTGGTACGTTAAGAAAGCTGACTTACGATACGCAGAATTAATAGATTCCTACGGGAATGTATCTTGGGCAGGTTATGGGCTTTTTGTTGCTGTTGTTTTGGAAAATGAGCATTCCCAGAAGTATTTTTGAAGTGGCCTAAAAAAATCCAATCTGTTCCATTTTTCTTATTAACAATCCTCCTGGTGAGATAACACATCAAGCGGGTTCTGTTTCATACCCTGCTGAGATTATGGACTCTGCTGAAGTCTATGTTGGACTATTTCCCATGGAGGTCCTTGCAAGCCCTAAAGCAGATCAGGTGCTGCACTAAAACACTGGAAAAGGAGAGAGAAGAAGCACATATTGCAAACAGTATCTTTTTATGAAGTATTTGCTTGAGAGAAGATCTAAATGGAATGTGAAAGCAAAGATAGAGCTTCCACGCCTCGGGCAGAAGCCAGTTGTTAACTTTTGGCAGCAGAGCTGTGCTCTCCCTCTGCCTTCCATCACCAGGCGAGGCTCGCTCCTGACGGAAAGGGGTCAAGGGGTGGCAGTGACCAGGATTAAAGTGAGTGTCACTGAGGATGACTTGTACCTTACCTGCCTTTCACTTTTTCTTCAGTCAGCTCTGTGACTTCAGAAGCAAAGGGCAAGCCACCACTGAGAACAGCCTAGTGTGCGAGTTAAGAGTGAGATCTGCAGGAAGTGCTGCCCTAGGACAGTGCGAGTGCCCCCATCTCAGAAATGTTTGGTATTTTGATAGTACTGCTGAGGGACGTGTACCTATAGGGATCGTATCAGCTGTACCTATGTTACTGCAGGCGGACAAAATCTGTGTCTTCATTAGAAGAGTCTGGCTGTAATGAAAAAGCTGGTGGCGGGGAGGAAAGGAGATGGTTTGCTCTTTGAGATGGGATGCCAGTTTTGCAAGGGTTGGATGCCAGCTACCATTCAGTTTGTTCTTGGAAGACATTCAGTGAACTGCTGGCTGCTTGGAGGGAGACTGAAACAGACTGTAGTGTCAGTTCTGAAATGCAAAATGCTTCCTCTCTACCTTTTCTCCTTAGCGTTCAGCACTCAACGCTGGACGCTGGTGAGCTGAGCTGGTTCAGGGGTTTGACTGTCCCCTCCCTTGAGAAGGGCTATAACTCTTATCTGTGGCTAAGCAGATTCTGCTTGTGAAAAGGCACAAGACCTCACAACCTACTGTTCCTGGGACATACACCTCCCAGCATTTTCGCTAAAAGGGAATTTTGGCTGGCTCTACAAGGAGATTAGCGCTAAGAGGATCTGCAGGCTGCTGCCATGGGAAGAGGAGCTCACCATCCCTTGAGCACTTCTGACATAAAGCCCACTAAAACTCTCTCTAAATGAGAAAAGAACGGTCTGAGTACTTTGTGTCTAGATGGCAAATGCAAAATGCTGCAAATCCACGTTTCTGAAGCGAGAGTCTGTTTTCTTGCTCGGAGCAGAGCTCCTTCCTGCTGCTTTCCTTGGATGAATCCTTTCCTTTGCTTTCTCCTTTGATAGAAGGCTACCGGCTGAAGACGTGCTGTTCCCTTGAAAGATGGTGTCAGTGTATTCATTCTGCTGCTAATGAAAGGACATTCTGGCACATGTTCCGGAATCTTGAACAGTCCTTATTTCCCAATTTATTAGTGTGACTGCAGAGCTGCAGCCAGGGCACGTTCTGGGGCAGTTGTTTTTCTTGGGCGAAGCCCGGAGGTGTCAGACTGCGGGGTGAGCTGCTGGGCGCTTGTAAAACAATTAGACATTGATCAGAGCGCTGCTGATGGAAGTGATTCTGTCTCGTCGTGGCCATAGAGTAATTGCAGTTGGAATTACTGCTGGGTAACAAACCGGCCCTGTGGCAATCTGGCCATGGGAAGTCCATTAAAGTTAGCGTGAGTCCTGGGCAAGGTACCAAACCGGGGTGTGGACCTGACCGCTGAAGCAGTTTGATACTAATTCGATGGACAGATATGCACAGTATGTAGATAATATTTTGGTCCCTAATAGAGCAGCTACAGAAGTCGTATTTCTTCATATTTTCACAGCTTAAAAATTTTGGCTGGCTAGACTGTGTTGTCATTCACATTTTGTACCCCTAAGAATAGTTTGCTCTCCTGCCATAAAATGACAGGACATAAAATCTTGCCTGGTGGAGTTAAAACGGTCCTGTATACGTTGCCACAAAGGATGTCCTGCAGTTCTGTAATTAATTAATGCCGTTACCCGTGGATGGAGAGGGATGTTTTGCTTCTCTATTCAGGTAGGTGGCTGGTCCTCAGGTAGTCAAAGATTATTTCCTGGTGGCTGTGCAGATGCCGGGCACAGCTTTGGCAAGTTTCTTGTTTTAGTAAATTCTGTTCCCATCTATCTCAGGTTAAATGATAATTTTTCCTTCCCTATACCCTTTGCTTTTGACTATTTCAACATGAAGTTCCTCAGAGTGGGAATAATAAGAAAATAAGAATTAGTAATTATTATTAAGGTATTAATACAAATTTACATGATATTCTTTGCTATTCCAAGTAAGTTTTGTGGATCTTACTGGGCTGTGGGGGAGTCCTGTTAGCGTTAGAGAGAGAAGCCCACCAGAAAGCAATTTGCACCCAGAAAAGCTTGAGATTGCCTTCTCCAGGTGCTACTATATATCTAAATTCAGTTATTCATGGGTAAAAAAATCCTCTAGAACCTCTTTAGAAATGTTTTTATTTTCCTTCCTGTGTCTGCAGTAGCTTTGTAGCCAACAAAAGGACCCTTTTTCACTTATTTTTGGGCAAGTGCCAGGAAATGAACCCATTCAGCCAAACATTTCTGTAAACCTCAGGCATTTTGGATTTAAGCACTGGTGCGTCAGCTGCTCTTCCGTGAGTGGTCTTGGCAGGAGGTTTTGGTTGACAAGAGAAGTGAGGAGATTCTTGTTGGGATGACAGGCTGGAAGATCAAGTGCAGATTGAGTGTCCCTGCTAAGATCTTCTGGCATCTTTAAAAACTAGAAATCTAAAACTCAAAAGGAGGTCTTAAATTTGTAGTCAAAATTTTGCGCTTTCCTGGGTAATGAAATGGCAGAATCTCAGCTGAGCTGCCTTCCCAGTCCTGAGCCTTTCCTTTACAGGGATGAGGCTCTGGACTAGATGTGACCAGGCTTTCTGGCCTCTTCTTGATAAAGAAACTTTCCTTCAGCTCTCAAGAGCAGCATGTGGTTCAAGACGCAGATTTTGTGAGTGTCGCTGCTGTTCAGAGGAGGAGACAACGTTAGATGTGTAGTTGGAAGGATCAAGCTTGTTTTGGAGGGTAGAACAGAAACTGATCCGAGCGTTCTGCTTTCCAAAGCTGTGTATCACGTGAAGTGCTTTTGTAGAGGCGGTTTAAAAGCTATTCCAGTTGTAAAGGTCTAGATTCCCCTCTCCTGGTCTGCACCGAGTCACATCCTACGTGCCAGGTACGGTGCTGCACCACTTCCCTCCGTGTGCTGTGCTCCCTGAGCTGGGGGAGGAGTGGGCTCAGATCCTGGCGAGCAGCTTTCACCAGGAGCTGAAAAGATTTTTTTTAGCTTTGATTTTACAAATGCGAGGATGTCTGCCAGGGAAAGTCATGTCCATTGGAAGGATTAGACTCCAAGGAGGGATGCACGGACAAGCGCTGGGTGGCTCAATTTGCCATTCTTCATCTCGCTCTCTGCCCCCCATGTGCATGAAAGGCTGATTTATTTGAAACAAAATCCATGAAATGTGTTAATACCTGCTCTGGTGTTGATCAGGCTTAATGTAATAACCTCCTCTCATTTTAGCTGATTCTGCTGAGCAATCTGACGCACTTAAAACTTTTCTTCTCCCGAATAGCTCGTATTAGCCTCCAGAGGCCTTTCTGTTAAAAATAAACCCACCACCAAACTGCCTGGAACAGGAGCTAGGGAATATTTTCCTGTCCTGTTGGACATGATCAGATAGTCCACACTAGAGAGAGACTCTTAAATAAATAACCATATGTTGGAAGAGAATGGATATTTATAGTATGGGCAGACCCTGGGCTGTGTAAATCAGAACAGCTCCCTCACAGAGGGATTTGAGGGTTGTTGCTGGAAGGCCAATTCCTTTCCTAGCTGGAAGAGGAGCCCAAGAAAGCTTTTTTTCCTCCCTCCCAATCTTGCAGCTGGATTCCAGCTCTCCCTCCACACAGCACGTACAGCGCCTGAGAGCATAGCTGTACATGACACCATTCCGTGTGCCACGCTGGGTAATGAGCAATTAGGTGACAACGGAGAGAGAAAGGGAGGGAGCCCAGGGAGAGGAGCAGGAGTAGGGAGCTGCTTAAAGTCTGTGACAGGAGGTCCTGTCTCTCTACTCACCGTCAGCTCCAGGGCTTCATTCAGGAGGCCGTTGCGCTTGCTGTGAAGGTAAGCGTTGGAGCTGCCCGTTTTGGCCACTCGAATCCTCGCAAGCCGGGCTTTCTGGGAAGAAGGCAAAACAAGCTGAAGTTAGAGCTTGGCATGCAAATGATCGGTCCTGTGCTGGCAATACCAGGAGGATGGAAATTTCAGGTTCTCGCTCTACCTGACAAAGCCTGAGGGTGAAATACAGGGGGTGTGCAGACAGGGTGAGGCGGTGCTGAGAACAGTTGGCACAGATCTGGCTCCAGGAGTCAGGTGAGTTCGTATGTGTGGAGAACATAACCTGCTATGGAATGGTGAAAGCCTTTCCAGAGGCAAGAAGTGGGGGTACTACAGGTTTGTTTATCCTTTCAAAAGTTATTAGTCAATTTTTTTGAGGCGAGAGGCACAGCAGCTAGAGACGCTTGTCATGGATGTATTCCTGGCATAGAATGACTGTGTGTGGTTTATTAGCGTGTACCTGCTCTGCACGCACGCTGCTTCCATGGCTCACCTTCTCTCTAACCTGCTTGGTGGTTTAATCCTCTTTTTATCTTTCATCTGTGGTGTCACTTCCTCTGCTTGTGCAGAGCTTCTCTTGATGAACTGACAGAAGTCACTCTGCAACAACACAGATCTTCCACTCTTCTTGATTTTTTTGTTTATCCCTGACCTGGACCTCCAGGGGGACAAGTTAGATGACGAAAAGCAGTCCAGAGTAAAGCACATAAGGAGAACTAGTAAGACCCTCTTCCTTTTTGATCGCACAGTTTTTAGTGTTTCAGCCTTTCCTTTCAATTGTTGCCTGCTTCTCTGTCAAGTGCTGATTTGCCTTTTTCTTTTCTACTGTTAATTTATGACTCAAACACCGTTAAAAGTAAATACATGAAATAGCTGCGGCTATTAAAAAATAATTACATTGTGCTGTAGTTTAAAATGCTGCATAATCTTTTTAAATAACATGGAACTCGTGATTTTCCTTTCTAATTAGAGGTGCTAATGGGTATACACTGTAGGAAGAGTAAAGCCAAGAGGCAAATATCTGCAGTGGGTCCAGAGAGTGTAATAATTCCAGGAGCTTTATTACTGTACGTGCATGAGTGACTCTGGCCCTCAACATTTGAAAGATTTGTTTAACCTTAAGAGCTTCTGCTTAAGCAGGCAATTTCTCAGGCCAAGACAGTACAGGATACTAGTTTGCAGCTCTAACTGGGTGACACAGACTATGACCACTCTGCAAAATAGGTCTTCTTTTGACACCCTAAAATGGGGACATCCAAAATTGACTTTCACCTAGATTTATTTGTCCCATTTTAACGTTAAGACTCTAAGTGAGCATATGAGAGTGAAATCCCTGGTGAAATTTATTCTGTACTGGGGCCAAGGGATTTCCTGGTGCTATCTGGTCACCCTGTCAAAGTTTTATTTGCAAGACATAATCTAAGAATACAACAAGAAAAAGAAATCGGATCTTAAGTTTTTCTGAAGACTTTCCCAAGCAGCTGTGTTGCTCTGGGCACTGAATAAGACTGGCCTGAGACTGTAACATGGAAGAAAACCCAGAGAGACCACCACTGTTGGGTATGAGTTAGGAGAGAGCAGGGATAAGGGACTGACAAGGGACTCTTACATCTTCTAGTTATGTGCCACTCTGGCATGTGTCTCTCTGGTCCTGTTCTTTACATTTCCATTGGTTTATTTCTTCTGTTTGCACATGTATGTCTTTGTCTCTGGTCCTTACTTTCCACAATGAGTCAGGGCCGGATATTGGATCCAGTGGTGGTCTTTACAGTGTGGCTCTGACAACCACAGAAGACCTCCGTTTCTTTATGTGCTTGACACAATATCAACTCCTTTGCTAAGGAATTACCAGGGTCCCCAACTTACCTCGCCTATAGCAGGAAAGGTTTCATCCTCATCTCTAGTTCAGTCAGTTGTTAAAGTGGATTCAGTCTTAGGCTCTTGTAATGAACATTATTCCCTTTGCCTCCAGGCTAGCAGGGGATCAAATATTAATAGCTGTACTCCACACGGACTGAAGATGGTTCCTTTCTGAGGTCTGTTCTCTTCTTCTTTGGAACTACCACTAGGTATCTAAATAATTAAGCCCCATAGCTTCTGTAGTTTAGAACAGATGTTGTTGTTTAAAAAAAAATAAATGTCAATGGGGCAGGACAGAAGTTAATCCTCTTCTCCTTAGACAAAAGATTGCCTAGGATTGTCACGTCGCCTAACTCTGAGACCTCGTTGTGATTAAAGTTGGTAGATATCTCGATTAACTCGTCTAGAGAAGTTAATTAAAATTTGTGCCTAAAATTGGTTTGGCCTTCCAGACAGTTTCCTGCATTAGACTCTAAAACCAATTCATGCTTTTATGTGAAAATCTGTGTGTAAACTTGTGAGGAGTAAATGAGAGGCAAAAGTCTTGAGCTTAGGGCACCCGACACAAGCTCTGAAGCAGGAGTATTTTGCAGTCCTACGTACTGCCACAGATTTGCTTTCAGGAAACTAGAGAATTAGGCCAGTGGGGTCTTCCAAATTCTGCCAGTTTTTAACATATGTGACTGTGGTTTTTGTCACCCCTTCTCTTGCAGAGCCCAGTATTTCTGGGCTGCAGGACAGGAGACAGACAAGTGGACCACCATGTTTTTCTGGCCACCTGCTGCAAATGTCTTTTAAGGAGGATGGGGAGAGTTATCTTCTGCATCTTATCTGACAAATGTGACAGACTAAAGGTCATTAGGGCCGGGCCTGAGATCACTGTTACTGAATATAACCCCTGCATGGGGAGTCTAAAAAAGGAAAAGAAAGCGGCACACTGTGTCTGCACGTAGAGTGGTAAGAGGAGTTGCTAGGAAACCACAGGATCTCAAAATGCATATGACCTAATCTGGAAGATAATTTATATGATGAAAATAATAATACTAATGACAGCCACTTACAGGTTAGAATGATTAATTTGGATGTCTTGGAGCCCACGTGTTTCTGGGAGCAGGGTGGAAGGCAGGGCTCAGTAACTTGTGGTTCCTTACTGCTGGAACTGGAGACTCGGAGTGAGCGGGCAGGGTGGTGAAGCCCTGTGCACGTGGAGGGCTGAGGTACGGCCAGGAGGATGATCTAAGTGGCTGTCAGCATCCTGGGTGTCTGCTTTTCCCAAATGGACTGACAGGGGAGAAAGAATAGCCTCTCTTCATCTTTTAGCTGCTTTGGAGAAGTGCAAGGAGCAGGAGTTGCTGGCTAGGAAAAAATGCTCACCAGATGGCAGGCCCAGGAAACAGCTAATTATTATTTATTGATGATTTTCATCTAGTTCTTATGGAGATAATGTTCACTCTTGATTTATGTGGTATAATAAACTATTAAGTTACAACTTATGCCATAATTTCATATTTGCCAGACATCTTCGGCTTTCCAGCTCTTCTATACTTGAGCAAGGAGGTGACTGGAGTACCTGTATGGCAGATATGACATGCACAGGTCCTGTGTCCACTCTGCTCCCTCTGTGGACTGGAGCTGTTACTGGCATTATCCTTCAGAGTGGCTGAGGTTGAAAGGGACCTCCAGAGGCCACCTGGTAGGTCATCTGGTCCAATCCCCTGCTCAAGCAGGACCACCTAGATCCGGGTGCCCAGGACTATGTCCAGGTGGCTTTTGAATATCTTCAAGGACAGAAACTGCAATGTCCCTGGGCAACCTGTGCCAGGGCTTGGTCACCCTCACACTGAAAAAGTGTTTCCTGGTGTTCAGACAGGGCCTCCTGTGGGTCAGTTTGTGCCCATCACCTCTGCTCTTCTCACTGGGCACCACCGAGGAAAGCCTGGCTCCATCCTCTTCACACCCAGTTAAACAGGAGTTTCTGCAGACCAAACACCAGGGCTGAGAGTATGGAGCGACAAAAAGTATTTCTCTCGTAGTTAAGTTCTCACCTTCTTTAAGTGATCTCATCTGTGATACCTTTGACTAATTTTAGCATAAAAATCAGAAAGGAATTCAACAAAGACTTCAGTTTGTACTTCTGGGAGGGATCTCGGTGCACTTCTGTAACTTGGAAAGGCAATGGATGAAACCTTCATCTGATAGCAACGAGCTTAGCTCCCTGGCCTCTTGTGATAGTCCTTCCTTCCTTGCCAAGCAGAAAATGGAAAATGTTTCATTTTTTAAAAAGCGTTCACAAATATCAGAGTGGACAAGCTACTAAATGAACCTACTGACTGTGGAGTGCTCTGAATAGAATCAGGCAACACGGCTCATCTGTCCTACTTAGGGCTCTGGGAAGCTGATATGTCATCTCCAATCCCGCCTGGAAGCAGGCTGGGCTGCCAGTGAGGACTTGGGGCTGTTACGTGTGTTTGAACACTGAGTGGAATAATGGCTGTTTAAAAAGCAAATGACCCGTATAATAAGTAGTAGTTGTTACTCTGCTGGCCGTGGTTCCGTCTGCCTGTTCTAATGGGCGGGCAGCAAAGTTACAGCACTGTTAGAAAAGTTAGTTTCTGCAGATCATCTTTCTGTCATTTTAACCTTTTTTTTTTCTGAAGGAACAAAGTACGCCCATCTGGACTTCCCTTCCTCTCAAATCTTTACATTAGACAGCTTTTGAGCCACACTTAAATATTCTGTCGCTTTTGCTTTGGGGGAGATGTTGTAGAGCTGCATAAGGAAATTAGTGTAGAACTCATTATATTCCTATATAATTTGATGGAACCACTTACAGTCAGACCTTGATCTTATTTTGGGCCTCTTCATTACTTTCCAGAGATGAAAGATTCCCCTCCCCTCCTCTGTGGCTCTCCTTTTAATCCTACCTTACCCTTGGCACCATTAAAGCAACAGAACATCATTTCAAATGCACTATATCGTTTAATCTTTTCCAACACTGAAGAACATGATGTTCGATCTAATTATAGAACAATGCACAGAATATGGAGTTTAATGGATCTCTGCTTCTCTACCAGTCAGAGAGACCCTGGCTGATTAAACACAGAACTTTTGAAACAAGTGTCCTAAGATGCAAAACTTGCGGAGAGAAATGCGGGATGATTGGGAAGCCCCTGGAGCCCTGAGACCGTTCCCTTCCTGTTGCAAACTTCCTTTTGTACATTTTCATCTTGAACTTAGGTTTAATCTCAGTGAAGTTCTTACTCCTACTGGGCATTTATTTTAGAACTTCGTTCTTCTGCTTAGAAAATTGTGTCTGATAGCCAGCCTCTGTGGGTCTGTTGCCAGTTTTACTCAGTCGTCATTGTATCGATGCTTTCTTTTTACACAGAGCGTTCCCTTTCTGGTGTTTGCTGCATTCTACACGAAGGAATAGAAAAGAATAAACTCAATTTATTCCTCTGCTTGACATTTAAGCAGTAGGCTTTTTTGGAGGCCGTTCCATATTTTTATCCTCTGTAGAAGCCCTGCTTATTTCTAGTATTTTTTTTTTAGTTATTCATCTATCCATCCACCCAGCAAGGGTTACAGGCAGACCTTGATATGTGTAAGAACTGACCTTATGGACAGTTTTTCCTTGATGGAAATGTGTTATAGATGGTTACTGCATCTTGGCTGGAAGTCAAAGCTCCCTCTATGCTGACATTCTCACACTGCTAGTCCAGCTGACTGACAAAGCTGGTGACTCTTTTCTGCTTAGATGTGCCTCTGGAAATAATAGCAAAGGAAATGCCTACGTATGCCTGTTTGTGACAGAATTTAGAGCTTGAGTCAAAATCACTCCAGGGACATGTGGCCAAAGAGTTGCAGTACCAGTTGTGGTGGGAATCTGGTACAGTTTATTAGAAGTGAAGTAGTATGAAATGCAAATTAGGATGTCAGAATGTGTCTAGAAATGTATTACTTATAAACATCTTCTAAAGAGCCTCATGTTTCCCTGCATCATTAATAGAGAGGTTGCTGTTCATTATTCTAAAATAAGGTTCAGTGTTTCACTGAAAGTAAAGTGTGATGAGCACGGTGATTTATCTGTCTGTCTGTGATTCCAGATCTCACTTTTGTAACATCTTTCACACAGCTCACACCCCTAATTAATAGCTATAAAGTATTCAGGGGATGGAGAAATTAACAGAATTTGATCTAGTGTCACATGCCAACTTTCTAGACCTGATATATGAACACTAATTAATGATGTGGAGGCCTGTGGTTAGCTACAAAAAGTGAAGGTAATTGCTTCACGTAGAGCTGCTCACACCTTCCCCAGGAAGATGATGAAAACATGGGGGGGATGGGGATGTTGGCCGTGAGACCTTTGTATGAAAATGAGCAAATCTGTAAAACTCGTGTCCTTCAGTCTGCCCTGTGGAATGAAGCCCAAGGGGAAGAGATGACAGTGGGGCTGTTCTCCTGCCTTGTTGCCTGCTTGCTGGGGGTTGGAGTGTGATGTCTGACAGGCAGGTCCCCACCAGCAGAAGGGGAGCTAATGGGGTCAGGTGCCAGCGCAGGCAATGCTGTCAGGGCCAGGAGCTGTACTCCGTCCCACCTCTGTGCTCTAAGCTTTCAGCATCAACTGAGGGAAGCCTTGCTTGCTGGCAGATGAAAACTGCTCAGCAGTTATCAGCTGATAATAAAGATGCTGTGTGGTGGAACTGGCTTTCTTATGGAAGTTGCTCCCACTTGTTCCTCTTGCTCCTGGAGTCTCTGGGGACACATCTCTTGCTTCTGGGGAGAAAATCCACCACAAGCCCATGCCATGGTCCTGTTTGATAAGTGAAGGCTCCTAGAAGAATGTGTGTTGGCTCAGGTCCCTGTGCTGGCAGTCCCAAGGCTCTGGCTGCTGCCTCATCTGGCAGATATGGAGGGAGAGGCCTTCCTGGCGCATTGTCCTGGGCGCTGGAGGCTCCTGGGGTCTCAGCAGAACCTGCGGAGTCGTCGTGACTACGAGCTGCTCACGACCCTTCTCTGTGCACTCCAGTATCCCACTGGAACAGCTCCTGAGCGTCCCGACTCCATCGCTCATGAAGCTGATGCTTTGTACGTGGACAGAAATGCCCTGACTGGCACCTGGTACCCGAGTTTGCCGACAGTGTGTAGAAGGGCTCTTTGTTATGGTCTGTGTTCGAAGTTAATGCCAAGTTGGGCTGAAGCAGCTGCGCTTCGATCGAGACCAGGTGGCTGGAGCCGCGCTCGGGCAGCGGTTTGCACAGTGAACAGGAGAGTTCCACAAAGTGGAGAAAGGAAGAATTGTTTCCTATGGAGCAATTCGTCTGGTGGCTGGAACGGCTTTTTCTTCCTGCACAGTACTCACAGGCAGACTGATTTCCCCATAGAGATATTTTAAAAAAACTGTCTCTGTTTTATGCACGCTCTTGAGTCCCCTCCCTGCTCGTGAACCATTCTCTGCCAGCATTTACTGCTGCTCTGCTCACTGCCTGTGACTGGGCAGGAGAGCACGTGCTGTCATTCCTGCTGCCTTGTTTGGAGAGTCAGCAAGAATTGCTCCTGCTAAAGCTCTGGTAGATAAATTTAAAGCCCTGAGTATGAATAGTAATGCCATAAGATGATTTTACTTTATGACCTTGCACGTGTACATGAACTAACTCTAAAAATCCCCTGAGCCAGGAAAACAAGTGGATTTATCTGGTTTTATATGTGGAAAAACTTTGAATCACAGAGGGAAGTATGGAAGGGTGATGCTGTTGCAGCATCAGAGCTCATCAAACCAGTGAGACCGGCTGAAGTGGGGAGACAAATGAGGATAGCACGTTCCTGCTCGTGCTGCCTCGTGCTGGTTCAGAGCCTCGTGCTGAAGTACCAGCCGTTGCTGTTTGATGGGATTTTCATGACCTTCAAACAACAAAGGCTTCTTCTGAGTCAGACTTTGCAGACCACTGCTGCTGGGTGGAGTGGGAGGAGCGCAGTAATGAGATTCTAGGACTTCTCAAGTTGGGCTGCGTAAGACATCTGGCAGTGTGCAAGCAGGGAGATTCTGCGGGGGCCGTGGCAGAGCGTTCCCATCTATCTGACATCTGTGATTAGAGGTCTGAGACCTGTATTGCCAACCCAGCACCACATGTGTCAGTGACAAATGCTGTTCTTATCTGTGTATCGCCGTTATGGTACCAATTAGTAATCCCAATAAGCTTTACTGTTGCTTACACCCACTTCTAGTTATGTTTTTTTCCTGGCCCAGGGGATATATCCATATCCATTGATCCTGACGTGAGCAGGTACTGCAGCTGGTGCAGGGCTGTTTGAGCTGGATTCATTAGGTAGCCTGGGAAGCGTGTGGGAGCTAAGCTGCACCCAGCCTGCTCGAGTCTGTTCCTTAGGCAGAGTGGTAAAATAACTAGTTAATAAAAGTAACAGCAAAGAATCTGCTCACTAGAACTCGGTTCCAAAGTCAGAAGGGCTTCCTGCCATTTCTTGGCTGAAAGTTTTGCATGCAGGTCTTCTTGGCAAGGCGGTTTCAGTTTGCATTTATGTGGACATCTGGGCTGAAGTGGACACCAGCAGCCACTACACATCCTACCAGCTGTGCTACAGAATGAGCCATCTGGACAGAGGCTGCCACACTCAAGCCAGACTCCCAACAGGTGGGAGGGGAAGGGGACACCCTCTTGCTGAGGTGACCAAGGAGAGTCCCCCGGGATGGACTAGTCAGGTCCTTGCACGTTGCAGGCTGCTACCTGGTTGTGACCGAGATGTGATGTGAAAGAGCCCCAAGGAATGGAAAAAATATAGGGTTTCTTCTGGGTATGTATGGAAACGATTTCATCTGGGCATTGGGCCACTATTGACGACAAGCTTAGTATTTCGATGTATGGGCTTGCTTTGGAAGCTGGAGCTCACTGATTTCGGTCCTTTCTTTCAGAGGAGACACTGACTTCTTATGCAATTTGGGACCCAGAGAATTTGAACTAGCTGAACTGATGGAAAATGCTGTTTTGCTTTCTGGGACGATAAGAAAGAAAAGAGAAAGGCTGCCTGGTTTAATTATTTGTTTGAGTTTTTTCCCCACTGAACTTTGCAAGAGGATGTGACAAACATTAAACAGTAAACAAAGGAGGATGAGAAAGAGGTACCTACTCTGGCAAAAATGAAATAGCTTTAAAAAAAATTAAAAAGCATTTTTTCCACTGTCAAAAACTGTTAAATATCAACAACAACAAAAACATATTCCACACAGATTCATTGTGGTTAGGGGGAAAAAAAAACAACCCATGTTTTTTAAATGTCAGCCAGCGCCAGTTTTAACCTTATTGTTTCTCTCTCTCCTTAAGTTCCCAACCCCATCCCCTGCTGGGAACTGAGTCATGTTCTGTCGCTGAGCTCTCCTCAGCTCACAGCTTTGCTCGAGTCGCTTTTTCTGGCCGTTCTGTTCCACGCTCTGAAGTTCACTAACCCACCTCCAAAACTCAGGGCGTCAGCTGAGAAACAGAACATTTCAAAGCTGACTCCCCTGCTCTGAGGCAAATCAATTATTATAATGGCCTCGTTATTGACGGGCGTGTGGGCCGTCTTTCTCAGGGGTATGATGATGACATAAATCTCATATTAAACATTCTCTTCATCACCATCTTCCTTCATCAGCTTTGTTGACTGCAGCCCTGTTTTCCGTGCCTCTGGGAGGGCCGGCTGGGTCTGGAACAGGCTGTTTCTAACATGCCTCTTATGGAACAATCAGAAAGACGTTTGTGTCCTTACTCTTCCTTCCTTTGGCTTAAGCCCTTGTTAAGCATCTCCATAGTTACCTCTTCATCAGTCTGTGGAGTTAGAGCTGCCTGTGTGCAACCATCACAGGAGTAGCTCTTGCTGTCAGAAATAACCTTTCTCCATCTTCTTCCTCTTGTTGACTTCCATCTGAACAGATAATGGCTTCTTCCTTGCCCCCTTGTTCCTTTTTTTTCTGGTCTGTGACCAAATGCTTCAATTCACGCACCAGGCAATGTGGCCACTTCTCTGCTTCAACTATTTATACCAGCTACTCTTGGATTGCCTGTGTTACAGTTTTCAGTCCTATATTAATAGTTTTATATTAGAGGGGCTTTGCAAAATGATTTTCTCCTAGGTAGTCCTTTCCTTGCCTAACTCTGGCTAGCTGGTTCTTTCCTGGAAACTTCTAGGGTGAAATGAGAAGTCTGTTTCAAGGATTTTGCAGTTCTTGGCTTGTTCTGGTAGAGTCAAAGGCCACCAGATAACAAACGAAATGAACAGACTAAGAAGCTATAGTCCTCAAAAGGATATTTACTGCAGACCTGAAACAGAGTCCTCTGATTACCGAAGTTCAATATTTGCAGATGCCAGTTTTGGTTTAGTCCCTGTGAAATGCACCACTAAACCCCAGGCTAATCCCTCTGAGATTATCAACCATTTTGGTCTCTTGGCTCATTTAGTAAATCTAACCATTAAACGATACATCCACTTTAAACAGGGCTTTTTTTCCCAGCATCTGAGCATTTACATTTCTCCCTCCTCTGTTGTGCAGATGTGGGAGGCACACGTCATGGTGCAAGCTGCCCTTTTCAGAACATGTTTTCCCCCAAACTCAGAAGATTAGAACAACTCAGCTGGCAAAATTTTAGCCCTGAGGGAACTGTTGGACTGTATCGGAGCGGTTGGGGAGGTATCAAAGGGATCTCTAATTGTCTTTTCTGAAGTATCATTCCAGGAACAAAATCTCGGCAGAATAAACTGACTTTGCTGCACTTTGAGCACAATCTTTCAGCTCAAGGACCTGAGTTGGTTATTTTAAAGCTGAAAAAAAAGACAAGTCATTGGACCTGGGAGATTAAGAAGCAATAAAGACTCCCATAACACTCTGAAAAACACCTTTCTAGAAGTATTTTCACTAAGAGGATAGCTTTTGCAGGATTTTTGGCTAGTCTCTGAGGCCAGAGGTCTGCCACATTTCTGTAAACCATGGGAGAGCAGCCTGCACTTCTGGGACCTTTGCTGCATCGAGCCCAAAGGTTTCATCCATTCTTTTCACTTTTGTGTTACCTGGCAAACTTTCAGCCGCTGTGTTTCTCTACTGCCCTGCTCTGGTGGAAATAAAGTTGTGGGCTGAGACTCTGTTGGGTTGGTCTCTAACTGCTGAACAATGAACTGGTTTACTTTTTCTACTGCTAAAGGAGCAGCATTTCAGTAGCTGTTGGTAGCTGCCTCTGCTTTCTCTTTCTAGGGTTGAGAAGTGGGAGGTGTGGTCCTCAAACTAGCACCAGATACTTATCTCCTTCTTTGCATTGCATCCGTGCTTCAAACTGCACACAGCAAGAGACTCAGTGTTATCTGAATTACAAAGTCATTCTATTGTCAAGCCTTTTAAGTGTCAAATTCTCTTTTAAAACCAAAGGCTATGACATTCACTAAAGAACAGCAGCGTTTCAAAGTCAGGGAGGTCTATTCTTAGCACATCAGTCAAAAAGAAGAAGAAAAAAGTCTTTGGGGAAAAAAAAAACCAAAACAATTTTACCAAAATGAATCTTGTCAGAAATGATCAATTCATCTCCCATTCAGTTTGACCTGGTCCTTGCTGCATGCCAGAGGACAAAATTTGATGACACTGCACAATAAATTAAGATTGCCAGATCTCCTAATTAATTCTCTTGCAGTGCAGGTTTGGCAAAGAATAATTTATCTTCAAGGTGATTAAATCACTGGTAGTTTGGGTTTTTGGAGTTGTTATCTTTTTTTCCCCTTTTTTTGAGGAACATTTTTCCTTAGTTGAGCAATAGATTAAGGGTAAGAGCCACCTCCTGGTATTTTATTCATGCTATTTAAATACCTTTTCTCACTAGACCCGTGCCTCCTCCACGGTTAAGAGACAAAGCTAAGACTGAGCACGTGGTAACTCAGGGGGCCATTGGGGCTGTGCACACTAGAAACTGAAAAAGGGTGTCTGTTTATTTCTTAAAAGCTGTATCCTCCAAACTGTGCTATCAGGGAGCTGCCACTGGTGGGCTCGTCATATTCAAGGACAAAGAGTGCAAAGAGCTTTTTCCAACCTTCTCAAAAAAGCTGTGCAAAAGTCATTGTGTATCTCATTAGATGGGAACAGAATTTAAACTGCTGCTAAAACTTTCCTGTTGCTGAAGAAGGGATTCAATTCACTGGAGGGTGATGGTGGAATAAGTGTGCAATCAAAGCAGATCCTTAGTGTCCCTCTGTGTGTCCTGACCATCTCCAGAGAGCCTGTCATGAATGTGCTGGAGTCTCTCTCCTCTTTAGTATTCATGCAGTATGATCATGTGAAAATTACTCACACTCCTGACTTGAGAAAACTTTCTTAGCCCAGAAATTCATCCAATATCAAGGGAATTAGAAATTCAAATGGGGGGAAATTATACACTCTTGTGTGTCAATACAGCAAACCTTATAAAAGCTGCAATCAATCACATCGGCATCAAAGGTGGCGGTACATTTTCTTGTCACCGAGTGGATCATAGTCCATGAATAGAGGAAAAGGTGAATCAGAACAAGAAAACTTCAGTGTGCTGCCTGGAGAGGACAACCTGCTCTGACAGCGCAGACCTGGAGCCGGTTCTGGAGCTTCTTTGTATTGTCATCTGTGCTTATGCACAAATCTGGTCTATTTGTCTCGCCTGTTTATTTGCCGTGGGGGCTATAATGTAAGTTCTGTGCCTTTTTCAGTACCACAAGTGCTTTCTCTCCAAGTCTTTGGTTATTTAAATGAGCCATGACACATGGTCCCGGTCACAAACCTCCCCTGAGCTCTCCAGTCCTTCCAGGGCATGGACACGGGGCACGTTCCTGTTGCAAGTTAAATGCAGATACCTTACGCCTGGCCGTGGCCTCACATTAGGGAACCCACTCTGCCCATCTTAAATTCATTAATTGAATGTAACAGCTGCTGACTGAACAGTGTGTGGTACAGAGTGGACTTCCAGGATGGTATCTTTAGACACTTTTAATCTATGTTATGTTGTGTGACTAATCAGGTAAACAATTCTCCCTCAAAAACACCTCCCAAAGTTACCGCAGTTTCTTGTTCCGCGTGTACAATGGCAAACCTAATGCAGGTCTGTGTCAAACCCAGCCGTGACTTATGGAGGCTGCAGCTCGTTCCTGCCTGGTTCTCTCTCTGCTGCTCTCCTGATGTGTTTTGACTGCCAAATTTTGTGGTTTTGTAGGTCTTGTATCTCAGCTCTCTGCTGTCAGCTCCCAGAGATGCGAGAAGTAGGCACAGCCCAGATGCTTGCCTGAAGCAGAAATAACACATCTTTCTACTACTGCTCTCCATTGGGTGCCCTGAGTCTGGAATTTGTGGCAGGCAGCATTCCATAGGGAGAAAAAAATCCCAGACCTTTAGCTTGCGGTGGTTGTGAAAACCCGATTCTGATTTTGGTGTAGTTCAGCAGACTGAAACAGAGATAATAAACCTGTTCTACTTCCTTAGCAAATCAGTAAGCTTATCCTGCTAAAAACTGTTCGGATTTTGGAATCCTCAGTAATCTCCTTGCGTTTCCAGGGGCTTTTGTGCATTCCCGGTGTTTTGTCTGTCAGTCTGCAGTGCTGAGGGGTCGGTGTACCGGGAAGCGTACGTTTCTGGATGGGTGTTTTCAAAACTCTAGAGAGGCAACTGGAACTAAGCAGCCAGAAGGATAAACAGCTCTTGTTAACGACGTGAGGGTTTATGAGTATATGCAGCAAGCTATTTCAGACTGGTACATAAAAGTGAGCGATAAAAGCCTTACAGCTTTTGATCCTTTAAAACGTGGCTGTGCAGTGACCGAGCTTGTGTCTGTGGGTCGGGGGGGTTCTCACTGTGTGTGGAGCCTACACCGGCGTAGGTGGGTGGGTAGGTGCCTACAGGCACCCTCTGCAACGCTCAGAATTGTCCCGAGGGTCTCACCAGCCCCGTGGTGCCGAGCAGGGGCTGGGCTTCCCTGGCAGCTGCTGAGCCCTGGGAGGAGGTGGCCGCGGGACCCTTACCTTCTGCGCTCTCCGCTTGTCCGCCCTCTGGTTCTGGTGGTAAATTCGGCTGAAGTTGGAAACAATCACTGGAACCGGCAGAGCAATGACCAGCACCCCGCTCAGGGAGCAAATGGAGCCAAATATCTTCCCAGCAATTGTCTTGGGCACCATGTCACCATAACTAAAGGGGGAAAAAAGAAAGGGAAGCCCCTTCTTCAGAAAAACGGCACCAAAAGCCTTTTCAGGTTCCCTGTGCGTGCAGCAGCAGGAGTGTCCAGACCAGACACTCCCGCTTAGAATTCCACCATGCAAGCAACAATTTATGTGGTGCTGTCATCCTGGAGATGACAATTTAAACCGCGCTTTGGCAATGAATTAAGCTAAACCAAAGAAAGGCGCTTTTGTTTCAGAATAGATGTGCCAGGTCAGGCAGCTGCTGAGCACGTTGAATTCGCATCCTCGCTCATTTAGTACCTACCTCTCCATGTAGATGAGCTCTAAAAATCTTAACCCTGTACGTCTGTTTGTGAACAGGTTCATATATTTTCATTCCTTTGTACCCAGGTGCAAATGAGACGGATTCATCCTCCCATTTCAAACCCCAGCAGTTCCCTTGCCATCTGCACAGCCAGAAACTTGGGGTTCGTTCAAAGTCTGGATTCAGTAAAGGGTGAATTGTCAGGAATGTGAGACCAGCTGAAAAATATTCAGACAAACCTCTGCACTAGGTTTGAGCCAGAAATCTCCACTGAACAACTGTGACCTGTATGTTAAATAATACCATGCACATCTGAGACAGAATAATCCATTTTGCAGAGATGGAAGATGACGCTGGTTTAGGTTCTGCGGGTTCCACAGGCAGAAATCGCTGCTCTGCTGAGTGATTATTTGCTGTTTGTGTTTTTACTTCGCATATTGCAAAAGGTTTCTACAGCAGTTTTAAGCTTAGGCTTTAATACTAATGCTCTCCTTCCATAAAGAAAACCAACAGGCTGTGGCTTATGGCTGCTCACTGGTGCCATAAGGAGGAGCGTGGCCGTTATTTCCTCATGGAACATATGGAACTGAAATGGCTCTGGGGCTCAGGCACCTGATGGACTGGGCTGGCTCTCAATAGCCAAGAGAGAGAAGACCTGGAATTCTGATTTACGCTTGGGCCTACCACAATCCCCATGTTGCCTCCCAGGTGACTGGACCTCTTAATTCTGACCAACTGCACCACCACTTGTGATTCCACTGGTTTGTTTTTTTTTTGGTGTAGGTGCTTCAAGCTTTGCTAACTAAGGCTCAATTATCCCAAGCAGAATCCTTTTCCTGCCTTCACCTGCATTAAAACCCCTCAGAATGTCTCCAATCAATAAAAATGCTATTTATGTCTATTAACTTTTTAGCTGCTGTTTCATGCAAAGATAGTTTAAAAGCTCTTGCAAAGTGACAAGGTCTCTGCCTCATTTAACGCTGCTCAAAAAAAAAAAATCTTATCTTTTCTCCTGCCACCCCTTAACACAATGAGGCTGAAAATTAATCACATGCCTCAAACATGATCTTGGTGACCTGGAGCACTGAGAGAAAGCCCTTCTGTGCATTTGTAGAAAGCACAATAGTAAGTGTCTGGCTCAGAGTCAGTCTTGCAGGGGTTTGTTCTTACACACAGACTGAGAGTTACCTCATTACTTGGGACTTCAGAGAAGGGGCTTTAAAACACCGTCAGGGAAGATCAAACCTTCCTAGAGCGCCGAGGATTTTGCTGGAGAGATGTAGCACTTTGTTGGCAAAGCCGTTACGGGAGATGGTGCGGTGCGGTGTTTCGCAGTGACTGGAGCAGGCTGCTCAGGAACAAGAGCTAAACCTCATTCCGCTGGCTTCTGGCTCTGCCTCAGAGCTCGCTGGGGAGAGGACGCTGCTAGGCTTGCCGGGCACGTCGTGTTCTCACAGACGTCTTCTCTGGCCCTGGGCTACCTGTGATGTGAGTGGGGCTGCTGTGTGGAAATGCCCTAGGTTTTTGATCCGAGGAAAAGCCAGCTGGAGCCTGATCTAGATCCCTTTGTGCTTAATGAGAGGCCTCCCTTTGACTTTGACTACGGTGGGGCTTGGAACGAACCTCTAAAGTTGCAATTGTTCTATACTGACAGATGCAGCTCCTGCAATATTAATTGCTGGAGTGACTATTTTTGTCCTGATGGTACCACAAGGTACTAATGGCCACATGGCATATTTATAACAGAGACAGTGCCAAATAATCTCAGATATTGAATTTCAGTTAGTGCTAATTGGGCATTTTGGACCCGAAACTTCTCTTCTCCAGACTGGAATGAGAGAACTCAACTTTCCCATTAACTCATTTGTAAAAGGTAACTTGTCACCTAAAAAATTGCTGCTACAGAAAGTGCATTTTAAGTAATTAATCAATAATTTCATTAGAGCAGCGAGAAGATAGAAGAGTTAGGTAATGATTAACATTCCGAGCGTCTAACGGGATGTTTGAGCCTGTAATAAAACAACAGGAGGCTGCAAATTCAGTAAACTTTTAATGTGACCTCTAGTAAATCACTTCAGCTTTCTCTGCCTCAGCTCCCCATTAGTGAAAGGGGCAGCTCTCATGAAATGCTTACTTATTCTTTGCCTATTTGGTTAAAGAGGTGCTAGAATCTTCAGAGCAGGAGCTGCCCCGAGTTCTGAATATACCCAACACCCAGCAGTGACCCCCAAGTGTTGCTGCTTCTTCAAAGCCCCAATTCCTACCAAGTAAATGCTGTGAACACCGAGACTCTTACTCACTGTGCACAGCGTGTGAAGCTCATGTAAAGCCTTCAACAGACAAACCAGGGGAAAAAAAAAAAAGGAAATGACTTTGGAGCGGGTCCCTCTTTAGACTGGAAACAACTGTGAATGCAGCATTTCTAGTTTTTAAAAATTTTTATTTGTAGTGTGACTTGAGTGTTCTTTGGGTCTAAAAGGGGTCATGTCACTCACCCTAATTAGCAGCGCTTGGCCTTGGCAGCGTAACGTGCTGTTGTTTTTCTCTGTCAGCACAGAAAGTGTTATCAAGTAGAGGTCACTGCTGCTGAGTTCTGGTCTTAGCAGTAGAGGTGTCTGGACACTGCTTAGCTCCCCAGCTGGAGACAGCAATAAATAAGGTGCTGAACAGCTCATCAAATGACTCGCTCTAAAAATAGACTCTCGGCAGCATCTCTGATGATCCCGTCTCTCTGTGCAACGGTCACAGCCCTAGAAATGGGCAATTGGAGTCAAAAAGCTGGAAGATCCTACGCGATAGGGACATTAGAAGGTGCTACAGCAAGAATGACTCTGTGGGGACAGGGAAACAGCTTTTCAGAGGATGCTTTTTTCCAGCAGCCTTTTCCTGTGCCAACTTTTGAGGCAGTCTAAGGCACACACCTGGCTGAACCGTAAGCGTGTGCCCCCAGGTGATTTGGTTGAGCTCGCAGAGCCCGCACAAGGACGTGGGGACAGCTGGCTCGTGGATCAAATGGTCAGGAAAGTCAGACTGGGCTTTTTCTGTCCTCTAGGTTTAAGCGGTCAAGGGACATTTCCTGCCTAGTGGCGCAAAACCGCGTGGTTTTCACACACGGCCTATGAAAGCTGAAATTTCTCGGTGAGGATGGAGAGAGAGACAATGCTGCTTCAAATGATTTAGTATTTCTGCCTCACGCTGGCACTAACAGCGCTTTGAGAGCTGCTTTATCTCTCTAACCTTTTGCCCAGCACAGTAGAGTCAAAAGAAGATTTCAGTCCAACCCGTAAGCTTCAGCTTTTAGGACAATAAGGACAGAATAATAACATTATGTACTGTACAATAGAGTATGATTCTGAAAGCCTTTTGCATGAAAGAGATAGAATAAAGCATGGAATTAGCATGTAGCTTTCCAGGTGCAAGAGATCCTTTTTCCTACTCTAAGTAAATCGCTGTGAAATGTTTTGATTTGCAGAAAGCAGGAAAAAAAAAGGTCTAAAATTCAGCTAGAACGTTTCGGTTGCATTGTGTATGTGGTGTTTGACAGCTCAGAGGAGCTCATGTCCCTCCGTGTAATAGGTACAAGTCCAAAGTAATCACGGTAATGCTGCTTTGAACCTCCAGTGAAATCATCATCGTGTCACTTCCAATGATACCATGAAAACAAAAGCAAATATTACTCATTCCCTTTTGGTTTTGCCCATGACGAATGAACAGGGAATTAACAGCTAAGGTGTGGGGGCTGGGGAGAGTTAGAGCTTTTGTTTAGGGTTTAATTCACGGTTCCTCTGCTGTATTGCCCGTTTCATCTGCCCTGCTGGAATCGCCCCTGCGGGAGCCCCGGCTCTCGGGAGCAGAGCGAGCTGCTGCTGCTCACCTGGGCTGTTTTCCTGCCCCGTTGGCTTTTGTCCTGTCAGCCTCATGCGTCTAGGTAGGCAAAGGTGCTGCTGCCTCTTTCAGCAGAGGTGTACGAACTTCCAGAGGGGATGCATTAAAACCCTTTGTCCTGGAAGGCAGGCTGTGGAGCTATGGATGCAGTGATAGGGTCTGATGGATCGAGGGCAGATGCGCGACACTGAACCCATGACCGAGTGCTCCTTGCTCAGGTCTGAAAGCTGATGTTGTCATGGGCTCGTTTTATGACTGCAGGAAAGACAGGTCCACTCGCAGTCTGATTTTTTCCATATCCATAAGGGGGATGAAGATATGTTCGGAGCTGTCCTGGACAAGTGTTGTGAGGATTAATTAGTTAATGCTGGTGTGACATTTTGAAAAGATAGAAGTTTTTTTGAAAGTGTTCTGTAGACACAGGCTCAGTAATCCATGTCCATAAGGACAGTCTGGTATGTTAATGTCAGCTTTTCAAACATTCTAATCCCAGAAGGAACGGGATGCGCCGATGAGTGCCTGAGACACCTGCCACGTGAGGAGCCTTGTGGTGCCTCCTGAAAGAGCGCGCTGTAAACAGAGCCATAATGGCTTTGAAGCAAGAGAATCTATAAACAGGCTGTCAAATGACAGACTTGAACAGCAAATCAGCTGTGGCCAGGGAAGTACAGAGCCTATTTCATGCTAGGCTTCTTTTATATTAAATATACTTTTCTGCCTTGTTTTGAGCTGGGCAGCTCCCCAGCTGGGTATTCAACTCCTGCAATATCTGGCTTGGTTTTATACTACTGTTTTCTTTTTCCCTGGCATACTTTACTTGTTAATGTTTTCATGGATGCTCTCATCCTCCCCAGATATTCTGCTGAAATTACATCCACCAGCCAAGCTGTGAGGGATGAGTGCTGTAGATGCGTATCAGTGTGAGCAGCAGAAGCTTATCTTCAGTGCTTAGATTTGGTCTGATTTTTTCTTTTTTTTTTTTTTTTGTAAAGCTATGGTCAGCAGTTACTTAGTAGGGATTTTCCAGGTAAAGTTGCCTTTTTGATTTTATTCTGGCTTATAAATTCGTATTTCTTACCGAGTCTTTGTGTAATGAAAGGACTGAGGGATGCATCTGAAATCATGAAGAAAGGTCTGATGTTGTTAGACCCTTTTATGGTACTAACAGAAGTGAACAGAATCACAGAATGGTAGGGGCTGGAAGGGACCTCTGGAAATTGAGTCCAACTCCCCTGAACATGCAGTGAAATGGGAAGATAGTACATTTAAAGCGAAGGGGTTTCTGTACAGTGCAAGAAGTTACCTCACTGGAACTCATGATTTCAAGACACTGTGGGGAATTTGCTAGAGATTCACAACGACTGGTCAGATGTCTTTTTATTAACAGTGAGACCAGGTAATTACATCATCTGGGATGAAGAAGGATCACTGAGGAGATGAAGTCCTGTTGCTTCTCTAACAGGGAGAATGGGAAAGAGAGGCAGGTCATTCTCTCATGCCTGGCTCAGGGGGATCTGTGCTTCTCCTGGGCAGCCTGTACCCACCCTCACCAAAACCCTGAAGGGATTAGATGGATTTGGGGTCCAGTGTATCCTGCCCATTCCTGTACTTATACAAGAAGGGTGACCTGGATGAGCAACTAGTAGCATAAATAGTCCTTACAACAACAGCAGGCACTGCCCAAAGAACCAGGAATGTTTATATCAACTTGGGAATAAACCAAGTAGGTTCTTTAATACACTGAGGATAGAGAATACTCTATATGCACACACTGGTTCCATTTATTCTTCATGGCTTGAATCAACTTCTCAGCCCGTAGGCAGTTAAAACAGATGGTCTGAATGTTACCCAAATTCAGACCTTGAGTTGAAGCTAAAAATGGAGTTTCATTGGCAAGGAAAGTAGGTCAGAAAGCTAAAGCCCCTCATCCTAAAGTGATGAAAGGCTTCTAATCAAGTGTTCTCTATTCTCATTCACTAGAAGGAGCAGGGGAAGAAATATTATTAAAGACCTTTGGAGAAGGGATTACAGTAGAAGCAGCCTCCTTCCTACAGGAGACCTGTGCGTTGGCAGCCTCTTTTGGTGTGAGAGCCGGAGTGGCCGTGAACGCCGCTGCCCAAAGCCCCGCAGGCTGGGCTGGAGCCGCGGTGTGGCAGGAAGGGTTTTCTGCATGGGGAACGTAAGTGACTCGATCTCCTGCGTCAGCCACAGGAGTGCTGCGAGGAGAGCCCTTTGCATATCCTTATTGATACCTTCCACAGTAAGAACCCTCTCCATGCTAACGCTGTCATCCACCTGACTCGGGTTCTGTCGTTTCGTCACCTCTGCGAATTGCGACTTGTGCGGAGCCGAGACTTTCAGCCGGCGATTTCTTTGCTCTTCATCATTTTCAAACGTGTGCCTGCTGCTGGAAAGCTTTCTTCGCTGTAAGTGACAGGAATTATTCGAAGCAAAGGGGGAGCCTGTCCCAGCTAACGCAGCGGCCCCAGACCAGCACGTTGTTTCAGCCCTTCTGTAATATTACATACATACTTCATTCCTGTTCACTGCAAAGATGATAACCTACTTGTTCAAATATTTTTTTGAAATGGTACTAAGATGAATGTCTGTGTTCTGCTTTTGTCAAACCCAAGCTAAAATACACTATCATTGCTCCTTTCCCCTGGAACTACTGCTAGAAATCGCATTTCTGTGACTGGAGAATTGCTCGTGTTTCAGCTCTGCCAGCAAATGCATTTTTAGAGGGAGCGTCAGAGGCCTCCTGTTGGCTCTCCCTTAAGGGTGGATGTGGAGCATCAGCCTCGATCCTTGGCTGTCACTGTCACAGCAGCAGATAACTAAAGTAGGAACTGAAATCTGGAACATCCCGTTGATCTGTGTAACTCCGAAGTGACGTGCAGGGTGATCGTCTCCTGCTTAGCAGGAACAGTGATTTACTGTGTCAGTTCACTGAAGGAAAATTGATGTTTTCTTTTCTGTGATATCTCCACTTTCTCTATGACCATTTAATAAAAGCATTAACTTGTTTTTCCACACAAAAAGAAAAAATTAAACTGTTGATTTAACAGTTATTCAAGGAAAAAGAGGAATTGACTTCAATGTAGAATCAATAGAAGAAAAGCTGAATTTCACTTTGCAGAAATTACCTCCAGCCTTAACCTCCACACCTTGCTGCCTTTTACTCCTCATGTTTATTCATTCAGCTTTTCAGAGGAAGCGCTGGTCCTTTTAGTTCTTGCAAAGCTGGTACACCTAGCAAAAACTGATCTCCATTTTCTTTTGCTTCATGCATCACCACACCGCTCTGTTGTCATCTAAGTTTTTGATCCCCAAGTCTCAGTTTCGGCAGTGATAGATGTAGCAGAAAAAGCTTTCTTAGATTTTTTTTGTATTATTTCTCTTTGCAGCATTTTTGGTTAGGCAGCTCTTTCTCTGACAGAGTTACTTTTGATTTGAAATTTCTTGAGAAGACTTCAGCTTAGGTTTTCTTCTTTAATATTTTTAATGTTCGTGTTTCCTACAGCCATCAGCACCAACAGCACTCAGGAAATATTAGGAAAAGGTCCCGATTGTCTGTCTGACTATCTGATACAGGCAGCTGGCCTGTGAGCAACTGAGTGCTGCTCTTCTCAGTAACACACGCTTTTAAAAAATTGTTTGTTTTAATGGAAAATAAAATGTCCCAGATTAAGGCATTATTTATTTCCGTCTGCGTACACTAAAGGCCTTTTAAATTACTTAATGCATTATTAATTCAAGAAGACTCCTCACATTACTCAGAGCGTAAACCCTACACAATACCTGATAGTAGAATCCTTTTTCTATTTTTTAATTTTTTTATTTATTTTTTAGCACCTTAAAACTCTCTGTAAAAGAAATCTTTTAGTAAACCTCCAGGCTCGAGAGGGCAGTTGGTGCATTGAGCAATTAGACTTTTCACCTGCTAGCAGGGTTGAGGGCTCTCTGCCCTGTCTTTAATTCTTAACTGTGGTGTCAGATTAAAGGAAATGCTGGGTTTGCTTTCATTTTATCCTCATATTTTTCTTTTCTGTCTTTTTAAGCAGCTTGAGCGTCCACGCTGAGCCATGTCACATTCCAAATGATACACATACTGTGCATTTTAATGAGCTGCTAACACTGATTATACAAAAAGCAATCTTAGAAATATTTACTGAGTCAAAAAAAAAAAGTCCATGGGGAATTAATTAGCTTTTTAAGAATTAGCTTTTTGAAAGCCATAGATTCTGGGAAAGTAGAAGTTGGAATTGGAAGGAGTTTCAAAGGAGTTGCAGAAGTGAGCAGAGAAAAAGGAGTAAGTTGTAATGGAGCACTTACACATCCCAGGCATCTCTGTGCTGGTCAGAAGATGCCCTGGAAGCTCTGCAACTATTTGCTTCACCCTCTAAAAGCTTTCAGCGAGAAGAACGCCGTGTGATGGCTGCAGTGCCTGTAGACCTTCTAGAGCCTTTCTTTCTCACAGTTACTAAGGGATGGCTTTTTGACTGGTTTATTGGAAGAGTAAAGCTGGTTTAATTTGATCATCTCCTTAGACACCCGATTTCTTTAATTATATTTAAGCACCTAAGCTCCTTTTAATAATAGTTTGAAATATTTTAGATATAAGAATAGGTATAATTCTGTAAATTTGCATAGAATTACCTTTCCTGATCAAAAGTTCTGTTTCAACAGTCTGGCAATTACGATCAAATAGTGAAGTGCGTGAAGTACGTCAGGTTTATTGGAATGGGAGACATGGCACAAGTGAAAGGTGCATCTAGGGTCTAAAAAATGCTGTGAGCTACACGCTCCCCCCTCTGTCCTATTATCTTTAGCCATAAAATACTGACCCTGACAAACACAATTTCACAAATATATATATATTTTTTTAAATAGTGATTTTGGAAACTGACTTCACTCAAGGCAATGGATGGTTGCCTAAAAATTCAAGGTAGTTTTAGACCTATCTGATTCACACTGACTCTTCCTCAAGATGTAAAATGCTGTCCACAGGCTGGATGTTACCTAAATACACCCTTCTCTCCGTTCTGAGGGGAAGTGATTTGTCATTAGATAGCGACATATGAAAGAAATTAAGAATTTATTTGGGTCAGGTATACATCGTAAATGAAAGACTGATTTCAGTGATAGGAAGAATTACATGAGCATCAGAATAATCATATTTCAGAGACTACTTATAAGCTCTGCAGAAACCTTTTCAGTGCAGGCCGCTCAAGTCCTGGGAGCGTAAAGGACAAATCCTCATAATAAGGAGTTGAAAGACGACGCGGAAATTTAAATATGGAACTGGTCCTTGAAGGATGCCTTGGTATATACAGGATATTACTGAGATCAGAAAGATTTGAAAGGAGTTTTCTTTATTGCCCTTCAGTAGAACCATGAATAATACTGCCAATGTTGTAAAACGGTGTCATGGGCTGGGAGGGCAGCACAGGTTCCTGGACCCCTCTCTGATGCTGGGTGTATTTCGAGTGCAGATTCAGCCTTTACTTGTAGGCGAGGCAGAGTCAGGGTGAATTGAAGACTTTACAGAGATGTCTTTCAGTGCTCTCCCGTGCAGCAGCTGTAGTGCTGGAGCACGTCGCTTCGGCCTCGCGCCGCCCGGCTTCGGGTGGCTCCGTTCTCAGCCGCGGGCTCACCTGACTCGTGAGCAAAATGGGAGCTGACTCAGGGTTAAATTTGCCCACTTAATTGGGCTCATAAGCGGGATCGTGGAAGCGCTGGTGTGTGGCTAATGCTGTTTGCATTTTTACACACCTAAATAGTTTTGTAAATCTGGCCATAGACACTAGAGAGGACTCTGAAATCCGCTTGGATTTTCGATCCCGTCGGGCAGCCCGGCCGGTCGGCACGGGTTGACACCACAACAGAGGCACCGTCTGAACGTGATATGCCATGAAAAATGGGGAGCTTGTCCCCAGCCCCTGTGCACCAAAGCCGGGGTGTTTCCTCTGCAATGCAGAAGGCTGTGGTTGGCGTGGGTGTGCTTTGTTCTACCTTGGGTTAGATACTTAATGATTTCTTCTCCACGCCCCCCTCCTCTTTAATGGTCTTGTTTAAATAAATATTAATGCCTTGTCTTTGAGCAGGTGCAAACTTGAACTCCAGAAAGGCTGTATTATGGTTGCAGAACCATTATCGTATCCCTATCAATCATCCTCTCATTTGCTCCTGGGATGTAAAGAGCACCTGTGGCTAGTTAGCTAGAGACTTTATTACAAGCTGGATGACTTCAGTGTTCCTTGCTCGTAACTGTTCCTTCTGCTTTCTTTTCTATCAATAAAGGTTGATTTTTTTTTTTTAGAAGCCTTGAAGTAACTTTTTTCTTCCCCCTCATTTCTTGATTCTGTATAGCAGAAAAGAAAAATAAATAATAAACTCCTAAGAAATAAAGGTGCCCCTCTGCAAACCTGCTTAGTGCAGGACAGCAGAAGGTTGTCACAGAAGACAGTGCAAACAAACAGCTTTTTGTTATGCTAGCTCTTCTTTTATCTTCTTTTAGCTCTTTTTATCTTCTTTTAATAGCACCTTGTTAAAAAAATGTGAGCTTTAAACACTACACTGCAATACAAAATTTATTCTATGAAGTGTATGACAGACAAATCAGAGAATCTTTCTTTCCTTTCTTACATAGTTTTTTTTCACACAGAAGACTAATGCTGTGAACCAGCTCTGAACGATCCCTTGATTTTTATGCCACTTCTTTTGAGAAAGCCACCGAGAAGGTACAACAGCATCTTCTAGACTGAGGGGATTTACTCTTGGTGAGCTGCAGGACTTAGGGATAGGGATTGTCTTATGGATTCATACCTTCCAGATGTACAGACTCTCCCAGCTCTGTGTGTCCCTTCCAAAGCCGCTTATGGATTGGCCTGAACTGGTTACCTGGAAGTCAGGAACTGTCTGGTGCTTTTCCTCTCACTTTCCCTCCCTGGCTGGCCCTCTTCACTTGGGAGTACCAGGAGTTCAGGCTCTAGAATCCATCTTTATCTGTATTTTAGGATATCTTACCCATTTGTTCCTCTAAGCATGTGTTAATATTAATAACGCATAGATAATTTTTCTGAGTAAGAAATCAAATTCACCTACATGCTGCCAGATCTACGCCTCCAGGGAAGTGTTCTGAGTCTAGAGCTGGTTGAATAGTTCTATTCTATTTCAGACTCCTCTTTCTTCAAAGACTGAAGGAGCATGCTCGCAAATATCAGTTTCTCTTGAAATGTTTTGGATTTTTGTTGGGAAAAAAAAATATCCAAGCCATAAACTTTTAAGTGAAAGCAGCAAAAACCAATTGAAAATATAGGGTTGTTTGTGCACTGCTCAATTTCTCTTGTCTGTGTTTGATTTAAACCACTGCAGATTTAACATGATTTTTCTTCTAAATAGAAAGAAAAACAAGAAGAAAAATAGCCCTGCATGAAGCTCCCTGTTATTTTCTTCACTAGTGGAGTATTTTATCATTCTGAGCAAAAATTAACTGGAGTTGTCGAAGTTTGCCGGTGATTGATAGTGTCACCTTAAGTGTTACTAGTCAAAACTTGTTTTCTCCTTTCTCACTCCTCCAGAATTCAGGTAGGCACTTTGCCAAAGCGTAAAATTCCCTTTTGTGCAATTTGAAAAGTCAGCAGTACCAGCCACGTTGTCACTCCGAACATCACATCGGATTAGAAAGCAGGGAGAAGTTTCCCAGCGCGCGTAGCGGTGCCAAGCGAGCCGGCTGCCGGGGGAGCAGCACCCGCAGGACCAGCTCTGCTGTGACCCCGGGGGCTGGGGTGGTGCTGAGCACTCGGGGAGCTGTGTTTGGCTCCTTTTGAAGATACTGAGGGATGCTGACCAAGTAGAAATGCACACCATGCTTTTCCTGAGCTGCAGGACGGCTCTGGTTGGTGCTGGAGCGGGAATGTTTCGTCCCATGGGTGATTTAGGGAGGTTCTGGGCTGGGTGACCCTGAGCTCTGCAACCCTCCGGCCTTGGGCTGCTTCTTCCAGGGAGTCTTGCAGGACTCTGTCCATCCCACCCAACGGGACTGGGACTGGGCAGCATCTCCTGCAACGTTGGCTCACTTGTCTGTGCATGAGGACAGGAATCTGTCCTCTCCTCCCCTCCCTGCCGTGTGTCGCAGGCAGGTTCTGACAGACCGAGCGTGTGCGTGCGCTGAGCTGTCTGCTCCGGCTTAGAACTCGATTGTGAAGATGAAAGCCGAGCTACTCACTGCAAGGTTATATAATGTGCATGATATTCTCCTCTCTGGTAGTGCTTGGAAAGTTGGTTTTGAACTTTTGGCCTTACAAATATGTTTCTCCCAGATGAGAAAGCAGACAGCTTGTGATGGAGATTAACTTGCTAATAAAAATAATTGGTACGCAAAGGGACAGTCACCAAAATCAAGCCCTGCTTTGTTTCCCTCGGCGTGTTTAAGTGTGGTGTGAATAGAAACAGATTATAAGAATAAATCACTTGTGGTCTGCACCTTGGGACGGAGCTGAACGATGGTTCTTGTCTCTGTAGATACCTCGAGTCCTTTGCTGTATATTTTATGCATTTGAGCAGCCAGATCTTTATGCGCACTCATAACTATTTCAGGAAAAACAAAAGACTGAGTTGTCTGGTCCTTTTTCTGGCATCACTCACTACTACATAGTGAAACTATCATTTTTCAGTTTCCACCCGTAAATCTTTTGTCTCCTCCTAAATCCCCTGTCTAGCCCTTCCCATCACTTCTTGCAGAACTGGTAAATTCGCAGCTTCCCTGTCAGCACATTCTATTTTCTGATTTCCTTTCTGTATTAGAAGATTTTTCTCCATTATTTGCACAATCTGAGTTTCAAACCATCATCTGTTACTTCATTCCCACGTCTGCTGTGAAGAAGCCTCTTTCCTTTCCGGATTGGTAGAGGCAGTTGAGGCTTATCGTGTTTTCCCCTCGGTCTTTATTTTCTCTTCGGATTTTACAGGGAGACACCTGGAGAAAAGCGAGCGTTTCTGCATTCGCTTACTTGTGGTAGCTTTTTCTTTACGTTCCTACACGTGCACCTTGGAAAGTTGTGCTTTCCCCTGCAGCTGTGACACTTTGCTGAGTCTGAGTTGATGCCTTCACAAAAGCTCTCGACTGTGAATTCATTCTCTAGCAATTACTGAGTCACCGTCTTCCCTCCAGGTACAAACCGCCACAGATAGCGAGCGCTGGTTGAGTTTATCTACGGGAGCGATACACGGCAGCCTCCTTCCCAAGGTTATTTTGGAATAAACGAGCGAACAAAACCAAGCCAAAACAAAACATAAACCCCCTGAAACCCCCGAGCAGCAGCCCAGAGCTGCAGCCTGTGTTTTAATTCTTGTCTTTACAATAGAAAAGAGGGAGATGTCAGAGTGGGAGCGTCTCGCGGTACGTTCCAAGGAGCGGCGCCGTTGGGAGCTGTCACCATCCCGTCGCGTGACGGGCGAGGAAGCTGCTGTACCTGTTCCCTGTAGATTAGCACGATGGCTGTAAGAGCCACACAAAGTGACATCAGTTACAAGCAGTTCTAACCAGATCGGCCAGGGACTTGGGTACAGGAAAACCACAGGCTGTAGCTTCCTTTCTTTGCATGTGTGGGGTTTTTTTTTGGTACATCTTGCATAAATGGGAAACAGGCCAGGTTTTTAACTCATCCTGATTTAGGAAAATCCGTGTCTGACCTTTAAGCTGACCGGATTCAGTACGTGGATTTCCTTTGGCTTCTGCACATTTTAAGCTGCGTTTCTCTCCTTTTGTATTGACGGGGCAGTTAAGCCCCTGCAAATCTAAAACAGCGACAGTGAGATTTCAGCCCTTTTCTATCCAGTACTGGATCAAAAGTATCTTCTAAAAATATCTCACATTTGAACGTTTCTTAGGGGTGCCTTTGCTTTATTTTGAGAAAGACAAGCAAGAGGAATGGAAGTCGTCCTTCCTCAGACTGCCGTGCGACTTCAGAATCGCTGTAGCGCAGGGAATGTGGGTTTTAGTGTTACTTTAAATCCAGTGAAGCAAACTGGGAAGCAATGCAGCTAAAGCTCCGCTATGAAAGTAGGACGGAACAAGTGTGGCTGGGTGGAGATGTGAGTATGATGAGCCTAATAAGGTCTAAATCAGAGTGTAAATCTGAACAAACCAGTGTTTAAGTTTTGCGTTTGTTTGCCGTGCGCTGCCGCAGGCCCTTTCACCGCGGTGAAAACGAGCTGCAATTCCTTTTGTTTCCATTCTAGGGGGACTCCAAGCATGCAGCTCTCCTTGGCAAGAGCCTCACCGGTCACCGCTGCCGGTGGCTTTGGTCACTGGCCACACTGGGCTGGGCTCTGGCTGCTGCGGATCCCCAGCCTGGGCATCCCCTGACTGCCTCTGCTTGCACTCGTGTTGGAAAGGAATTTTTCTTGATGATGATGTTGTTTTGTTTTTTTTTTTTAAATGAAAATAAGCAGGCAATTTTAGATTTCAGTGGAACCAGAGTTTTCCCAGTAAAATGAGCCACATTCCCATCATTACACTTAATAATTGTACCTCACATAGTAACATTGTCCCCTGAAAATAGTGGTAGAAGTTCCCTACCCTTCTGTGAAAGGGTGATAATAGGTTCCATATAACCTCAGTAAAATGATGTTAAAATTCTAAATGACTTCACCGAGCTCACTTACATTCTTGTTGGGATGAGGCTGCTCGATTCAGAACCTTCAGCCCTTGTTGGCTTTATGCATATGAGCTGGTAGGGTTTTGCAATGTTAATTTTATTTATTTGGTATAATTGTTGTGCTTTGAACAGGAAAACCTCCCAGCCCCCATATTTTCTCTGTCCTGTCGAAATCGCATCTGTAAAAGTTCCTTGCCTTCCTAATGAGACAGGCTGCTTAAGCACTAAGCCCTGGTAATCCAGTGTATGTTTTCATAACAGTAAATATAATATGAAGATATGCACAGCTTGTGCTTGATGTAAGCAGTGAGATCATTACAGTGTTCCTAAATCCTTTTATTTTAAGATTTATTTAGTTGCTAAAGTTCCCATGTTTGTCCTTCATTTGTCATTTCTAGCAAGGGCTTTAACCCAAAACCAGCTTCCCAAACTTTCTACCACTCCAGCTGAAGCTTCCTTTTGCCTGGAGGTTTGTTGGTACAGGAGACAGAGAGGTGTTGTCTGTGGGATGTGAAAGCAATAGGTGCAGGCTCTAAGGATTGTGACTTTTGGCTCTTTATGTGACCTTGGGCAGCCTAAGCAAGAGCTTTCTCCTCAGCTACCCTTGCCTAAAAGCAAGGAGCTGTTACTTCCTTCCCTCCGCTCCCTGCTGTTTGCTCTCGCTCTTTATAAAAGGGACTTTGCTCTTTGCACTGACACAATGCCCAGTATGTATTTTCATAATCGTTATTTACACTTTGATTAAGCATTCCTGTCGTTCAGTAGATGACAATAATAATATCAAAATACCATTTTATACAATATTTAAGATCAGAATTTCCTGTTGGAAATCAATGAGAACATCTCCCTAAAAAATCGATGACCTGAATGCCTCTTCTTATATAAGAAGAATCTATATTTATCAATGCTGATCTAAGCTGCTGTGGTTATCTGTCTGTTCGTGGCCTGTGCAGAATGCTGCGGTGCTTTCCTCAGAGGCAACCAGCTGGTTGTCAGGAGTGGATGACTTTTAGTCTGCACCAGTCTGGTGTAGATGTAAACAGAAGCCTGGAGAAAAGCTCGATCGGCCACGACCAGACCCCTCCTGTGGATTCCTTTGTCGTTAGCCCTCAGCCCTTACACAAGGCACTTCGTTAACGAGAGAAGGTTGTTCCTTCTCGAGTCCTACACGACTCAAGGTGACTGAGCAATTCCCTGCTGGAGTGAGTCCGTTCAGAATATAACTTTGTCTGTTAGCCAGAGCTGGGTCAGGGCGAGAGCCGTGATTCTATTCCTAGTCCTGCTGGAAATTGCACCTCTGCACCACACTTCATCCTGCACAAATTTAGAGCCAGCCCTAGTGCGTCAAGTGATCGGCGCCACGGAAAACAAAGGTCTGTGCTCACCTCTCTGTTCTGTAATGAAACTGCATACATTGCTTGGGATACATAACATTTACACTTTCAAATTGCAGAGGGATTAGGGCTCTGTTTGAGTGCAGAATTTTGTGTTTATCTTGAAGCTTTTGTATATATATACATATATACACACGCACACACATATATCCTGTATCTAATTTAGCCTGGAGTGTAATCAGTAAAAAATTGCAGGGTAACCTCAACACCTGTAAGCATTCTAGTGGGAAAATCTGCAGCACCAGCAGGAATTGAGATTAAAGATGTTAAAAAAAATATATCCTTTCATCATTGCTTTCTTCCTCATTAAATGCAGAGTTTGCTCGTAAGTATTTGCCAAATAAAAAGGGAGAAATAGGTAAAAGTTAATACCATACAATTAAGTTCCCTTACGTTTTCCCTGAAGATTCACCTTCTCTTAATTTAATATCTCCTCAGTTCTCCTAAGCCATCTGCTTGGCTGAGATGCAAAACAAACCTGTGCAGTTCGGAGTGTTTATTGTGCGAGCCTTGGAGGTGACAAAAGCTCATAGAAAACAGGTTCCTCACTGAACCCTTCAGGGCAGTTGTTTCTCCGAGAAGAAACTGGGCTCAGCAGCTCTGGAAGTCAGGAGAGACTGAGCTGAATACTCAGCTGAGTGGGGGCCCTGGGGGTCCATATTTGAAGCCCATGAAAGCTATTTCCTCCTGAGCTGACTGGGATAGGAGAGCAAAGTGAAAAAGGAGCACAGTGATGAGGGAGCAAAGCTTCCCGACCCCTGTGGTGACAACTTTATCAGCACAGCTCTGCCTTCAGGGAGCAGATGCCAACCTTTGGGATGCGCTGCTGGTCTTCCCTGTGTGAGAGACTGTTAGAGACAGCGGTTAGAGGTAACCTATTGCTCTTGTACACCCAGCAACGCTGGATTTGCCATCGGTCCTAAGCCTGCTAATTAATATATATATATATATGGAACTGCAAAAGAAAGTGCTGCCAAAGATAATTACAAGTCCAAAAATTTGTATGTATAAGTCTAAATGTTCTGGTGAAGTCCATGTGGTAAAGATAGAACTGTTGCTCTCTGGACCACGTGTGGTTGTGAACTGGGGTTTTAAAATCCTAGCAGAAGAACCATTTTCCTACTTCACTGTGGTTTTTGAATTGTCATTAATAAAACATAGTCCTGTCTGTGCCTTGATGCAGAGAGACCTTAGTCTTAGTACATGCCCTTCCCATTTATAATTTATACAGGCATTTAACAGCTCTGACATATTTTAACAGAAACACTGGGCAGTTGTTTGCCAACCGGAATTGGCAACAAATAATGTTTGGTAACAAACCCCTTTTGAAATACACATATGTAAGCAAATGGAAGTAATACCTGGGCCTGGTGGGTCGTGGGAGAAATGATGTTGCAAGTGCTGTCATTTGCTTAACTTCAACAGTTCTGCCTCCTGCCTTTTGCTTCCAAGTTACAAGTGCCATTTAAATCAGAGGTCATTCCATATATATGTGTGTGTGTGTATATATATGGCTGCTAATTTAATTTATATATGCAGCAAGGGTTGAGTAAGAGGTGAGGAGATTAATTGTGCCTTCTTATTAGCATCTCAGAGAAGCTGATTGCCTTTCCTTGCCTGTTCTCATTTCCTGATGGGTGAATGCTCCTGTGAATGCTGAGGATCCCACCTCCTTCTGTGAAGGACTACGCGGGCTGGGCCTGCAGCCCCGGGTACTGGTGTGAGTTCAGATGGGTTCTACAGCAGCTTTCTAGAGTGGGGAGAGAACCAGCAGAGAGGGGCGCAGGCTCGCCTGAGATGTGGGCAAAGGAGAAAGGCTGACTGGAGAGGGTCACAGCTCCCAAAAGTGTTGTTAAAACCAATGAGAAAGATGAATGCCTTCAAGAAGTCAATTGCATGGAGATTTGGACTTACATCTCTGCTATACTTGAGAACAATGACAAATCTCATGTTTTGTCTCCGTAATAAGTAAAAACAAGCAGAGTATGACCTCAGGTTCCACAAATAAAGAGAGGAAGCTCTATCAAGCACTTAAAGAAAAAAGCATTGGTCCTGCGCTATTGAAGTGAAGGGAATTTTATGGTTGACTTTGAGGGCACAAAACCAAGTCTTTGAACTAGAATATTTCTAATTTTCATAGCGCTGTGAAGAACATCTCCAGCTTGTATGAAAATAAGTCAGCATTATCTCCACTCACAGGGAACTGAAGCTTGGAGAGCGTGCACCTTTGAAAGTCAAACGGGAAATCGGTGATAGAATTGGGAACCAGACCTAAGCTTCTCAGACTTCAGGCCGGTGAAGGGACCCGTACAGTGTAGAGGCAAAGTGACTTTTCATTGCATTTTTCAAACGTAAGAATTCACGTGACGAGTCTGGACCTCCTTTTCCAACTTCTTTCTGATGGTGTAGGTTAAAAACTTGAAGTAGGTTACAAAGGACTTGACTGCTGAAGAACAACTATTCCTCTGGTGACTTGCTTGGTGGCCTAGTTCTTGGGCAGCAAAGTCATAGGAGACAGAACACTTCAAATCACACTAAACAAATGCTGGAGGCACTTTTAGGAGAGGTCCAGGGAGATATGCAAAGAGGAGTGAAAAGCTACTATTAGTTCTTTAGGAACTGGTGGTTCTGAAGTGCTTATCAGGCTCCTGGGAGGGGAGGAGCTGAGGGCAGCGGGGTCAGGACACAGCGGGCAGGCTGGGCTGGGAGGCAGCAGTGACAGCTCCCTCCAGGTCCAGCGCAGGGCAGATGCTTTCGTGAGAGCAGCAGATTGCACTTGAAAGATCCTCAAGTGCCTTTTCTCCAGCACCTTCTACTCTGAAACACAGTGTTGCTGATGACCCTGGGTTACTCCGATTCTTTAAGTTCATTGTGTATTTTGATGAATATTTCATTAGAAATTGCATTTAATTCTCGATTGATTGAAGAGAAAAAAAAACAAAACAAAACAGGAAAAGTACCCCTTCAGTTGTTAAATGTTGTCTCTGGTCACTAGAAACCGATTTCAAGTGGTTTTTAAGGTGCAAAGACTGATTGCCTTTGAAATGCCCTTTCTTGGCTTGCTAAGTTCTCTTGGGTTACTCACAGAAGCTGACTTTGTGTAGGGAGAGAGGAGGAATGCGTGATCTTGTAGCTAAAGGTTTTATGGGACGTGAAACCATTTTGCTGGTTAAAAGCTAAACTTTATAGTGTTTCTATTTTTAATTAAATATTAATTGCAGAAGATGGCTCTGGAAATGACTGCTCAGATCATTTAATCCATATAGATGACCTTTACGTTGAATTTATTCTCTCGTGCTTATGCTGCCCTTCAACCCCATCTGGGGACTGACCTCGTCTGGCCGGCCGCTCCGCTCTTAATTAGAAGGATGCGTAGCTCACGCTCCTCTTAATGTTTATTAATGTTCCTTTGCTGAGGGTACTGTAGGATGGAGAGCTGGTGATTACTGTGCTATAAAGTTTCCCTGTCAGTTCTTTGTGTACCAGCAGCCTGGTTACTCTTACACTGCTTTGGAGAGTCGGATGCACTTCAAAGGGACAAGAAAAGGGGGGAACTGTTTCTCCTGAAGTTGAAAAGCAAACCCAACTCATATGCTCTTTTAGTGGAACATAAGCATTACTTGAAAAATACGGGATGTTTTTTTTTTTTTCCCAACCATCTTAATTCATTTCTTTTGATGCTGATAAGCAGCTTAGTGCAGCATGAAATCTTCTACCATGATTTTGAGTTGCCTGAGAATTCAGGTATAAAAACGAATCATCAGCCAGCACAAAAATGGGTGTTCATGTGCTGAAAGCCTTTAAAGGATTAGGTTCATTTGCAAAATACTGTTTTCCCCTAAGAGATGTGATTCTGCTGCCTCTGTTAATGCACAATGTCACAAGTGCTGCTGTGGTTGAAGGCTGTGATGTTAACTGAAAAGGGAAGTTAAGGAGGGGAAAGGCAAGTGTCAAACAGTCTGAGGGACACCTGAGAGCAGAGAGTTGCACCAAAGAGGAGGTTTTAGCTTTGCTCTCTAAATTCCTTGAGCTCCTTCAGCAGCCTGCTGCTGGCAGGTGCTGAGGTAGGTGACCTTTGGTGAAAAGAAAAACAACAACCCTGAACAGTTACTTCAGGGAACTGAGAGACTTACTGCCAGGGAGCTCAGAAACACCCTGGCTGCTGGAGTGTGTAGGTTGGTCTTCAGGGGAGTGGGCTCATTTTTGGTGTGTGATTTGATTCCTGTGCCTGTGCCCGTGCCCGTGGCTGAGGAGCGTGCTGGTGCAGGTGGTCCCAGCGGATCCTCGGCTGTACCACCACTCAGCTGATCTAGAGAGCAGTAGTGGCTTGTGTAGCCAAAGATCATGATGCTTCTGATGCCGGCTACGACTGGTGTTGTGATGGAGAGCAGAGCAGGGCACGCAGAGCAGAGAAAGACTTAAAGTTATTCTTAGAAAGTCTGTTTTTTCCCCTCTGGGGTGACAGTAACCACCTTCTGTGCTGTTGAGGATAATTTTGTTGCAGCTGAGGCCTATCAGTATGTTGCTTCAGTCTGGGGATTTGACGTATGGCTAAAGTCCCCTAAGCCAGCTCCTGAGTATTTGGAGATTTTTGTAAAGCTCAAATGCACAAAGCGGCCTCTGAGCTGTGGCTGCTTGATGGATCAATGAGGCTGCATTTAACTCCTCCAGTGAAATGTGCTATGTTCCTTCTCTTGCATCCTCTCCTGGAATTTCTGTTTGATGTTTAATAATACTGTTATTGTTCCCACTCTTTTTCAAACAACGGTTTCCTTAAATTGGGAAAAAATCCCTAAGAAAACAAAAGCAGTGAGCTGTTTTAAGCGTATTTCCTATCTCTACCCTCCGGTTATAGCAAGTCGATTATAATTCAAATCTAAACATAAACCAGCCAAAATTCTTCAGCTGGAAAGTTAGAAATTTCTATGCTAATGAGCCTAACAGAAGGGCTGCTTCAGCTGCTGCATCATGCCCTTTGTGCTCCCCAGGTAACTGGAAGTCTTCACTTTCCTATGTTGTGGGTCTTAACCAGCTTATGAAAGCGTATTGATGGCTTTATGAATGGATAAGAAAAGTGAATTTGATTATTTCTCAGCCATGAATTGCTGTCTATAACTGCACTTTAGTCAGATTACCTCCTCGGTTCAGAGTTGGACAAGACAATGACAATCACATGAAATGCTAAATGTCCCCTGCTTATCCCACCCAAATCACAGCTCTGGGTCCTAGTATTCCAGGCTCTTGGAAAGTACTTGAGGTTGGAATCAGATCCTGGATCTAAACATTGCAGTGAGGTCACGTTTAATCCATGTGTTTGCCTTCTGGATTTGTTTGGTTGTCGTGCCCATGGTGTAGTTGTCTGCAAGTTGGTTTTGTAAAAAGTTACTGGGAGTACCCTCGATGGAAACGCCTACGTGCAGTTTGCAGCCTTACTCGAGCTTCTGCACCTGTAACGCTCTGCACAGGCAGAGGAATGTTGAACCACAGGTGCTTCCTAAACAGATGCTAAAGACCAGCGAGCGCGTTAGACAAATTGAATTTTAAAATTAAATTTCCAGTGCCTCGAGTAAAAGATTGCAGGAAGCTAAAAAAAGATGTGAATCTGATGCTGAACGTGAACATACTAGCGAGTCACACTTCAGTAGTCTTCCTATCTTAAGCACCAGTACCTGGGAGAAGCTCAGCGGGCTGCGTGTTCACCTCTGCCAGCCGGGCGTTCTGGCTGCACGCGTGTCAGCCACTTAAGCACTCACACTATTCAGCTTTGCTTCACAGCTGAATAATATTCCTTGTGCAAAGTAATGCTGGGCTGCTTGACTGAGTGCTTCCAACCATCTAAATCTTGGGGTAATTATTTTAATAAATATGAATTGTGGGACTCCTGCCTAGATATGTAATAGCAATCTAATCTATAATACAGATGGAAAGCAGTGCAGCTGCACTGTGTTAATTAAGTATACACCAAACATATGGCAATACACCTCCAGACCAACAGGCACAGAACTCTCTTGGATGCAATTAGCTCTTGTGCACGCATAAAGAGTCAGTCACGAACTCCAAAACCGCCTAAGTCATAACCTCTGCCCAGTGAAATTACTTGTGCTAAACTACTTCACTTAGAGAGCAGAAATGTTTATCTAGTCATTGGCATGCTGCTGAGGTTTGGGTGTTAAAAAAGAAAAAAATAATCTTATTTTCTTCTGCTTCTGATCTTCTCTGCTGTACAATTCCCATGTTAGAACTTTGCCTCTGAGGAACCACTGAGCTTAGAGAAAGAAATACAACCCTGGAGGGAACGATGCTCCGTGCCCTGCAACTTGTGCCGTTATTTATACAGGTTTAAAATAGACAAAGAATTGGTATAAAATACTACTTTCTGACACAGTCTCGCTCACGTTCCCAATGTGAATTTGCATCAAGACGCGTAAGGTTCGCAGCAACAAAGCTTTGGTGCAACCAGTAAATGACACAGCCCGAGAATAGGAGCTACCAGGGCACAGAACATCCCATCGCTCAGCGTTCTGTGGGCGAGAGCAGCTTCGGTGCCCTGGCTCCGGTGTGATGGACACTCGGAAAATCACATGCGATGAAAAGCTGCCACCGGTGATGTAAGTGACAAATCACCCCTGACTGGGAGGACACCTGCATTTCTCTCATGACAAAGCCATGAACGCTGCCTGGAAGAGTTTACAATCACAGTGCCAGGCACAAGACAACAGGTGAATAAGAGACAAGCAGCGGGAGCAACACCGAGACAGTTGGGATAAAAAGATGGCTGAAGGGCAGGCTAAGCTGATTTCCCCCCAATGGCTCTTTTCACCATGGCCAGTAAAATCCTTCTGGCCTGTTCCTGACTGGGCAGTGCTCCCTCCTCTTGCTAATAACTATTCTAAAGTTTCAAAGCTTCACATTAATATGGTCCTCGCTTCATATCGCTTAGAGAGCGGGGGCGCTTTGCTTCTTGGATTGTACATTGAAGGGGTTTTGGTTTTTTTTCACGTCAGACGCATCAGACTGACTGGTTTTCATTTGCACAAATTTGGGAGAGTATTGGTCCTTTTCAAGCAAAGCAACCACTGTGTCGCTTCATCGATTTGAAAAAGCAAACTCAGCCCCCCACTGTTTTCTCAATTAAAGTCCCCTGAAATCATTAGTAGTTTGCTGCTGGTTTTATCAGACTTGCAATGCAGCCGTTGTTTCCAACTACACCTCTTGCCGGAGTCAGCTGCAGGATCTGACTCTCCAGAAAGGGAGACTTTGCGGAGAGTAAAGTTTATCTGAGTGCAGCCAGTCTGAGCAGTGTTCACTTGGAGATACAGGATGAGATTCAGGTCAGCTACTTAAGATACAGGTTCAGCTCTGCCTTGTTCTTCTTCCAGTAAAGATAGATATCGCCTCTTAGAGCAGACACTTAACACTGGCTTTTCTTATTCCCAGCCCGATGCAGCAGCCTATAATTACTTTCCACACCTTAGCTGTGTTTAACTCCCCTCTGTCTCATCTGTTAATCTGCTAACAAGCAGCAAATGTGTTTTAGCCAGATCCAAATGGGAGGCCAAGACCTAATGATTCACCTTCTGAAGGAGCTGTTCAGAGGGCACAATTCTTAAATAACTTTCAGATATCTTAAATTCATGTGTTTTAACAGTCTGGATAAAAGTGAGAGTGTATATCTTAATATTAATGCAGGAAGTTGTAGATGGACTAAAAGCTGATTGCATAAGATAATGTTTAATTTCCTTTTGGTGCTCGTGAAATGATTTAGTGTAAGTGAAAGGTACCAGTTGTACAGCCTGGAAGCGTCTTCCATGGCCTAAAGACATTTTTCCTGCACCGGAACAACCTACAGATGTAGGCACCATCAAACTGAAAGCAGTGGAAAGTACTTTGTCATGCGGCGCATAAAAATACTGTGGACCTTTTTGCTGGGGGAATTGAGGATCCGCAAACTTATAAATGCGTGTTTAAAATCTATAAATGTCTATTGTAGGTCAGCGCCGGGGCCCAGGCAGATGTTGAGGTGGACTTTTGTACGGGCAGTGTGGTTTTATATTGTGCTGTCTGGCTCTAGTAGAATCAGACACCGCCTGCTTATTTATCTCACTCATAAATTTTGACTTCCTGGGTCAGATCTTCTTTGTCTGGACATAAATGGAGAGCAGTGCTCTCTCTGCAGTTGTGCTCCCTCTTACAGCAGCCGCTGCTTCCTTGTTGCTGTGTCTGGAATATAAAATTGGGACTTGATCTAAAGCCAGCGTGAGCGGGAGGATAACCTCCGCCTGTCATGTTCATCTTCATACCGACTGTCGTTCACAAGCTCACACCAGCATGTGAGGCTCATCCCGATGAGAAATCGTTCCTTTGCGTCAGCGTGGGAGCCTGATTTTTATGCATTTGTTCGTTTATTTATCTATCCATCATTCCCTCCAATTGTTTGCATAAGAATGGAGATTAAAACTTCTGCAATAATAGCTGGAGCCAAAATTGGATTCTAAGCTTCCCAGGCCATGGGATGATTAGACTTGTCAGAGCATGTTCCCGGAGAACTCTCTCCTCGTTAGTGGCTGTGATCTGTACCCAGGCCCGCTTTCCCCGCAGATTAAAGGAAGATTGTTCTTTCATTTTTATATTCTGCATCTCTCATTTGCTGAAGTAAATAAATTGAAGCTGCTTGTGCCATTTGTCCTAAGTCTCTTTTCCAAAGAGCCGCTGCTGATATTTGACCTTTTTTTATTTTCCATTGTTAATCCTCCCTCCTTCCTTCAGTGGTCTGTTCATTTACTAATCTCATCTGTCGTGTACGTAGATGTTAAGAGATGGAAATCTAATCTCAATGCAGTTTTCATTCTCTGCCTAATGCATTTATATAGATTCACAGGATGTGAGCTTTTTTGTAGGGGGTTCTTAGTGAAGCAGGATGCCCAAATGGCCAGCACTACCGGACCTCGCAACGCCAATCCAGACGCAGATGGGGTTGGAATGGCTCTATTCAAATGCAGGCCAGGTTTTTGTCTATGGCTATAAATTGCACTTTTATCCTTCCTGATAACTTGACTGAGGCAGAAATGCTCTGTTAAGAGATTTGGAGCCTTTTCAGGCTTCTTTAGAGAGGAAGCCCAGGCAGAGCCCAGGCAGGAGCTCCTCTGTAGAGGAGCAGAGCAGGACCTCGTGCTCGTGCGTATCCATCACCCGGCGGGATGGCCAGTGGCGTTACCTGCTGGGTTTAGGATTCTAATTCCCAGTGAAAAATCCATAGGCTTGCAGCTCTCCAATCATATAGCAGCTACTGGAAGTGGTGGGCTAGACCCTTAGAGAAGGAAGGACAGATTGCTACTGCCAGGCTCTGCTGGCTCCCTCGGGTGCTCCCACTGGCGTCTGGGACCCCAGGAGAGGCATTCACAATCCACAGCCCAAGGTGGGAGAAGGGTCTTCTGGCTACTTGTTCACGGCAGAAACTTTTCTTAGGTATTTGGAATTTTCCCCCAAAGGAGCTTAATTTAACTCGGGTGTCCTGCATAGCCCTGGCCAAGCTATAACCTGCCTCCCAGTGTTCGACAGCCAGAGAAAAATGCTGGATTTCCTAAAAGCTTAACCAAATGTGCAGTCAAGGAGGGCAGCTTGTGCCTGTGCTGAGGTCCTTCAGCTCCTTGTATAGCATTTTCGTTCTCTAACTTGCTTGTCTCATTCTTTAAGGATTGCAAAAGGGCTCTTTGCTTTTGGACTGCAGCTTTAGCCTTTCCCTCTTGGAATAATCTGCCTTTGCGTTTAGGTTGTTCCTCCCCTTCGTGCTTCCACCTTCTCTTGTGGTCTGGTGTTATCCAGCTCAGGGCCGTGGCCATGTCATCCCACTAGACAGATGCCCCACCAGTTCAGACCAGTTTCAGGCAGTTTATTCTCTAGCTTTAGCCCTGTTGGCAGCATCTACGCATTCCCAGCTGGGTGACTGGCTAAACGCCGGGGTGCTGGTGGAAACCCAGTGCTTCCTGCAGCACCGGTCCCATCCCTGCCACCCTGTGACACACTGGATGTCACACACACAGCCATGGTGATGGGCAGCTGGAGAGAACCACGGAAAAGGCTCATTAGTGAGCGGGGTGGGTGAGACAACCACAACCCCGTCTCTGCAAGGAACAGCAGCTGCCAACTTTCTGCGCGGTGGAGCCGGGTTCCCTCAGCTTTGTGGGTTAGGGATCGCTCGTGCTTCCACATCAACCTTGGCTTGGTGCAGGCTTCTGTTCCTGAGGGTACCCTCCACTCGTACACTCAAAACTTTGGGCTCTGTCTGCAGGTGCCGCTTCTCAAGCATCGAGTCCTGGCAGCAGGATCCGACACTGGAGAGCTGCCGTGTTTTCTGAGCGGCTGTTGTACAGGCCTCGAGAAGCTGGCACAGGCCTGTCACAGAGCAGAGGCTTGGAGAGGTGGGGAGGATTGACACGTTTAACGTCACAAGCGTGTTACCAAATGAATCTGTTGTGATAGGTATTAGTCATAAGTATAAACTGCAGGGAGATTTGCATTTTATTCTCTTTATCCTACTTCAATCCTGAACAGCCCCTTCTGCCCACCCCAATTTGGCATATTTAAGGGGATTTGCTGCATTTTTAGTAATTAAAGGTCCTGGAGAGCAGTGAGCTCGTTTGAATTGAATGATGCACAGCACTTTGTGCCCGACCACTCGTGCACACCCGCACGGCCATGCCCTGTGCTCCGCGTGCTTGTGCAGATCGTACTGGCGAGGTGCTGGGTGAGCCCTGGGGAGTCAGCCTGGGCACCGGGCGTTTTGCACCCGTGCCCGTTGTGAATCCACGTTTCTGCCTATGTGGCCTTTCAGGGGTGTTCTGCTCCTGGTTGAGCCCCAGTTAAGCACCCTCAGCAGCTCTGGGGCCGGGAGTTGAGGAGGGGGGAGCCTTTTGTCTTCGTTTGGCAGTGGTTCTGCAGAGCTGCTTATACGTCTCAAACACAGCGTGCCTTACATACTAATAGTCTGCATTTATCTGGTATCTGTCATATGCGGGTCTCATTGCATTTTATGACCTTTAATTAATTAAGCTTCATAAAATCCTAATCATGCAGGAATTATTAATCCTGTTTTAAATTAACTGGCCAGAGAGAGGTGAAACATCTTCCCCATCTGCAGATACCTGATTTGAACCCTGCCGTCCAGCCTCGCTGTAACCCAGCAGGAAAATTTGCTTCGTACAAGACCTCAGGTGAAGTCTTTAGCTGTAAAGTCCTGTGCTAAATTCCCCCCTGTGGCAAACGGATGTGACTCCTCTGACCCTCATCAAGTCACACGTGTCTTACCCTAGAACCAAACCACGGCTCTTTCTGTTTGAACAGATGTTCTCGGTAAAAGCCGAAGCGCAAATTCCCTCTCCCTGTGCCAGAACCTTTCACGCGACTACTTAATTCCTGTCGCCCGAATGCAGAAGGCAGCCCTGGTTTATCAGTCTTAGCCTGGGATTTCTTGGCATCAACTGACTTGTAATTTTCTTTGGAAGGCAGGTTTGTAAGTGGTTATTTAAAGCTCTGTTGCACCTCCCTTGCGAGGTGTACCGTATCGCTGTCCTTCCCAGGAAGGAAGTAATTCTGATGAGAATGTGTGTTCTGGCTACATTTCACTGAGTCTGGAGCCGGGCAGGATGGGGGGATTACTGGCGGATGTTGCAAACGCTGTATTTCGTGTGTGTTGATAATCTTCTAATCTTTATGATCGTTGCAATTTAATTTTGCCGTGAAGGGCAGACACAAAAGCAGCAGTACCTGTGACCACAGGGGTGGTTGTAGACAGGCAAACTATTTCTCAGCCAGAGAGCTAATCTGTGGATTGCCTATAAAAATAATCTCACATAACATTCTTTTTTTAATTAAAGCCCCCCCAAACTTCTAAGTGAAAGTTTACAGTTATCACATCCTTCCCTGAAGAGTGTTAGACGTTCAGAAAAGAAGGGTATTTTGCTCAGTGGCGAAGGAAAGCTGACAGCTCAGTATAACATTATTTTCAAGGGATGGTTTCACAAGTACTGGAGACCCCTCTCTTACTGAAACAGCCCTTTCTAAATACCTTTTTTACCCAAGGCTGTGTTAACAGGGACCACCGAGATCTGTATCTGCTGAACGCCGTTTATGAGATTAAAGGGTTATTATGAGTAACAAGTTCTATTTAGCTCTTTGATGCTATTTCTGTGCCAAAACATTTGAAGTGGAGCGAGTCGGGTCACAAAAGGCTCCAGAAACCAAATATTTATTTAGCCAGGGGTTTTGTGGCTGCTGGAATGAGTTAATGACAGAAAGTCAGTGCGGGTTGTACCAGACAGAGCACGCTCGGCAGAGGTGGGAAATGCGAAGGCTGCTGCGTCGTGTGTTAGATGAGAGTGAGCCTGCATTGATTCCTATACACAGATCTATATGGATGGTCCTTAGGCTGTCTTTAAACACCCAACAATTTAGATTTTTTTTTAAGTCAAAAAGCTGTGCAGAGTGGAAATGGGAAGCTCTGGGTTAAATTATGTCAATAATTATTTATCACAGTTGATTCCAGGGACTGCCGAAGTAGGAATTCTGTAATTGGACACACAGGTTTGAAATTATTTGAGAAACTGCTAGATCATACTGATAACCTTGGATTTTATGTGAAAAAGGAAGATTAACATCCTGATCACAAGGAATAATTGTTACAATATTTCACATTGCACTGAAGCCTATTGCTAAAATCCTCTGTTTGACACTGGTGAATATTCTGCTATTTTATCATGCTCTGACTTGCATAGGAAATGGAGAATTATGTCAGGACTGAAAAGCAACAGTGGTTTTCATTTAAAATAAATAAATAAAGGCAGACGTGACTCCAGCTGCCTGGGGTTTGCTGTTACAAGGTTTTCATTGTGCCTTTTCAGTACAGTGGAGAAAGACCCGTCGGCAGGTTATTAACCAGTGCGTCAGAAAACCGCTGATACTTTCCCTATAAACTCTACAACCTTCATCGTGATTAAGACTTATCTAGAACTCTATACAAACTGCCCCAAATTCTACAGTTGAAGGAGACAACAATGTTAAGGAAGCTGCTGACAAAGAAGGTCATTAATAATGTTCCGATGCCTTTGTTCAGGGGAGATTGGGGATAAATTGTCAGTCAGAAGTTTGTAATTTCCTGGGGTTTGTCACATCCATGCGGATACTTAACTTCAGTGATTTTGTTTGTGAAATATTCAGTTGCGTTTAATTGCCTGCGTTTCTTTTATAAATCTGATCTGATAAGGGGCGTTTTAGAGGCAAATTCATTTTGTTGAAATAATTTTTTTTTTTTCTCTCTCTCTGCCCCCTGTATTCCGAACCCGCTTCCCTGGCCAAGAGAAAGTGCCTGGAGTGAGTGGGGCTATTCCTGCCCTCTGCTGTTCCCAGGGTCCTGCTGCCATGGTAGGATCTGTAGGGATGTCGTGGTTTTGTGTAAAGGAAGGGGGTGAGAAGTGCCAGGGGTCTGTGTGTGTATCCTTCATGCAGTGCACGGGGAAGCCCTAAAGTCTTTCAGTAAACACCCTTTGCCTTCTCTCTTGAAAATGAGCAGCAAACTCCCTGCTTCTTCCATTCCTATAACTGGCCATTTTCTGCTCAGCTTTGTCCCAAGATGTTAAAAATCCCACCTTCTGCCTTTTCAAATAAAATCCCATTTTTACCTCTAAGGAAAGCCATTTGAAACGCACTTAGCAACCGTCAGAGCCTATTTTTAGCTTCTATCAGAGTGTAATGTGCAAAATGTAATAATCTCATGCTTGAAGCTTTTTTTCCCTTCTTCCCAGAGATGTGAAATTGCTGCAGTTGAATAGAAGTGAGAGAAACTGTGTATCTCAGCTTTGCCCAGAACTCATTTTCTCTGTCTCTGTCTACGTATCTCAAGTTGTTCACGTTCACCTTTAGCAGTGTGGTTATTTATGGGCAAACTCAGCCACTGTGAATGTGCTGAACAAGGTAAACCAAGAATACGTTTTTAGATTCTTCTCTGACCACGGAGCTTGTTGTCAAGGATATTTGTAGGACAGGGAGCCAAAGGGAGCCTAGGAAGAGAATGATTAAACACCTCCATGACTTCAAGAAAGTCCCTCAATAAATAGAGGGACTATTTGATGAATGAAGGGTGACTTCAACCTCTCCTCACCTAGTAGACCTGGAAGACTGGGCTGTGGATATTCACCTTGGTACTAAGATACGCTTCCAGTTTTTGACAAATGAGCTGCACTCCCTCAGGTCCTGGGGACAGGGCACTTGCTGGAGGTGTCAGGTCTGCAGAAGCTCTCAGGGTATATGGGGGAAGATGTGTCTTCCGTTAGTGTCTGTGCTCTCTGAAGCAAAGTAGGAAGGATGGTCTTAGGACCGTAGAACTGGGTTGGGACACAAGTGTTCCCGAATTACTGCTGCGTTAGACTGTGCGAGACCTTGGCTAAGTCATTAAAGTCATTAACCTTCATGTGATTTAGTTCATCGTTTTCAGCTCATATTTCTATCCTTTTTTTTCCAACTCTTAGACAAGGCTGTAATAAAGACAAAGTTCGTCCGTCACGATGTTCCTCTGCTTCAGGGCACTAGTCCGAGGGAAAGCTCCTGGGGCTGCTCAGCAGCTCAGAGGCTTTGTTGGAGGACATCTGGCCTTTCTCTTCAGTGCTCAGTATTGTCTTACTAAAGTGAGTCTTTCCAGACAAGGTCGTTATGATGTGAGTCTGAAAGGCCTCATCCAGCTTGATGCTGTTGATGATTTGTTGACACACCTAAGCCTTCAGACACGAAGAAGCTGACCACAGCTTTGCTCCACACGTGTGGAGGTGTCGGCATTTACCCAGTGAAGCTTGTTCAGACTATGAGCTCCCAGGGCTGCAAACAAGGCTGAAATACTAGAAAGAGGGGAGGTCTGCTAAGGTCAGATAGACCTTTCCCTGCGGCCACGGGACGATGGTTCTGAGCTCTGTATTTCCTATCGCTTTGTTCGTTCAAGTTTTGAATGGCAGGAGTGATGGGGCTCCCGTTGCTCGCTTCTGGAGATCAAGTGACCTCCTGTGCCAGATCAGAAATAGACTTTAAATAATTCATTGAATAAAGTCTAGGATTTTTTGTAAATGTCTGTCTGATTCTCCTTGCTCTCTATTATTCCTGGCTTTCCTTCAACCTGTAGAGCACAGTCACATCCCTCCTGTCATCACATCTACATTATCTCCTCTCACTCACAAATCATCCCCTTTTTTTTTTTCTGAACATTAGTTGAATTTTTCATTTTCCTCTTGAATGAGGGAATTATTTTACCTAATAATAAGAGTTTGATTTCCCCATTTGCATGGGCTTGGCTCTCATCGGAAAGAGGCCACAGCCATTGAGTGCCCCTGCCCGGTGCTCGCCTTAGATCAGAAGACAGCGTGTTGAAGCAAATTGCACGGTGCTGTAAACATTGAGAATCGGGCTCTGTTCTCGTTTGTCTCCGTGCAGTCGCGCTGGGAAACATCCAGCCTCCGTCGCTTCAAGACGTGCGCGTTTAATCCCGCGCGTTTCGCGCGGCTGAGAACCTGCTGGGAGGCTCGAGGGCACCCAGCCGGATTGGACAGGATAATGTCAGGCAGCAAAGCGTGAGGCAGAGTTCTGAAACATAATTCTGGATGGCGAAAAAAAACGTTGGGAATTTGTTAATGTTGCTGGATTCCAAGCACTCCTGCAATCGTACCCTCTTTACCAGAAGGGATGAGTTTGTTTATGCTGTTTCACTCCGGGCTGAGACGGAACGTAAGATACGTTTCCTTGCAAAGACACACTCCTATTTAAATGATGGTCTGAAATTAAATCAGAAGGGATGTCATTTAATCAGTGAGAAAAGAAAGAAAGAAGGAATAAGCAGGCATTGAATCAGTTTGTGGTTGTCACTGTGACGTGTGAGGTCTCCTGGGAAGTTGGGAGCTGTCTGGAGAGCGTCAGGCTCCTTTTCCCTTCCTGCGTGGCACAGGTTCCACTACCTGAGACGATTCCTGACTAGACTCACATGTACCTTCCCTGCCTTGCAGAGATGCAAAGCTGGAACTTTTTCTTTTATTGTTTTTTTTTTTGTTTTTTTTTTTTTAAGCCAGTACAAACTTGAAGTGATTTGTTTCCATCACAGCTTTACTGGTGGGGGAGTTAGGCCAGGTTTATTCCAGGCTAAGCAGGAGTAAAACGTTGCTTCCTCTAAACATCCACAAAACCTTGTGTGAGCTCCAGTTTTCTTCACTGGATGAAGTAGTCACTTGGGGATGCTGTGGTGACTTTGGAAGTCATTAGTTAACTTGCGAGTGATTTTACCTTTTCTCTTTATTGTGGAGATTAAACCCAAAGAGGTTCATGTGTTGGGAAATAGGGAAGTCCTGGAGGTGGTGCCTGCCAGAATGTTTCTTGTTCTGTGGCTTCAATAGACTTGTTGGGTTTTGGTTTTGTTTTTTTTTTTCTTTTGACATTTCACTTAAATTTACTTTACAAAATTACTTTTTCTTTTGTAACATAACCTTGCTGGTTTGTGTGGATTATAGCATTCCTGGTGGGTGTGTGTATACAGGAGAAAAAGACGCTGGAGTCAAACCCACAGCCCTTTAAGTAACAAAGCAAAAAAGGCAACACAAAAAGTGGAATTGCATTGTAGCTCATTTAAGCCTCACTGAAATTTCCATTGTGCAAGCATTTGAATGTTGTAGTTACTGTGGCACTTCTCATTTTACTTCATTCCCTGGTGGATGTTTTCCTGAAAATTCGGTACAGATGCTGAACAATAAAGCCCGTTGCAAATTGCTTTCCAACTGCTAGGTAATTACAGCAGATTTTATGCTAAATGTAAAGAATGTACTGCTATTTTTTAATAAAGGGAACATATTTTCTTATGTGATGCATTAATACTGTCTCATTTGTCTTACTTTCCAGCTGAAGGATAACTTCCAGTTGTTCACAACCCGGCGGAGCTGCTGATGTGCCTGCCTTCTGTATTCTTCCCCAGAATCTGCATGTTCCAACCGTCAGCTGGAACTTCAGACCCTTTGTGTATTTAGTAAGTAACTTTAAATATTTAATATGATTACACTGAGGCCACAGAGCATGTTTCTCTCTGTACTCGTTACCAGATTGGATGGAATATTTGGTTTCAGCAGGCTTCAAGGATTAACTCGACGTTCTGCCACATTTGTCAGTGTTTACTAACATGACCAGTGACATTAGAATCTCTCATGCACCAGGCAGAGTAAATAAGAAGCTCCTCATCCCTTTTTGGAGGGAGGTTCCCTCGGTGCCTGTGTACACAAATGGGTACACAAAGAGTGTCGGTGGTTCCTCTGCCCTGCAGAGCGGATGAGCTGGGATGGGTGGGCAGAGACCATCAGCAGAATGCGGTGTGGGGACCCTGCTTCTCTAGATACTGAGGAGTTCACTGTCAAGAGGTTTGTGGTGCTGTGTTGTGTGGCAAAGGCCCGGCAGCCGTAGAGAGCGTGATGTTAACTGTCCTCCCACCCCACCCCTGGCAGAGCTCATTGACCCTGGAGTCACACTCAAGGTCTGGAATTCCAGTGTCTCAGAAAGAGCTGGGTTGATGTCGTTCGGGGAACGCAGGAGCTGGGGAGGGGTCCAGGGTGTGTGCAGGAGCTGGAACGCCCGTTAAACCAAGCGGGAAGCCGGTTTCTGGAGGAAAGGAATAGCCAGTGTGCCCGTGCCTGCGGGCGTGGGCTTGCTGGGCTGATGTGAGCAAGGGAAGAGCAACGGGAACAAGCTCCAGGATTCCCTCTTGGGTATAATTCCTTCTCTGGCTCCTGATCTCCTCCCATTAGCAATGCGTTGTAGTGCTCTTGCAGTGAGCATCTATGTTTTGTCACAGCAGAGATGACAAAATGTTATGGAGCTGGGCAAGAGGCCGGGGGCGGGGGCTGCACCTGCTGCTGGGTGTTGTCAGGTGGGCAGCTGTGTGACCTCCAGTCCTCCTGCTGCCCTCCGATACTTCTGAGGAGAATATTATGGAGCGGGCCTGGGGTATTAATAGGTTGAGGGCACGGAGATGATTGTATAAAGAGATGCTCACAGCTCTCTCAGGAAAAAAAAACAAATGCAAACAAATGAGCCTAGCTAGTGAACTAGAATTTGGTGTTTAATTCTGTACGATTACTTTGACATCTGGTGTGAGAATGGCAGAAGGCTATGGGAATATGAAAAAGTAAAGGCAGTCAAGGGTAAAATTAGTAGCTTGTTTGTGCATTTCTGTGTCCAGAAGTAGTAAACCCTGAAGCTGTAACACTGACAACTGGAACTTTGATAAAAGCCTATAAACGTCATCGTCACTGGGAGAACCCAGAGGAGCTAGAAAAGCCCCGGCTGTCACACGAAGGCACCGCCGGACCTCATCAGACCCGCACGTGTCTGGCAGGTTTCCTGAGCGGCCCGGTATTTTCTGGTGATGTCTTTAGTCACGTGCTGCAGGCACCTTTCCAGCGGCTTCCTGACAAGAGGTGGGATGGCGCACAGGGTTTGTTGGCTATTCTTAGAAAGAACCGTTCCTGTAAGTGTGCGGGAGCAGCAGCCCTCGGTGCCAGAATCTGTCTGCAATAAAAGCTTGTGCACCAGGGCTGGGCGAAAACCGCTCCGGGGTCTCTGTGGGTGTTGTGTGAGTGTTCAACTGACTCGACTCTGTTGCTGTTCATGACCTTCTTTATCTATTTCCCATTAACTTTTACATGACTGATTGATGGAATGCAGAAACAAAGAGCTGCAAACGCCACGGTGTGATTAGTGCAGAGGTTTCAAGCTCCTCTTAATCTGCTACCCAGATAGAGGAGCACCACCAGATGACTCATGTGGGAGGATCTCTAAGGGAAGATGAGATGAGATGTGATGAGACAAGGGAGAGCCTCCCGCCCTCCCACCAAGTGACACTGTGGTCAAAGCGAATACCCGCGTGGCTCAGGAGGCAACAGAAAACCTGTCCAGATACTTTCTGACTTCCAGTAACGCTGCTGAGTAGTTGAAATGTGCAATTTAACATATGGCTAATAAACTACTAATTAAAACAAATAGGAAACAGTCAACTAATCAAATCTCCTTGTTGCCATATGGCAAAAATCCCTGGCAGCCTCCGAGAGAGGAGTCACCCAGCCGAGGGTATCGACAGGGACCCAATGACTCAGCAGGGGATTAGGGTGAAGCAGGGAATTCTGGATGATTACTCATCTAGTTGTCAAACACACACACAAAAAAATCTCCTGTTCTCTTTTTCTTTGGTTGCTGTGAGGCTTTACCCCATCAGGATGGGTCTGGCCCATGCCCAGACCTGCTGCTTCTCCCAGCCCCTGCTCCCGGTGAGGAGAAGGGCGAGGGAGGCGGGTGAAGCGTTTGACAGGCCGCACTGGCACCTGAGAGTTTCTCCTCGGGTGCAGCATCTGCTGAGGTGCTTTCACCCACACCCAGGCTACCCAGAGGAGCCTTGGAGAAAAGTCTCACAAATGCTTCTGCAAGTACCTGTGAGCAGAGGGTCGGGAAGTGAGGAGAGTCGGCCAGCAGAGCCGATTCCCTGGGGCTGGGCATGCTGGGTGTCCCACCGGAGCCAGAGGCTTACAAGTGAGAGGAAGATTACTGGGAAAGAGCTTGACAGCAATTCACAGGCTGGGATTTGCCTGCTCGATGTTTTGGTGGAGAAGCGCTGCGTGCTAATGCCTGCGGCAGGAGAGCAGCCAGGTGGAGGATAAATTAGAGGCAGGAAAAAGGCCTCTGAATGATTCAGCAAGAAGCAGCTCTGCTCCACATGGGGCATTGATGCCGTGCGTGAGCAAGAAGGACATCAGCTCTAGAGCTGAGAGGGTGTGGAAGTCTCTGTGACCTGTTACATCTTCTATCTCGACTGCTGACAGCAGGTTTGGACATGGTGGTGGCATTGTGATAGGGCTTTTCAGTGTGAAGAATGGTAAATACTGACACTGTGCAGTGTTTTTCTTATGCTAAGTGATGACAGTCAGGCTGTCCTATAGGGAGAGAAGTTTGGTTAATTAAGCTACATCTTATGATGTGAATTAAGAGCAAACCAGGATATTTGCCCCGTCTCTCTTACTAACTTCCGTGCTCCGTGTAGCGGCAGCAGCTGGATGACTCTCAACCTCTACTGAGGCACAAAGATGCTGCCGTCACATGGGCTCTGGAGCCCTGAAGCCCCACAGCCGAAGTTCAACTTTAGCCCTGTGCTCTGTGGGTCGTTTTCTGCACGTTTGTACCCCAGAAATTTCATCTGAAACCTTTGCGACAGATGAGCTTTAAACTGGCACAATAAGAGACAATAGAAACAGTAAACCTCCTGTGAGGCACGAAAGCTGGGTGTCCCTTTCTAGGTTTATGTGTTCCTTTAGAAGATATCTTTTATCCTCTCTTAAATACTACTTTCTAGTTCTCAAACAGAACCATCGTTTATAAAGAAGCTATAACTGGATTTTTTTCCCACCTTTTACCCATGTGTTGGTTCAGATTGAAGACATAAAACTCCTAGTTAACAGATCACAGTCCGGAGATGTAGGAAAGGTCATTTTTTCATGGGGATATGAGGTCAAAGGTGCCCAAAACATGGATGGTGGGAAAGATTTCTGTGGTGAGAACTCATTACAGAGTTTTATTTGACCCCTTTTTGCAGATGGCTGATAGGAGACAAAGCTTGATATTCTTCACAAAGTGACAGAATTATAGCAAAAGTGAGTTGACTGCCACAGGGAAGCACTGGGCTGAATCCATCAGGGCCCTCAGTGTCCCAGTCGTCATCCAGCAAAGCACTTAAGCACCTGCTTTTACTGTAAGCACCGTTGAAATCAATGCTGATTTGCTTTGCTGAATCAGGAACAGAGTTCAGGACAGTTCAGGAGTCAGTCTGTATACCCCCATTTTTCATCTGCGCAGTGGAGCCCTTCTGCTTTTAATTCCTCTCCTCCTGAACCGGGGATCTCTGTTAGTAACTACTGGCAGCACCCCCAGCAGCCTGGTGCTGGAGGAAAATTGGAAACCGAGTCATGTAATCGATAACGGCGGTAAAAAGAGGCAGCCGAACTGCACAGAAAACGCCGCTGTTCTCAAAACTAAGCCAGTTAGTCCTGAGTCCATTCAGTTATGGCACATCCACAAGTAGACGGGTGTTTTGCCTTTTGCTGCTGATCACAATGTTCCCCTCTTGCCTTAAAAGCTGTTAATGAATCTCTGATCTCCTCTTGGCCCATCTTGTGCTTATTTACTGGTGCGTTCTGCCTCGCTTCTCCCATGGGGCACTTCAGTGCCTAGAGTTCAGCAAGGTTTCTGAAATGAATAACTTTCTCTTATATAAATAAATAACGCTGCTGCTGTATGAGTGGTGGGTTATATAGGGAAGGGACAATCCCTCATTGATCGATTGCACAGGCTTTATGAAAACACTGTGTAACCAGATAGATAGATAAAGAGAGGGAGATATAGATAGGTAGCGCGCACACAATTTCTTTCAATGAATGTGAAACTGTGGAAGGGTAATTTCAGTCACATTTAGTCTTACCCCCAGGAATGGAATTTCTGTGGTTGGACCTTGAACTTTCACTGGCATCCAGAACTTATCTGCTCTCTCTCCTGCCCTGGCTCGGACAGCAGCCGAGCGCTCAAACCTGCGCCATATGCTCTCCTCTAGACCTTCCTTTTGGACAGGAGTCAGGTCCCCAGTGCTTGCCTTCTAAGTGGGCCAGACAAAGCTGGAGCCGCCAGGCTGCCGCTGCAGAAAGGGCTGCGCTCCTGTAGGAGCTGCAGGAGATTTAATTTCCCCCCCAAGGGTGCGTCTCAGCCCTTGGGGGATGAGCCAGGCTCGTTCGTCACTTGGAGCAGGGTTAGCACCAGGCGCGCTCCCCGGAGCAGCGTGACGTGCGGCACTGAACAGCTTGTTTGACGCATGGATATTTCCACCTTCCTCCCGTGGTTTACAGAAACCCCCGCTGCTGAAGGCGATGTGCTGCCCTTCCCTCGGGGGTGTGCTGGAGGAAGGTGTTTCCCAGACTTGCCTTCACTTAAGCCAGTCCTCCCACTGGGTTTAGAGAAGTCACCCCGCAGGAGTTTGCATCTATTTCTGTAGCACCTCCCAGGTCTGTTCACAAGCTGTAGGATCCTCGTGAATCCTCGGCAGCCACCTTGCTCCCCCATCCCCGCGGTCTGAAGTCTGCCCAGTCCTGAGCTGTCATGCTCTGGGAGCTGTCTCTCCTCCCCAACCTCTCTGTGCCAGGCCCACGCCACCAGCTCACTTGGCTCTCGGTGCAGAGGGGACCTTACAGCGTTTCCACTGCTCTCTGCCCAGGAGGCAATTGCTGCATTGACCTCTGGAGAGGTCCAGCTCCCCGCGGAGCACCCAGTGTCTGAAAGGAAAGCAGCATTGACTCGGCTCCAGCACGCTCTGTTCAACTTCAGTCCCCACCTTTTGGTTTATGTTTTTGGTTTGTTTGGTTGGTTTTTTTTCTACCCTGCTTTTGAAGGCATCTCCCACACATTAGTTTCTCATCAGAGTTCAGAGTGCTCATAATCAGCCCTCTGAGGTTAGAGACCAATGGAGATTCAGTCATTTCTACGGTGTTAGTGTCCTCAGCCAGAGTCTAAACACCTCTCACTTAATCCTGCTCCAATGTGCTGACAACTGGGTCTATCTGGGGAATGTTCGTAGCACGTCCCTAATGCTTTGTGGGGTTTAGCTCCCTGAGTTTGTAGCTAAAGACTCTAGAAGATTTGCAACCGTTTGGCTCATTGTTCTCTTTCCCTGTGCAAGTTACTTTAGATAGAGCCCGGGTGAGCGTACAGGGGCCCTGCCAACCTGTTCGTTTTGCATTTCAGCCATATAAAAAAAAGATAGTTGGGAGTGAAAAAATGCTGGTGAATTTGAAAACATGTGGCCACAGGACTCCAGACTCATCTCGTGTTCTTTTGCAAGCATCGCTGTGCTCCGAGGCTTGAAGGGAAGGTTTGAAGAATGACAATGAGGTCACTTTTTCAGATATTCACAGACTGCTCTTCAATGTTTGATGAGCAGCGTGGGGCTCTTGATGGAAAATGACTACAGACTTTTTACAGGGTTTTTTAGTTTGCTTTAATTATTATTTGTTCCAGACTTGTAAGGTGTTTGGAGAGCTGGTTTTGGCTCTCTGGAAGCCTGTCTCCATCAAAGCAAGACTATGGTACAAGCCCGTCCTCACCTTACTCTCCCTGGTGATGCCTGAAGTGGTGCGTCGTGAGCACCCAGTGCTCCCAGCAGTGCTGCAAAACGGAACTCTCCAGTGGAGAGTTCGTCTCAAACCTCGTCCATGATTCAGTAAAAATATCCCAACACAAAATATTTATGAAATAAATGGTGTTCCACCCCATCAAGCCCGGGATGCAAGTTTCCCTGCGACGGCCACAGGGAACCATCGCTCTGTGCGGCTGTGGGAATCTCGGCTGCCTCTTATTTGAAGCTCTCCGTGTTTCTTTCCTTCCAGCTGTATTTTATTCTGCTTGGCAAACGCCGCTTTTGCAGAAAGTGGCATTCATTCCGGATTCTTAACCTGATCCCTGCTGGGTTCAAAATTGACAAAACTCTACCTGACTATTAGCAAGGTCCGTAATCCAGCGGCTAAATATAGAACGGAGCAAGGCTCTCTCTGAACTAGGACCGGCACGGGGCTAAAATCAGTGTCATTTCTTACACAGTTCCTTGACAGGCGTTTGCTCCAAGAGCCTTATCTGTGCCTGTCAGCCATTCTCAGATACTCCTTGACTCCCAGCAGAGAGCGCGGAGCCGTCGGTGCCCAGCGCAGAGCACGAGCGAACCCCTGCTCTGACCCCTCCCTGGAAAAGAGCCTTCTCCCTCCCCTCAGGGTCTCAAGGTGCTCTCCCACCCGAGATCACCGTATCAGGGTTTGCAGTGGTGCACCTTGGGCTGCTATTTTTTCTTAAATTATATTGTTTCCTTGTGTACTTCTTAGTAAAGGTATTTGCTTCTCTCTGGTGAGGCGTGGTATCCTTTTGGCATTTCAGAAGAGGTGGGCAGGATGAATTATTCATTTTAAAAGTGTGTGACATTATGATGGAGCTTCAGCAAAGTACATTTAAACATTACAAAATAGGATGAATCAGTTTAAACTCATCTGAGCTTATCATATATCAGATAAAATGACTGATATAAAGGCTAAAAAGGAAGAAAAAAGCTCTGCTCAAATAATTTCTAAATTAGACTCCAAAACCACACCAAATATTAGAGGGTTTATTTTCAGATCTTTTTATGCCAAGTGGTTTAGGGAAAATTGATGAAAATAGAGGGTTAAACCCCTCTTGGCTAAAAAGCGATATGAGTATTGGGACTGTGCTGATGTAGAACCCTGACAGGTGGCAAAGGGGGAGGTGAGGACAGAGCACTGGGACTGGTGGATCGCTGAGGGGACAGGTTCTTCAGGAGAACTCATGGTCAGAAGAAAACAAAAGGTTCTGGTCAAAGCCTAAAGAATAAGGTGATAAAAGGCAGCAGAAGGGATCTCATGGAGGTGCTTCAGGAGTCTCCTTAGGCTCATGTCCACTCAGCCTCCTTTATTCGCAAGTGGTGGGTTTTTTTCTGAAAACACAAAGTGTTTTTCTAAATCCTTCTGCAAAGTCTTTTTCTACATGTGTCAAATAAGATGGATCCCTTAACCTGTAAAATGGATGTCTCGAAGTATAAAGCACTGGGAATAGGATGTTTAGGCTCAGAATTTATTACAACCCTCATTTATGAAAATTCTGTGTCTTAAATCAAATTCTAGTTGAAAATCCCCTCTAAACAGTCCTTGAAGCTGAATTTCTGCTTATCTTTCTGCTTTAAATATTGCTCCTTTGCTGATCATTGTTGTCAACGTTTGTTGTGCTCCCTTCTGAGGCATCAGGATGCCCCAAGGTGCTGTTGTGCTCGCTCCCAGCTGCAGAGACAGGAACAGGAGTTTCCCTGTGGAGGCTCCTGCTCAGCCCTGGCTGCTCATCTGGGCTATATCGCAATTCCTCCCGGTTTCAGGAAGGCCAGGCTGTGGTTCAGCTGGAACCTCCCCGCACACTTTTTTCACTTTGATTTCCCATGATATCCAGACTCTTGTTGAACTGCCTCATGGCCTTGGCTGCGCCGTCCCTGCCAGATGAGCGACGGAACACTGAGGAGCCCTCGGCCCTTTCCGACGGCAGCTCTCCTGCCCGCTTGCCTGCCTTACCTCTGCTGCTTCAGAGTCTATCCAAGTCTTTATGCCGTGCCCACTTTTTTACTATCCACGCAACTAAGGTCTTTCTCGCCTAAAACTGAACTTCAAATCCTTTTCCCAGCCGCAGCTTTACTGCAGGAATAACAGAGATGCGGGAACAGGCGCTGAAACACCTGGTTTGGGTTTCCTCCACAATCCCCGTGGCTGCTCTGCCTTACCAAAATCCCCCACAAGATTCTCCTAAAGCTCCTCAGGTGATGAGCCATAAAACCGCAGGTCTGACCCTCCGTGGTCATCAGGGTGAGAGGGAACATAAACACAGGCACTCTTGTGAGCGGTCGCTCCAGAAATCTGGGCAGCGCCACATCCATCCTGTCATCCACTGTGACAAATGGGAGCTGCTTCCAAAAAAAGGGACCCTGAGCAGGCAGAGAAGGCAGCACCTACCACCATGGACCCCTCTCTGCTGATTGAAAAGAATTCTAACCTTTTCTAAATTTGCGTTGTGTTGTTTTGACATCGGTTCCTGTTTTGGGTGGGAATGTTCGTCCTTTCTGCGAAGGAAGCTGAACTCTTACCCCCAGTGATGTGCTGTGGGATCGAATCCCTGAGGTTCGTTATGTGAAGATGCATCCATTGATCTGTTCCCTGAATTTGTCGCTTTAATTCGAAACCTTTCAGCCCCCACCCCTCTGGTGTGCTCAGGACCAATGGGAATTACAATTTCTTCATCTCTCGCTCTTTGCCATTCATTACAGATGCAGCTTTTAAGAATACAGAAATATTGCGATCCAATCAGATTGAGACTTCTGTAATTGCGTTCTGCCGAGCTAAATTTCCTTGCAATTTCAATTGGATGCAGTGTTATTCATTAGGTGAGGTCCTAATCTGCTGTACCGCGTTGCTGTGCAACAACTGCTACAATTAATCCCCTGGGTCAGGAAACTGATCCAGTCCTTCTGTGTATTTGTAATTTGTGAAGTGGTAATGGTTCCTTTTCAAGGAATATTACTTAATATTTAATAACAGTAATACTAATGGACTCTGCATTTTCTACAATTAAACACTTGGAAGAGTGGATTGTGAGCTGGGTGCAGCTATTGAAGTGTGGCAGTTTTTGAGAGACCTCGTCCTTCAGGACCTGAATAGAAAACCAGGGTGATACGGTTCCTGTGCAATTATGCGTCACGTCCACATAGTGCAGCTGCTAAAAGCATTTGTCATAATTAATGTAACCACACTGATTATCAAAGGATGTTTGTGTAATGATTGATTTGTCACTTGTTGTAAAGCCGTGCAGGACATCAGAGCACAAATTACAGGCGTTTACTGGAGCAGGATAAGCTTCCGTTCCTTAGGGGGGAACCTGGGGCTCTGCCGCTCTTTCCTCGCTCTCTAGGCCCCTCAGAATAATTTCTATGTGATAAAATAGAATTACTGCTAATAGTAGGCTTGAATGAAGGGACTCTGCTGCCAGAGATGCTTAAAAGAAAACAACAACCTTTCTTCTCATCAGAGGGAAAGAGAAACAGCAAATTGCATTCAGGCTGTAAGGAGACCTCCGGAAGGGTTTGGCGTCCCCAGGCAGCTTTCTACCATCAGCTTCCATTATTGCCTTTCCTATTTTTAGTTGAATTTCCAGGTTTTCCCAAGCCAATTCTTTTCAGCCATTCAACATTTCTCTCATGTCAGAGGGAAGGATCGCTTTGCATGGCGTTGCCATGGAAACACCTGCTGGATACGGGATGGAGATGGGAGAGGAGCGGGATGAGAAAAGGAGCCCGGTGAGAGACTGAAAAGCGAAGGCTCAGGAGCCCCATTGGGTTTCTTTCCTTTGCAGGGCAGCTCCGTTTCCTTGCCCGGTATAGGACTTTGTGTCAGAACCGGGGAACTGGGCACACCGCCGCGCAGGCAGCCGGGGAAAGGACTGATGTTAGCCCTGGTGATTTCATCCCCCTGCTCCAAAGTGAGCGTTCAGTTTTTTCATGGAAATCTGCTCCCAGCCTGCTCGACCCTCTGCCCCTCTCCTCGGCCACCTCACTCTGCAGAGCCCCTGCACAGATCCTTCCTCACAGGTTGTCTTGGCAACACGTGATGTCTCGAGAGCGGACAAGGCGAGGCACAGAGATTTCCTAGGGTGGTAATTTGTTCCTAGACCATTTGCTAAAAGGTTGTTTTTTTTTGATGGGGGTGGGGAGAAATAGAGGAGGAATTACCATAAAGCCACCATGGTGACTGCACAGGAGCATATTTTTAATTGTGAGTGTGCCTGTTTTACATTGCTGACTCCCAAAACTGATGCTCAGTTGCTCCATCTGACAGCCTGATCCAGGGCTTTCTCGAGTCAACAGGAGTCTTTCTGTTTCCCTCGGTGATCTTTGGCTCAAGCATGACCATAAAAGCTTTTGGATCAAAGCACATGTTGTGCAGAAAGTCAGACCAGGTATAAAGGGCATCTGTTGTGTTGAGTCATTTGAGTTTGTGCCATGCTTTAGACCACTTGTGGGTAAGCTCTCAGCTTTCTGCTGTGTAGATACCAGCTTAAACTAAGCTTAACGTCTGCCTCTCTAATTTTAAGCAGAGGGAAAAATATTGCCAGCGTTTGTGCTTCTCCAACATTGTGGGTTTCACAGAAGTTGCGGGGAGTGTAAGTGCTGAGAACAGGGCAGAGCACTTAAGGAGGGTTCTAAGCTGATGAACTCACAACCGTTTGATGCTTCTGCAGCTTTTACAAGACACTGAGGGATCAGTGAAGAGATCAGAAGCCCCTGGATAACTGTGAGGGGTGTGTCCAAGAATGGATGGATAGCTGGTTATGTGGATGCCTTCAAACGACTGCAAGGCTTAGATGTCTTGAGACCTCTCTAAGATCATATCTGTGTTTCAGGGTTTTCTGTTTTCCTGTGATACTCAGAAATTTAAAGTTGCATTCCTCAGGTAGAAGTGCTGACCTGCTGTTAGATAACATGCAAATCTCCCTGAGGATGGACCAGCTTCTTCAGGGGGCCCGCAGAGCAGCCTTTTCTTCAGAGTTTGGCTGCCCAGTTGTGTTGCCCGGAGCTGACAAGACCCAGGTAGCTCTGGATGCCGTTAATCCACAAAAAATAACATTCTTCTGGGAACTGAGTTTGAAAACTGACTCTCTGTCGTTGTTACAAGTCATCTGCTAAGTGTTCAGAGAAGCACTGCAAGAAGTTGAGCACTGAGTCTACATTTCAGGACTCTCCCCTGTATTTTCTGGCCACCCGTTATCCTGCTTTGATCCCTTCTGGTGTTACATTTTCCCCATCACTAGGTTTGCCTCTCTGCTGAGAACCTGAAATTGTGTGTTCAGCTATAGGGTTCAATTTGCCTTTTATGCCTCCTGCAAATCTTATTAAGTCCTGTTGTATTAAATGGGAGAAGCAGGCAGTTAAGTCTGTGGTTTTCAAAATGCATTAGACTTCTTTTCAAGTATGCAAAGTGTAAATGGATTTTGTGCTTTGGGAACGTAGCAGTGTGTTTACAATTTTGGTTAGATAAAAGGATGCCGAGATGGCCTTTAACATTGATTTTGTGTTACGTTTTTCTCGGCTTTAATATAGCCTTAGAGGTTCTTTTGGTGTTTTGATTTACAGAATAAATCAGAAAATGAGTTTTATTTTATTTATCAGTCAGTAATGTGCTTTTCTTTCTGTTGTTCCTCGGTGCGGTTAGCCCTGAAAATAGCAGCCTGGGTAATCTCATTAGGTCAGGCTTTATTCTTGCAACATTTCTAATGTAGGATGGTTTGAAACAAACTTCTAACAAGAAAAATACTGAAACGGTGTGAATCCAACTCAAACCAAGCACTTTAGAGAGCCAGGTAAAAGTATACATTGGACCTAAGCCTTTTTGAACATGAAGAGAATGTTTTCTGAGTAATGTAGATAAGGAACCGGGAGAATCTGAACTCTCTCTGGGCTGGTCACATCACTCCAGTACCACCCTGGGCAGCTCACGTCACCTTCCCATGCTGCAGCATCCCCAGCTGCAAAAGCAGAGGCTGGTGGTATTTATCCGTCTGGCAGAGGCAGTGAGAAGGTTGTTTGTTGTAAGAGCTCCTAAACAAACAGAAATTTTACAGTGAAAGTTGCCAGGGAAGTGCTGTGTTTAACCACGCGGCAATTTGTCCAGGGAGGGTGACAAAAAAACAGAGGCAAGAAATAAAAACCTCTCTTGGGTGAATTGGCAATATCTGTGCGTTATCAATCCTTTGAGGTGGCTCTAGGGTCATGGGGGTGGCTCTTGCAGGGAAGAGGGGCCACAGAAACAGGCCTGGAGTTTCGACTTTTCAAGTGCCTTCATTATTGAAATCTAAATTTAATTCCAGTTACAATGACTTTGAGAGTGATGCCAAGTCCTATATTACTTGACCTACTTCAGAACTGCACGGAGAAGTGTATCCGCCAAATCGACCTTCCTTTTGTCATTTCACATCTCGAATGCCACGGTAGGAAAGTCAGTATTCATTTTTCGACAGGGAGAGTGAGATTAGGGTGGACATGTCAAATGACAGGTAACAGGATGAGTATTCTTATTGATCAACGAAAGGCAATATCGTGCCTGAGAGATGATCAATCTCCGGTGTGTTTTCTGTCCGTTCTGTCCACTGATCTGGTGTGGAAGGTCCTTGGTAAACTCTTAGTTTTAAGCTGGTGTAACTTTAGAATGTGAGGGTGGCATAAAGCTGGAATAATGCAGCATATATTGGGTCTGATGCTTTCCAGCAAATGAGAGACTACAAGGAGGAGAGCCAAGAAGTGGGGAAAAACTCAAAACATTCAGTGTCTTAACCAGGAGAGGGTGAAACCCTTGGCCTGTTCCTTGTATAGCTGGGTTTGCTCCAGACCTCTTGTTTACTGGTGTTGTGGACAGACCTGTGGTGAATTCCTCGCAGTGCAGAGATCCTGAAGTGGGTTTGGTTCTGGCAAACTGGGATGTACCAGAAGCAGCCTGATTGCAACAGATTTAGAACAGATTGAACCCCCTGAAAAGCCTCGGGCTGCACTGTGTTGCTGCAGTGCCTTCCTGGCTTTGGATTCTGGAGCCAGGTTGATTAATGCTACACATCCCGGCACCCCGCCTCGCTTCCCTGCCCTCGGCTGATGGTGGAAAGGCTGTAGGTGGGAATACATCGCAGTGCCTTCGCTCTAAGGCTCCTTCCTTCCCTGCTGCAAAGCCAGAACGGCAGAAAGGCGCGTCAGCGGGAGCCACTCTTGCCCTTTCCCTGAATACGCTTCTCGAGGAGGAGTCTCGGCCTTCACACGGGCGACGTTGGCCGGTCTGTCCATCTTTGTTACGACACTGATCTGGTCCCCATTAGGTTTCCATGGCTAGGGAGGGGTTTTGGTGATGCTGGATTTCGTCCTAGTACTACTAATCTGGGTGGGCAGCCCCTGCCCTTAAAAGTCAGCTTCTGCTTGGGCATCAGGAAAGGGAAGTAAGCGACATTTCCTCTTGTACTGTTTAGTATTAGGTGGGCACATCTTCTGTTTAAATTCCACTTATAACTACAGATAGGAAAAAATTACCAGGGCTGTGTTATTCAAAGGAATTTCAGAATCAAATGTTTTGTGCTCAGTTGACAAGGAAGGGTATCTTTTGACTTCAAGGGGAAGAAGAACTGGAGGAAAGGATGCTCTCTGCAGAAAAAATGAATTTCCTGTATCATTTTTTCTATAATGTTGATAGAATGGTGCTGTTTTGTCACAACGGAGGGCATAGTGACCTAGTGCTTGTTTTTAGGACAGGTCTCAAATTTTTTTTTTTTTTTATTGTGTCTGAAGTACAAGTAACTGGCTCAGCAGCTGAGTCCAATCAGAGAGAAAAACCTTCAATCTAAAGCAGCTCTTAGCTTCTCAAGCCAGGAAAATATCCATGTTTTATTCATAGAAGAATACTAGTCAACATCCTCCGGTTCCCTGGATACAACCACGAGTCTATAAATAGCTGTGCAATGACACAGCAAAGCGGTGTGGGGGCTGCCGGCAGTGGCACAGCAGCCTGGCAGCGGCACTGCCCGATGCCCAGGACAGGGCTCCCGGGGCTTGGCCGGCCTGGCTCCGGGCTCGCAAACAACCGCGGGTCCAGCTACACCGGCCGGGTCCAGCTCCACCGGCTGGTTCCAGCTCCACCAGCCGGGCAGGGCTGCACCGTCGGCTCTGTGGGATCCACCCACCCAGAGTTGCTGTGCCCACCCCAGGAAGATCCGCAGGGTGCTGAGCCCGTGTCACTTGTGCCCTGCCCTCCTCCCGCCCCGGCGCTCGGTTCAGGGCCGCGCCGCTGCGAGGTGAAGTTTATCTGAAGGATTTTTCTTGTACAACCAAAGCAGAGGGAAGTGTGCGTGTATTCAGGAGGAGAAAGCTTGATGTGGTGGAGAGAATGGGCTGCAATACAGTTGGGATGGGATACAGCTGGGAAATGGAAAACAAACGCCTGCCCGGCTGCCGAGTGATGTTCCGCCTGATGGACGCTCAGTAATAATTCTCTCTGTAGCTAAAACTGGCTCGATCCTAATTTAATGTAAACTTAGGTGAGTACAGCGATAATAATTTACTCCAGACAGGGATGAAAGCCTGGGAGACTTGCCTGGAGTTTCTCACATGTGCCCCAATCATATTTCAGCGTTGCGTTCGCCGTTCCACCAGCGTAGCTGGCATAACAAATTCATCACGCATCTACATGATTTATATACCTATGTTGATATATATCCTTGCTCTCCTTACTTTCCAATGCATTTATCATCCTCACACGGTCATTTCTTTCCACTCTGCGGTTCTAACTGGCTTCCAGTTTTTTGGCTGCTTTTGAGACTCTCTCAGGAACTTTATCTGCAACAGAAGGACATTCATACTCGGTCCTCCTGTGGTTCCCAGCAGAGGATTCAGCTGCAGAGCTGGATAGACCAGTATATGGAAGATTTTATGAAGCGCTATTAATGCGTTGTTTGATTTCAGCACAAACACAGAGATAACTCTGTTTTTGTTTTTATCCTCTTGGGACTTTTAATGAGCTTTTCCCCCGACTTTAATATTTATTGGACCAGAATAACATAAGATTTAGTATTCTCTGGTAATTCAGTTAGCCAGAAGCCGAGCTACAATGCAGAGCTATGCTTCTTTTAGCTCTGGACATAAACAGCTCTTTAAAATATGACATGTGCAGGCAGTAAGGAAATGCCACGTGCAGAAGGACGAACAGGTCCCTGCAGCACAGCTCTACGGACACAGCCGCCTCCTTGCCGGCCCGGGGGCCCATCAGGCTTGTCTGGTGGTGGGCGAGGGGCGATCGCCGCTCCAGGTGCCCTGCTGGGCACCCCCGGAGATGGAGTTTGGGCTGTGCCTCCCCCCAGCACCTCCAGAGCTGGGGTTCAGGGTGCAGCGAGAGCTGGGTCTGTCTTGCCCCTTTCCCTGTGAGGATCCTGCCCCCGAAGAGTAAAGTTTTTGTAAAGCAGATCTTGGTGAGGAATAGGGTGAGGTGCGAGCCCTGCCTGCACTGCAGTCGGGGTTCCTGCCTCTCCTGTAATCACCGTGATGCACACCGAGTACTAGAAAGTTGTACAAGTTATTTTTAAATTGTGGAGGAAGTTATGTAAGGTGGATCATGCTAAGGGTTTATTTTATTTTTAATGACTATATTTAAAAATTCATGCAGAAGCATGGAGGGACTTTTAATTACTAAATTTAAACCTTCAGGTGACACTTAAGTAAAAAAAAAAGTCTTTTTTGTTTTTTTCTTTTTTTTTTTTATGTCCTCCTTTTCTTTGCAAAGCAACCGTAGGAGCAGGCTGCGAGGTTGTCCTGAGATAAGATAGAGCTTCAACTTGGGCACGATCGGCAGCAGCACAGCCCTGTTTCGCAATCTCTCACACTTCACTGCTCATGTGAGCATCCTTCAGTCTCCATTGCAGAAACCAGCTCCAACAAACCCACTGTAATTTCCGTGGGGACTGCACCAACCATCTTGCTGCCTGCCTCTTCCTCCGTCTAGCTCTTGAAGGAGGTGCTGGTGCTCCCTCCGGCAGCTCGCCGGGAGGGGGCTAAAGCTGCGGAGCAGAGAACAGCAAAGGTGGTGCCTACGCCTTGGAGAGGCACTTTGCTTAAGGCAGTAGGGCTTGAACACCTGCCTAAATGGAATCCCTGCTGAAGTGCTTTGTTGGTCCAGCGCGGAGTGCTGAACGGGCGCGTTGTTCTCGAGCGGAGCAATCGTAGCTTTCACAAATACGTGTTCCGCTCCAAGAGAACAATTCTCCCTCCCTCCCCAAAGAGGTTTTAGGGCTAATGAAGAGACACGCCTGAAAGGCTACCTGGTTTTAGTTGAACAGGATGGTCTGATTTAGGGTTTTGATCAGAAGTGAAAATAAAAAGAAAAATAATGTTTTCTTAGGGGAAACTTTTAGGAAATAGAATAAGCTTGGAGCCAGTAAGATGCTCAGAGATTTGGTGGAGTTCTCAACGTCAGCCACAACTCCTAGAGATGAGAGGAAGTTCACAACTACGGCCTCAAATCAGCAAAGAGTTTCTATTCAATGTAGAATTTTAAACCAGTCTGAACTCTTATGGATGCTTTAAATTCACTGTAAATTGGAGGTCTGGCTAAACAGGAGTGGATTATGTAAAAAATGTTAATGTATTATAGGGTTTTGAGGCATACTCATTTTTCTATATGCCTTCCAGACACAAAATTGTAAATCTTTTAATGAGGATCTTCTTTAATTCCTCTGACCATTTTGAAATGTTTAGGCAGAAACATGTTTCTTTTCCTCCGTGCCAAAAGTGACACCAGAGGAACACATATTTATACAGAAATAAACACATCATCAGCTCGGCTTTTGTGTTGCTTTCTAATGCTGCAAAGCATCTTTGAGAATCCACAATGCACAAAGCAAGTCCTTTGTATTCCGCTGGCCTATTGTTTGTCTTATTGACTAGTGGAGAGGAGAGAGAGAAAAAGTGCATTTTAATTAGCCGCGAGGACTTCATTGGGACTGGAGGTCAAGCGGCAGCTTGGCCGGATTTCGCTTGCAGAGTGAATCCACTCTGGGAATGGATCTGTCCCTTAGGGGTGGGTTTGTGACATCTTCCTGCTCTACTCTGCTGGAAGCCAAATGTAGCCTGGTCGGTAACACCCTGGGTCTCCTTTTCTTTTGCCTTTATTCTATTTGCAGAGGCAATTCCTCTTCCTTCTGCGCCTCTGTTTTCTCACCTGCAAAGGACAGGCAACGGCACTGGCCTCCCTGGCAGAGCTCTTTGAATTCAGGGGTTGACAGGTGAGGATAAACTGTTCTTTCAGGAAGCAGCAGCCTAAATACGCCCAAGAATTTTAGTTTCTCCTTTCTCCAGCTTGTGCCTTTGTTTCGTTCAGGTGACAGCCCTGAAGGGGGCACAGAGATTTTACAAGTCTTTGAGCTTGTATTGCCTAAAGGGAACAAAAAGAGATTCTCCCATCTAGTTTTATTGAATATAACCAATCAGGCACAATTGATTGCTCTAAAGTAATCCCAAACCTCACGCTTCCCTGAATGGGAGGCTTCAGACACGATAATTGAAGTAATTCAAATTCTGTGTAAGAAACAACCTTATTGTGTCCTGCTGTGGATGCCTTTGTAATTAGGAAGATGGAATTGGTTATCTTTCTGCCAGTGGACTCTAATGAAAGAGGTGGTTGGCTGGATAGTTAAATGGGCCAAGAACTGACTTTCAACCCTCACAAGGCGATTCAGATAAATTCCCGCACTGGCAACAGAAAGTGTTCGATGAGAGGCAGGCAAAGGCTTTTGTGGGCTTTGCTGAAGGCAGCGGAGAGCCCCAGCAATACCAGCGTGGTTTCCCATCTACCTGCCTAATGAGTGACAGTGAAAGGATTTGGAAAGGATCTCATCACAGATTGTTACCCTTTTTTTCTTGGAGCTGGTATTGTCAGGTTTTCCATCCTTCCCGCTTTGCCTCTCCAGTTGCCAGTTGCGCTGAGCAATTTAAACTCCCTCCTAAGCTGGGGAAGCAGCCGCAAGTCGCTGCCATTCCCAGGGGCTCAGATAGCTGAGCTGATGCTCTAAGAGGAGATCTCCTCAGTGGGGAACGGCTGCCACGCTTCTCATGCCCTGCACTCCTGCACTGCTCGGATAACCCCCTGAGTCCCTGCTCCCTGAGCCTGTAACGTGAGGGAAAAATTCAGCATCTCCTGGGCTCTGGGAAGAGAACAGAGCCGGTTTTCCCTGTCGGCTGGCAGAGCATAGGGGCTGCTTTTCCTGGTGCTGTGCCCGGCATCCCCCATCTCCTCTGGGTCTGCACTGCTGAGCCCCGAGGAATCCCCACGGTTTGAGCGGAGGAGGAAGAAAATCGGGAGCACGTGGGATGCCGAGCAAGGCACGGGCTGACGAGGCTGCGGGGCAAGCGGCTTCGCCTTCGCACTTGCGATCCGTGGAGCACTGGCGCGTGACGGATCTCTTAATAACTGGCGATGTGTTGATGATTCATATCGACAGCGACTCTGACGCTGTCTGCGGAGTGGGGATCGGGTCATGGCTCCGCAGTGCACAAAGGGGCCTTTTAATTACCCTAAACACATGCAAATCTTCCTATAATTTGGATCAAGTGCAACTTATGAAAATCCTCAGGAAATGCTTCCAGCCCTTATGCTTGCCCTGTTTAAACTGCGTGGAAGCTGTGAGATGAGTCCGAGCGTATCTAGTCTGACACATCTTATAAAATGATGAAGCTGAAGTATAAAGAAACCCAGTTTCTCCCTCCTCTTTTTGCATAAAGTGCTCATTGTTAATTTAGTTCTGAAAGGTACTTGATGGATGGTACCAGGTAAGTTTCTCCATTATTCTTTCTTGATATACAATTTAAGGGAGCTGAGGAAAAAATAAGGAGGCTGAGGAAATTCGAATCAGAAATCATTTATGCAGCAATTCCAGCATCCATTAAAAATAACCCATTAAATATTGTCCTCTGCTAAATTTAGAAAATGCTCAGGTGTGTCTGCTCTTGTGCCGCACAGAAAGTTTTAATACAGATTTAATCATACTCAGTGTTAGGGGAAAGAGCTAATTAGATCGACAAATTTAGAAGGCGGTAGTATATTATATGGGAAGAAATGGGTGATTAGATATTATTCACTGTAAAAGTGACTGGCCCTGGGGAACGTCTTTAAGGATATTATATGACATAATCCTAGTTTAAAAATTGACAAAGTATGAGTTCATATCATCCTCAAAATTCTTCCTTGTTTCAAAAGAATTTTTCCTCGTGGCTGTTTCTAGCATTTTTTGGCAGCCAGAGTCTGGTACTAGGCTAGAAGAGTAACGGTTGGGCTGTCCGTCTGTCCCTCTGCCCCTCACCATGTCCAGGGACTGCTCAGGGTGGAGAGAACTCTGCTCCTTCAACCCGGTGCTTACAGCCCACGGGGCAATGCTGTGAGACACCTCCCTGCAAACTGCTTTGGTACGTTGTCATTGTGGACTTGTGTGATTTCTGCAAACAACAGCCTTCCTTTGTCTCCATAAATTATATTTTTACAGTATTCATGAAATTGCTGTTTAGCCCTATACATGTGGGCTCCTTCGCAGCCGTTTTCACTATTACATTTCCCCTATGAGGGGAGATTTAGCATGGAAAAGGGGGTTGTTTTCTTTAAATAAGTAAAAAAGTCTATTTCTTAGCCTGATACAGTGAGGGAAGTCTCGGTGTTAATAACTTTGCTGAGCCTTAATCACCACAGAAGATAAATGTATCGTGTTGGGAGCGAAGGCCGGTGGAAGGCAGGCGGGAGCTGTGTCTGCGTCACTGCTGTTCTGTGTTTTCCAGCTCTGCCCACATCAGTTTGTGGGTTTTCTGCGTAAGTGACCCCCTTAAAGCTGGAGCTGTGGCCTGTCCCCTGCGGTGCTCTCAGAGCCACCATCCCCGTGGGTCCTTCTGCCCCAGACTGCCCGGGCCAGGGCGTCCCTCTCCCTCCTTGCTCCCTTTTGCTAGTAAAAGAACCTGCCTTTAGCAGCTTGTTCCGTCTGCTGAGGTCATTGTTCAAAGAGAGGTATGAACCGTGTCAGGATATCTGCTTACTCTACAGAGCCAGTACAGAAGTGATTGATAGAATGTGTCATTGCTAAATTGGTCAAATAAAAAATGATTCATTTAAGTTCCTTTACACTTGTCCTTCCATTAGCCAGCACTGTATTATTGCAGATACAAAAGTGGGTATTTACAGAAAGCATTTGAATCTCTACTTACAAAGAAAGGGGAAGATCAGTTTAGTTAGAAACTCTACGGCTGGTTTAACCAGGGCGACAGCAATAGCAGCGTGTGGCCGTACGTTGGTGACTTTGCTGCCACAGTCACCAGTCCAGCGCTGAGTACGACAGAGCGGGGCCGCTCTTGAGGCTGCCCCGGATGCTTTGGTCCATGTGTGTTAACTATATCAGAAAAATAAATCAGCCTCTCGTTTTGTCCTAAAGCACACGTTATTTTTCTCTCTTCTAAAGCAAATTTGTTTCATCCTTCTGAAGGGGTTCATTTAATAGTGTGTGAAATGAAATGTCAACAAGAATTAGAACAAATGGCATTTGCAATCCCCAAGAGACCGCAAGTTTCTGCTGGGAAATATTTTCAGCCAGCCCACTGCGGGGAGCGGAGGGGAGAGGTCTCAGGTGCCGCCGGCTGCTCTGCGCAGCGGTGCCCAGAGCCCTCGCCCTGCCTGGAGCCCCACTTTGGGGAGGGTCGCAGCACCAGAGCTTCCAGAGCTGGGCTCTTCTGGAAGCTTCAAGAATCTCAGCTTTAAAATCTGGGAGTAGAGCCTGCTCCTGAGCACAGGGCACGCACGGGAACTGGCTTTTCTCCCAGCCGGTCCTCCCACGGCAGAGCAGAGGGGTTTGCGCGGGCTCCCCGCGCTGCCGTGGCGGAGCAGAGGGTCCCTCGGCCCAGCTGCTCCCGCAGCCCCGTCCTCGGCTGTGCCCGGGACTCCGCTCCCTGAGTGGGGCTCCTGCAGCTGCGCTCGGCCCTGGCACAAAACCAGCCGCCCAACTGCGGCCTCGGGGCTCTGCCGAGGGGTCACGATGGGGGAGACACAGGCCTTCCTAGGCTGTAGGAAGAAAGCCAAATTCTGGTCCTAAAGCTGGGCTTGAGAAGCCCAAGCCCTGGCAAAAAAAATAGAGAGAGGAAATTGGGCTTTGAGGCTGTGCTTAAGTGTTTCTCTTAACTATACAGTCCTCCTGAGGCACGGGCTTGAGAGGCCGTCCCTGTGCTCTGCTCGGCTTGTGCTCTCCCTTCTCTCACCAAAGATAACCTGTGTCTTGTCCAGCCCTGAGATGGTGCATTATGGCCTCATCCTGCGGGTTCTGTGTGTTGCAGGCAGACAGGTGCGCTCCAGCCAGGGCCGTGCTGACCATCCCACAGGATCGGTGACTGGGGCTCTGTGCACAGATGCAGGCTCCTGCACGTGCGCAGCCGGGGCCACAAACAAAGTTAGTGCCCTTGGGATTATTACTTTCATTAGCTGCAAAATCTGTTGTTTATGGGAAGTTCAGAGTTGACATAGAACAGGAACGTGAGTTACGCCAAGAAATCCTTCTGACAAAACTCTTCACTAGATTCATTATTGTGGAAATAAATTTAAAAGGTGACTTTCCTGAGCTGCTGAAAGGCTTCACTTTCTGGAGCTGCTCTATGCCTCCCTGAGGAGGGAATGCCAAAATCTGTCGTGTGTGGGGAAGGCTTTTCAGATGTTGCTTGTTTTAAAAGCAATTCCAGAGAAACCAAGGCCACAGGATAATCAGGAGGTCTCTGTTGTGCTGGATGAGCCCATCAGCTCCCACAGTCTGGCAAGCTCAGGTGCTCTCTCTTGCTTGTGGCCCATTTGCATTCTGTGTGGAGGTTGTGGACCTATTATGATGTTGCTCACTGCATAAAGCCCAATTAATGAAAGGTTAGGATGCAATTAAAAATTGTAAAGTGTCCTTTATTTCTAAGCGAAGTTTATACTGCAGCATGAGCTCCTGGAACACACTACAAAATCATTTCCCAAGACTAAGGCATCTACTCTTTGTGTGTTTTTATCTCCTGTAGAAATTTGTGCATTTCTCTAGAGGGACAGAAACAACAGACCAGCCTCAGCTGGCCATTTATAGCCCCATAATGGATTTGTGCCTCCACTTTTCAAAGGGTCTTGAGCGTGGGAGTACTGAACAGAACTGTGATGCAGAGAGAAATGACAGTATCAAAACTACCCGCCTTGTCAGCAGGATTTTTTTCTGGGGTGATGTGACAGTGATTAGCAAGAAAACTACAGGTGACAAAGTGTCAGGTTGGCTCTCTGAACAAACATCAGAAATCTCAGTGTCACCCCTTGCCTGTCTGCAGGAGATGCCCCGTTCTGGTCACCTTCTGTGGAGTCAGGGTCTTTAAAGAAACTGCCTCCAGGTTTGGGTGCAGGTGATGGTCTGAGGCACTGCAGGAGTTCCCCTCCTCCACAGAGGATGATGGGCTGCTCTGCCCCAAAACGGGACCAGAGAATTATTTATTGTTTAGGAGAAGTTCAGTCTTTTGCTGACTTGGATTTCATATCTGTAAATGGGAGACATCTGCATTTATTTAGGAAGGCAGTGAACTTAGTGACTATTTGTAGCATATTCTGAGAGTTTGGTGAAGCTGCAAAAATGTCCTTAAAACTCACTGCTCTTCAGTGATTTATTTCTTTTATTATCAGTCCGGTGGCCACACGGGGAGGTGTCTTTGCTGCGGTAGCAAACCTGTTGCTATTACACTTGGTGCAAAAGTCAGTAGGAGTGTGCAACAGAGCTCCAGCTGCCTGGGCACACTTAGCAGAGCTGCAAATGGCACCTATGCGTCTAACATCTGTAATTAAACTGATTGACCTTTCCATGTGCAGGCTGGAGGGGAGAAAAGAAAAGTACTAGAGAAGATGGATTGAGAAGGGAATGAGATGCCAAAGTAAATCTCATTTACCCGTCCCATGTGTCAATAGCGAGCTGGGAGAACATTAGTCTCTGAAATCATCTCTTGTCACTGAAATCATCTCCGACACCAGCTGTTTGCTCCGCAGAGCTGTCGCGGGGCTGCAGGCTCGGCAGCGCTACAACCGCTCTAGCAGTTGAGTTGTGAGACAGCTTCACACTCGGGTCACCTACCGTGGCTGCAGCACAAACGCTTCCCCTCCTTCTGAAACAGCCCCTGAACCACAGCACAAAGTCACTGCTTGGTAAGGGAGAGGAAAGCAGAGTGTGTGTGAAAGCAGAGAGTCTGTGACTCGGAAGAGAAAAAAAGACCTTTGGGAAGATGTATATTATGAAAGAAAACAGCAGGAGAGGCAGCAGAAATAACTGGCCCTTAGCATCTCTTTTCTTTGCTAGATCTCTAGGAAAGAGTCTTTAGGCTTAGTAATTAACCCCCTGAGCTTGCACTGGCACGGACAAAATGGGACAGAAGAGAACTGGTTCTGAACTGTGCTCCTCCTGCCCTCCCTGTGAGACAGCTTCCACCTTCGATGGGGTGGATGAGGACTGAGTAGGAGACTTGTTCTCTCTGCAGAAAAAGGCTTTGGGGAAGGAAATAAGCAATTTACATTTAACCACTTAAGCTCTTCCTGTGTCCCCTGTCTCAGTGGCCATGGGAAACTGGTGAGGTGTGGGGACGGGCAGGTTTTTCTGTGCAGATCCGTGCTCGGGGCTGCGTGTCCTGCCCTGGGCTCCCTCGCTGCCCCCAGCCCGCCCAGGGACTGGCCACAAGCTCTGGGCAGACCTGGCCGTGGGACCACAGCCCTGAGCCCCGCTAATGTGATACCTCGTCTGAAAGACAACCCTTAGTAGTGCTTAGTTCTTAAACAGATCGTTCCTGACAAAGCCCATTATTCACAATGGGCATAAAGCCAATATCCCTCTGGTTCCCCGAGTGCTCCCTGTAACGCCGCTGTTAGGAGAGTGAGCGGTGGCCTCGGGGGGCACGTGCTGAGGAGGAACGTGTATTGACAGCTACAGACAATCTCTTCATCAACCTAATCTCTGACAGTTTAGACTTCATTTCCTACCACTCCTTGTGATGCTCAACGTGTTCCATGGGTATCATGAGACGAGGATTCGGGTTGTTCTATTGCACCTCGGCCCGTACCCGGACTAGGAAACCATTGCCCAGAAGGGTGAGTTCCTCCCGTAGCTTTACCTGAGTGCCAGCACATGAAGAGCGTGGTTTTGACATGACGATAAAAAAAATGATCATTTTACTGTAAAGTCCACCTATGTGACACTTCTGAGCAATAAATGAGGGGCAAAACACACTTAAGTGTTGCTGTATCTCTGGCGGTGGGTGCTCATCTGGCTGCAGCTCTTCAGCCACTGCCCCATCTAACAGCGTGTCCTGCACTCCTCCGGAATTGTGTAAAAGTTTGGACGAGAAAGGAAAACAGTTTGGAAATGAGGGGCTTTGCTGGACAGAGGAGAGACCACTGCATCTGCCATGTGTTTCCTCAGAGCTCCCTTTGCTGCAGTGGGTTTTGCTTTCTACCACTCAGCACTGTTGATTTCTTTTGCATAAAGGGATATTATTTTCTATTTTTTACCGTATCTGAATGGTAAAAGTCACTTTGCATCACTGCCCAGTCATTTGGGCCTTCAGTCTTTTACTTTATGGTTGTGTTTTATCGTATATAGTGGTGTGATTGCTTTTCACATCTTCCACCTAATCCTCAAGAATCTTTTCCATACCCACTCAATCTGCTTTACTTCCAGCTGGATGCCTGTATGGTGATGGCTGAGGACACGCTCACTCGATTTGTGGGACTACAAAATTGCATCTGGCAGATTTCAAGGTGCGCTCTGAGCCCACTGTGCGCACCACGCTCTGGCCTGCGACTTCTGCTCCCTTCTTTTCTTTTATTCACCACGTTTCCATGGAAAGATCGTGCAACGTGCCCGTTATTCCCATGTTATGGAAGTGTTTGTGGGCTCCAGCTACTGCATTGTGGGTCTTGCACATAATCGCTTAAAGCGGACGGTCATCTTGGGGTGTTTTATCACAGTGACAGAGCTGTACAAGGGGAAAATACGCAATGAATAACAATTAGGCAGAGTGATTGTTTTTAAATTCCGAGGCTGGACTCTGCCCACTGACTAAGTAGATGATTTGTGGCATTTGTTGTTATTCCCTCTGACTCCCAGCCCAAGCGGGCTGTCAGCTGGAGAGCTGGCATGCTCCGGACGTGCTCAAGCATCTTCCAGGGAAATCTGTCCAAGCTATTAGAGATCTGGGGTTTTTTTTTCTGCTGTACTTACAGGTGGCTTGAGCAGCGCTGCACAAATGTTCTTCAGAGTTCCTATTAATCCCTATTTTTAAATGACTGTTCTCTGTTCTCCTGTGGTTGGAAACACCTCGCTGTGTGCGTGTGAGCCGTCGGGCTCGCAGCCGAGGGGCCGGCAGATGCTCTGCTTTGGGAAAGATCATACGATTTAACAAAACTGAGAAGCTCTTCTGAAATGGGTGAAAGTGCCATTAAACCCACTTAAATCTGCTATTCTGTATTTAGGGATGTGGTTGCTCTTGTTAAAGCGATTTTTCTCTGTGGACAAGATCGTGTGACAAATCTGGAGCTGCTGAGGGCCAGGGGCTGGTGTCAGTGGGGTTTGATGCTTTGCTCTGCCCTCAAGCAGTGATATAAAGATGGGCGAAGAGCTGCAAGTTTATGTGAAATCTGGTTTGGATTTATCACTTTCACAGCTACTGACTAGAAGTGAAGTTAGTCTTTGGCCACGATATAAAATATTACAGCTATTACAGATTTTTTATATTATTGATTTAACCTGGCCTTCAACACGGTGGGACAGAAAATTGCATTTAGAAGGTAACTGGAAAAGATGCCAAACTGACTCCTGGGATTACGTTTTGTTAGGCAAAGTATTTGGGCTATATTTTGTAGGCCAGGTTTTGCTAAAAATCTAATTTTACTGTGGAACAGCGTATGCAGGAGTGCTTTAAAATGGATTATATAATAAAAGCTCAAAACCTGGCATTATATCGTAACTTAAATGGGCTGATTTTGCTGCTCTTTAGCATTTTGCATACTGCATGGCAATACTTGTCAGGAAGTAGGTATATTCTGCTATAGTAAGTTGCTGGGTAAAATTCTGAAGAATGCCCAACTGCTGGAGACACTGACGTCCCACTTTCCCGTTCCAAGCACTGGGTGGTGCGTGGCTAAACTGTTTTTTTCTTCTGGCAAAATGTATAGACATAACCTATTCAAACTGAGAAGTTGTAGCCATAACCTATTCAAACTGGTAAGTTATAGGCAAGGTTTAATACCAGGACAGAAACCCTGGTAGGGCAGGTGTGGAATGGGCAGAACTGCTTCGCTAGCGCCCCAGCACCAGCAGGATGAGCCCGTCGGCAGGCTGAGCGGGACGAGGGTGTTTTGGCAGAGCCTGACGAGCTGTGTGTGTGTTTCTGCACATGCATGCATAGGTTTCTTGGCTCGATGATTCTGCAGATTTGTTATTTATGGTATTTTTGTAATAAATAATAAATCAGCGTCTGGGAAAGAAACAACTTCTGTTTGCATTTTGCTAAATCATTTTCGATCTTCCCCTCTGAAACACAGACCTGTGCAACATCTTTTATTCTATCATCTAAAATTCTGTGTGATTTTTTTTTTTTTTTTTCCCTCACCATTCTCTCCTTTTATCTGTGAGAGGAGAGCGAGTTCTTTGATATTTTATTTAGGTGGCATTGCACATTTGGAAGCAAGCCATTTGAGCTGATTATTGATACATTTATTGTGTGACCACTCTCGGGTCACCTTCTCTCTCAGGACCTCTGGCCTCTCAGGGCAGATGTTGCCCGTCTTGCAGCAGGATTGTAACTGGAGTGATCCAAGTGTGGGATGAGAGGGATATTGGACTGTGCACGTTTACCCTGTTAAGTACCAGATAGCTGGGGATTCAGTGTACCAGAGTTTTTTCCATCCATAAAGTTTGTTTCCCAGAGGCTGGAAACTGCTTTTGGATGTCCGGAAAAGCAGAGCGCTGTGAGAAAAACTTTGGATCTCTGTCATTTCACAGCCAGAGGTGGAATCTTAGTCTCACTTGACTTTGAGAATCCTGGCACGGAGACTCACATAATTAATTGGCAAATAGTCACCAGGTCCTTCCCAGCTGCCTGCCGAAGGTTGCTATGGGAAGCACAAAGCCGTGACAATTTTGCCTTGTTCACATGAAGCTTTTTGTTCTGACTCATAGCGAGAGCTTGCACAGAAGCAGAGGTGCTGTTGTACTTCTGTTCATATCTTTCCCTGGTGATAGGACTGGATGAGGGAAATGGTCGCGGCTCTCTAAAAACTCCTTCACCCTGTCCCTTGGCAATTGTATCTGGCCTTCAGAAGCCCATTGTGCTAAGCTGCTGTGACAGCTCATGAGGGAGAAACGCTGTCCAGAAATGCAGGACACAACACGTTCTACTTCCACAGCATGTTTTATAGTATCCTGTATCAAAGGTGATGCCGACCTTTGGAGGAAGCGGTGGATCTTCCTCTGCGATCCCCCAGTGAGGTTGAGAACAAGCCAAGACTGATCAGTTAAGTGGAACACATCGAGGTAAAGGGAACTACATTGGCTGTGCTTGTTTCTTACAGATTCCACAAACCCTTGTCTGACTTGCTTTTAGTCACCAGTAGTTTTTGCCGTTAAGTATTTCACGTTGCAGATAAAACATTCAACGCGCTCAAACCTTCCCAGATATGCCCTTTAGTTTCTGATCATCTAATGGGCAGATTTAATTTCTTGTACAGTCAAGTGCTATAGGCGGTAGATGCTCCGTCTGCCCGCTCTGGTTTGATATTGCCCGGGAAGCCGTTACTAACGGCACACAAATTCTATCCAGCAGCTCTCTGAAGTGCCTGAGCCGTAGAGCGTGTCTAAGACGGCGAGCTGGAGATCGCTGCTCGTCACGGGGTGCCCGAGGAGAGCGCTGGTAAATGGGAAAGACGCGATGCAGCTCAGTGGAGGACCTGGCTCCAGAAGGCATCTCTTGCCATAGCGACTTTCCCATGAAAGTACCGCATAACGTGTTTCCCAAATTACACCCCGACCTATTCAAATCCGCAGAGCCCAGTTTAGCTGTCACTCGTTTTTTCACTGGTGTGACTCACTGACTTTAATGAAGTGACTCCCGATACAAGTTGTGATCAGTGGGAAGAACCATTAAAAATTATTTACATAGATGAAATTGGAAGAGGCCGTCCAAGCTGTGACTAAAGCAGACCTGGAAGGATGCGCCGAGCCCTGGCCTCGCCTGAATAGTGGGTTTTATGTCCGGCAGCCGCAGGCGAACCCCCCTGGACCTGGCTAACAAGGCAGCTACAAACGCCTCCTCTGTTTCTGACAAAAAAATGAATCATGAAAGCTGCTGAAATTCATTTTCAGTTCACAGTACATTTGGTGCCAGACTTTGATGCTGCAGTCATGGGACTCTCCCCTGACACGCACCGGGAGCTGTGCGCGTGTTTGTTTACCCTGCGATGTGCACTTGAAGGCCTGTGCAGCCTTCAGTAGATACCCTTTTAATGACTAAACACCTCTTTTCTCCTAAAAATCTTTCTCTCCCACCAAATTAACCGTTATTTTTTACTGCAGAGTTCAGATGTTTTCCTTTCCTTTTCCTCTTTGCACATTTTCTAGCTCTACTGGAACGGTAACAGACAAAGGATGGGCAGTGGCAGTGTCTGAGAGTGGCATAAACTATAGGAGGAGAATAGTTTAAACAATACTTCAGTAGCTGCTGAAAATCTAAGAAAAGAATGGTAAAAATAAACGCAAGTGTTACTACGTAGAAGATAAAATTAAGATTTATAGATTTGCCTTTCAACATCACTCTCCTCCTCTGAAATCTCATTTTCTCCTTTCACTTCCAAGCCAACAGAATTGAAAACTCTACTAAACAGCTTGTGGGTACGTGATGGACTGTTCCTTACAGGCTAGAATCTTCCAGGCTCCTCCTTTCTGGGTAATAAATTGTCCACAAGACAGTGTGGATGTGAGATTTGCTTTGGGCCATATGGCAAGACCCCTAAATTGGCATCTGATCTGACTTACCTTCGCAGGCCACAAAAGCAAGGTTCTCATCCACAGAGATGAGCCAGTTCAGGAGCATTTGCTCATTCAACCATAGAGTAATTTGGGTCAGAAAGGACCTCTGGAGGATACCTAGTCCAGCTCTTGCATGGAGGGTAGGACAGCCCTGTGTTAATGCTGAAGGAAAGGACATGTGTGTGTTTACAAGTCATGCCTATGTGCACCCTCGTCTGTACCAGACTTTGTAAGGGAAGGTCTAAACTGGAAAAGAGCTTCTACCATTTGTAGCTTTTCTGATCCATCCTGACATCTACACCTTCAGGACAGAGTCTGACAATGTCCGTGGCTTTGCTCTTGAGTCTTCTGTGTGTAAACTGATGGAGCTTTTTAACCTGTGGTTTATCTATGCAGAAGGCTTTCCCTAGGCTGGAAATCAAGCTTGTTCAATAGAGCTCATTAGGTAATGAGCTTATTCACTAAGCTCATTAGTGATGGAATTCATCGTGCTCAGCCCTCTGCAGCCCAAAATCTTGTGACCCCTCAGCCCGGCTTACTCCTTGCTCTGACCCGTATCCAGAGAGCTGACTTCTACCTAATTTTGCCTGGTTTGCGTATTTTCATTCACCAGCTGTCTTGCTGAATGAATGTTTCTATTATTTAATCTGACCTGCTCTTCCTCTGTAGCAGAAAACATATCTACAAGGGCTGAAGTCTTTTGTGTCGAGCGTGCCAAGGCTAGAGTACCATGCCAGCTCATTTCATGAACTGAAGCAGAGTGTCTGACTCAGTAGGGCTCCTCCTGTGCCGTGATGGATGCTCCCTGGCTCGCTGAGCAGACGGTGAGGCAGATGTAAGTAGGCAGGAAAGCGAAAGAGGCACCGACGAAAAGTTGTGATTGCCTCCTGTGAGCTGACCGTGGTGGCCCATCTGTACACGATCTCCTGGTCCCGCAGGAAGTTTCAAGGCGCGCGCACGCAGGGCATTTCTTCTTGGGAAATGGGGATTTCGTGTTCTGGTGAATTTTGCAGAGGTCGGAGAGCGAGCCGGATAAAAAGGGTATCTCACAGGTGGGAGACAGGGTTTTAAATCTTCCCGAACCACCAGCACCAGCGCAGTGTGTGACAGTGAAGGATGTGTGTTGGCAATAAGGCTTCATTGATTCATGTGCAAAGTGGTAAATTTGAGTCCTGCGTCTACTTATTTCAGACCCTGATTACTAGAGAAAGGCTCTCATGCGGTAGAGAAACGGGGGTGTCAGAGTCTGTTAAATCGACAACAGCCTCCTCCTATCTTCCCTCTGGAGAGGCAGAAAGAAGCAATTGGAGCTTTTCTCGGTTTAATATTGATGACAAAAGGCCGAGAAACTCTGTAAACCTCAGAAGACGCTAAACCAGGATTATAATTGAGAATGAATTCTGAAATCAGTTGCAGGGGAAAAGTGAATCTCTCTCTGCTCTAGCAGGTAGAGCGGCTCAGCAAGAGCTGAGGACCAAGCATCCCAACCACAGACATCTCAGGGAGGATTAATTTCAGATTAGCCCTAGCCTGGTCCGTGGGCTGAATGCCCAAGAGCAGTAAGAGCACTTCAGGTGCATTCCTGGAGTGCATCTTCCCATCGTATTGCACCCGGAGGGGATGGAGTTTGCTGCCCCGAAACCTCTCTGCACTGTGAGCCAAACTGCAGCAGAGACTGCAGGTGGATGAGGTTGCTCCCAGAGAGCCTTCCCGATCCAAATTGAGGCACAGAAGTAGATGGACTCCAGGAGAAAGCAGCTTGGAGCAGCTTTCTCTCGGTTTAGGTTTCCTTTTGAAGAGAGCTTACTTCTGCCAAGCATTAGGCTGCAAGAATAGCTGGATTGCATTACCCTTTTCAATGGAAAAAGAGACTGCTATTTTTGTTCTTACCATAGTGCCTGTAGTTAATATTTAAGGAGGATGGCTCCTAGTGCTCCAGGTCATACAAATCTAGAGGAAATCATGCTGGTGACATGTTGTCTCCAAATTATACCCCAAAAGTGCACGTAGAGTAACAGACATGGAACTGAGGATCGTGACAACTGGGTGAGAAGATAAGTGGGATTAAATGAGAGCAAGAAGTGTTTTCCTTAGTACAGAAAAGAAAAAAAGGGGCTGTCTGGTTGTGGGGTGAAGTCTTGTTACCGAGGCTCTGCATGTAAATGTTGAAGGCTGAAAGCGGCTCAAGCTTTTTTCACCTGCCGTTTTCACATCTGATGTGAAACCCTCTGTCTGCAGGCAAGATGAGAAAAACAGCAGCGCTTCGTGCCTTTTAGATGGCAAAGGGGAGTCACGTGCACAGAAAGAATAAAGCAATAAGTGCGTCAAAAATAATTACCCGTAATAAAAAAGCTGAGGGCCCTTCACGGTGTTGAGGATGTTTTGTTTGATTAAGAGGAGCTGTTCAAAGCGAGCCCAGCAGCTTTCGCTGCTGCCCGCTGCAGGGCGGGTCGGCCGAGGTTCTGGGCGCCGGGGGGTAATTTCTGTCCAGCAAACCTGTGCGTGGTGCGTGTTCAGTAACAGCGGCTGCTTCCCTCCGTACCTGAGACTTACTCCTTGAATTATTTGACTGTGTTATCAGGAGACTCCACGGCACAGTTGCACTGAGACCTCCGCAGCTCTGCTTAAGCTCAGGTTTTGGGGGCCTGTAGCCCGGTTCCCCAGGACTACTCTCTTCAGAAGCAAACAGTCCTTCTCAAGGGCTTTCTGGGGATGTACGTCGGCCAAATTTCGCCAAGTCCTGAAGGCAAAAAGCTAAAGCTGATCTGTGTTTTAATTTTGCCGCAGATGGCAGGCCAAGATTGAAGCAGCAGGTTTCCCCAGGCGATCCGCTCAATGGCTCTCCTCAGCCCGCGCGGGGAAGAGCCTGCTCGGAAAATGACTTTGAGTGGCTGCCCATTTTGGTTTTGTCGTTGTCACAGATGCTTTTGTAGGTGAGAGATAATTCACAGGCAGAGAGCCGCTCTCCATCGAGAGGAGTGACAGCGGTGACGATGCCATCGCCGTGCTTGTCCCCAGACCCAAACCCCTCACGGCCCCGCGTGGAAAGTAAGAAAAAGCCCACAATATAGAGGCAGAAAAAAAGGGTGAAATCAGGGAAGAATGAGGAAAAGAAAGAGCCAGATGCTCCAGCGTCATTTCTGAGGCTGCAAACCAGCCTGAAAAGCCAGTAAAGACTTCCACCTTTTAAAGGAGTAATGGATTGTTTCCTTCTCTGGCAGGCGATGATTTGACTTGCCACATGCCTCCTAGTAATTTCCCAGCAGGTTTTAATGTTGGAACAATGGCATTCTGTTAGATATTGATTTTAAAATAACTCTTCCACACTTACTTGTAACTTTAAGAGGTGAATTACAGCCTTTGAACGTGCTCTAATGTAGCAATGGTAAATAGTTAAATAGGCAGGATCTGTTTCTGCAGGCGTTGCCTGTCCAGGAGAAGGCAGAGCTCAGCTGAACCCTGCCTGTCCTCCTGGTCTGCAGGGAAAACATCCAGCAGCCTGCCTGCGCCAGAGGAAAATACTAATCGATTCGCCTTGGATGTGGTGAAATTTGACAGAAAAAAATATTTCTGGCTGGATGTTGATGCAGCGAGAGTGGGAGGGCAACAGATAAACGGCCTCGTTGTAGCTCTGTTCCTCAACTTCTGAGCCGTGCTGCTTCCCAAGGGCTATCGCTGCGGCCGCCGGGACCCTTCGGCGAGCCCTGGGGGCGGCAGGGGCTGCCCCGTGGGTGTCTGCCTGCCGGGGTGCGGCACAGAAGCACATGGGCAGAGCTCTGCCGCAAGCAGGGCAAAAACCCGCTGCTGGGCTTGGGTCTGGCCATCGCTGAGGCTTCTGCTGCATGAAAAATACACAAACCTGCGATGTCCTCCGATACCACACTCTGGCAGCTCCGTCCCTCGGTACTCGACATGGATTGGAAAGAAGGGTGGGCAGACAGGGCCTGTGTGACATGTAAATAACACGCTGAAGCCGTGCTGAGTTACACTGGGAACGGGGCTGATGTTCTTGGAGAGCGCCGTAATACCCGGGATTGGAGTCCAGCTGGAGGTGTGATGGGTGGCAGGGAAGGATGCTGGTTGATGCTGAGAAAAACTCTGGTTGAGGCAGTTTGTCTTATGCTTTTTTTGCTTTTGGGGTTTTTGTGTTGGGTTTTTTTTTTTAAATGAGGTGATTGTGTTACAGTGCCCAGGACACTCCTCTACAGCCTAAAAAATAATCTGGCTTTGTTCACAGATATTCTCCCATTCTGGCTTCATCTGCCTAAAATGGGCACATCCCTTAAGAAACTGCAATAAAAACATCGGATATTGTTTTCCTAACATTAAAGTGGGGCAGGCATTTCATTTCCTATTTCCAGTGCCCCGTGCTAAACGTGTGCCAGGTAAGGCAGCCCAGGTCGGGATGCGGTGCCCAGATGGCATCTGGAGCGACACGGGTGGCTCTTGGCAGCTGCTCTGCGTAGAGGATTAACGTCTGGCCGAGGGGCTGCGGAGACTTGGGTCGCTCAGAAACTCCCTCTAAAACGCCAGCAAAACGGGCCTATGAACCTCTGCTCCGTAATTCACACGGAGAACTGATTCCGACTGTATGGGCTGTCATCGGCTAAGAGACGTAATTAGTTTTGATTAATTTGTTGCAGGGCCTTTAACTTCACACCCCCTTTCCCTGCTTCCCGACTGACAGTGGCTACTCTGTCCCTTACTTTCAGCTGATCTCTGTAAACTAATTACTTTTACTGGGTCAGCGCTGTTATGAAATTACCATTTTATGAGACTAAAAATAGCTCGGATCCAGTTGGCAAGCCAATCACTTCCCTTCATCTCCAATGAAAATACAATGTTATCTTTAATCTGTATTTCTCAGGCACTTACTGTGATGCAGGCTGGAAAGAAAGGGGAAAAAAAAAAGAAAAAAAAAAGGGAAGAGGAGCTTAGAAAAAAACCTCGTCAATCAGTTGCTATAGATGCATCTCTGCCAAGGCTTCCATTGGTAAATTTAGCAGTCGCGTTACAAATTTAGCCGGTACCATTACTTGGCCTTATTCAAAATAATTCACTTCTCACACAATGAGTTTACACTAAAGGAAAGTTATTTTGTCTTGCACGTTAAAAATGGTGTGTTTGCACATACGTGCAATCTCTGCGAATATCCAAAGCCACAGAAAGCCTAAGGATAGATGATTTTTATTATTTTTTTTTTTTTTAAGAGAGAAAAATCCAGTGAATTCCACTTGCTCTGAGAATGAATAAAGGTATTTTAATACTTCTGGGGTTCTGGTGAATACAAAGAGCTCAAAAATGAGATGCTTGCCTGAGATTTACTGCAAGATAGTGAGGGGAAAAGGTTCCCTCTGTAGTTCCTGATACAAAGACATTTCGCACACAGTGTCTGTAAATCCATTAGGAGAAGAAAATTGATACACACTTCGTATAAGATGAAGCTGGAGTCAAGAGAATGAAAGCTCAAGAAAATGGCTTCTTTGTGTAGCTCCATCAATTCACTGTTTGATTGGATTTTCTGTGTATTAAATTCAAGCAGTTCTTTGGCCTGTGGATATACGAGTTGTTGACTGTGTGGGAAATGGGAGAGCGATGCAATTTTAGTGCCTTGCCTTACCAAGGAAATATCCCACGTCTCATCCGTCTTTCCATCGAGGATGTTAAATATGCAAAGTACCGTTTCTATTAAAGCCATTTTTTCCCGATTCCGTTTCACGGCAGCGACTGAAGTACCGGCAGCCGCCGCGTGGTTCCTGGCCAAACACCAATCCTTCTGGAGACGCTGGGAATGGCAGCGCTCCAGAGATGATTTATTATTTTCCTTACTTTGCAAACTCCTCGTGGTTTACACGACGGAGGGTGAATGAAGGTTACTATCAGCCAGAGTGGTTTCGGTGCTCGGCGTTGGAGCAGCGCGTGCAGCGAGCGCTCTGCCGGCGCGGGAGCTGGCAGCCCGCGCAGGAAGCGTGGTCAGTGTTCAGTAAGTTCCTGCTGCTCCAGCTGTCAGCAGTTTGGCAGCGCAGGATTTCACAGGGTGTTTCGCTGCTTACGTTTCAGCCCCTTTCCTTTTCCTAATTGTGTACCAATGAAACACGAAAGCAAGCCCAAGAAACAAGCAAATCCGAGAATGATGCTGCTTTCAGAGATGTCGGCTCTCTCACGCTCGCTCTGACCCACGGTTTGCAGAAGCGCAGGGTACCGGCTCGAACCCAGACAAGCCAAAGTAGACCCTACCCGCAAATCTCTGCTCTCTAAGCACTCGGCTAATAAAAACTGTAAGACGTTTCAGATCTCACTCCAGATCGGGCTGTTGACATAACCAGGCCAGCACGTCTGTCTTATCGACTTCCCAGCGTTAACCTGGTTCCTTAAATGAATTATCCAGCTCGGGCTGTGTTGTCCAAGTGCACTGAGGTGTACCTTTCAGATTCAGTGACCGGCGCAGCCGAAGCGGGAAGAGGGATGGTGTTCTCGAAACCATTATGTTCTTGCAAATTGTAAGGGAGACAGTCAGACAGAAGACAGATGCTCGAGGACCACCCCGAGGGCGCTGAGCTGCGGGAGCTCAGCTTTCATTAGGCCACAGAAAACCAGGCGGCGTATCCCTAAGCTAAAACCCGAACAAAATCCACCCACAACCTCTGTTCTTTGGTCTGTGGTACCACTGGCTTCCTGCCACAAGTGGCCCAGAGATCTCAGTGATGATTCCCTCTGAGATATGCTGCAGGTTCCTCGCCTTTTCCTGCTCCAGTCTGCTTCCTGCGGTGGTGGGATGGGGGTGCTCGGCTCTGGCATCCCCCGGGGCGGGGGCATGGCCGCGATGCTCTGCAGGACTGCCCCATCCGCAAACAAACGTGATTGAAAAGTGAATAAAACCAACACGCCGGTAATAAAATTTCTGATACTTAAACCGCCTCTATATAAATGTAAAACTAGTGGCTACTGCCTCTCAAGTTAGCTAAAAACCAAGACAGGGTGTTGCTGAGATGGGGTCCTGGGGTTGAAAACCTCCTGCAGGACAAAGAAAAGGTGCTGGCAAAGCTAATATTTATTGTATCGGTGGTTTAGACAAGGGCAGGAGAGAAGATGGGAAGCTGTTGGCCTCTGGAGAAAAATGTTTCTGCTTGAATTGGATAGCTGATTTTGAATTAATTTTGAATAGTTGTTTCAGTAATTCAGATTGATTTAAGATGCACCCAAGAATAATGCTCTCATTATAAGACCTCCTGAGCAAAATTTAAATTGTGCTAAATTAAAAACAGTCTCTGTTAAACCAGGGCTGATGAGCACAACAGAGGGATCAGAGATGCAGGGTCAGTATAATTTAATTCCTTGGCTTTGTTTCCCATTCCAGAAGAGCTGTTGTACCCGTCTCCTTGGGTTGTTCACCACCTAAGGAGCCTGCAGGTTGTCCTGGATTTCTCAAAACTAATTTGCACCAAAACCAGCACTTCTGTTTTATGCAGTGCTTCACCTTTGAGAAGAAATGCCCTTTTATTGCTTTTCATTTATGGATGAATCTGGAAATGCAATTGCATCCTAAAGGTACTTGGGAATTTGAAATAGCCGCAGTCCAGTAGGGGAGTTAGTGATTTCCCAACCAAGCCTTGTTTGTTTGTGGTACGTAAACTAAGTAGACTTTCCCTTTTATCTAAATGGAGCTCATTTTTTGGTGTCCTGATAACATGGGACAAGATACCCTGCACGTTCCAAATCTGTACACATGGCTCTGCCACAAGCAATGGGGGAATTCCAGTGTCGGGGAAATGTTCACTTGTCTGGATTTAAATGTTTCAGTCTTCAAAACAAAAAATACATCCAAATGTGTATAGATTGGAGTAAAAAACCTTGTGCTTCGTGATTTCTTGTTTTCAGTGCTGGCTGAATTTTTAAAGGCAAATGGCAGAAAAGATTTAAGATACTCATAAAAGCCCTGAGCAAGCAACAACTAACGAGGCGAAGTCTGATTATTAAGAAGCACCTTGGAGACTTTGGCTGCATTTTTGGCAGCGTCTATGCCATAGGAATTGCCAGTTCTCTCATTAATAACGAGACCCTTCCAAACATGTTGAAATGACTTGTGAAGAGAGATGTATGTGAAATAGTGGATGAGAATGCCAGTTTGTCAAACTGAAAGGATTTATGGGGAAATGAAGGGAGCTGGGAGTTGTTAACCACCCCTGCCACATGGCAGGAGTCAGGAAGGTGGAAATGACCCGAACTCAAAAGTTCTGTTTCTGGAGTTCACGAATTTCTGTGCCACGATGCTGAGCCGCGGGCGAGAGCTGTGGCAGAGCCAAGGGCTGGTGGTGGCACCACCAGCGCCTGGCTCCACCAGTGGCTCCAAGGGATCTGGACGGGGGTCTGGGGGGCTGATCTGGCAGGAATTAAGTTTTTATGGCTCATAGCAGCAACTCGCACAGGTTTTGGGCACGCCAGTGGAGAGTGTTTGGCTTTGGGTGCCTGGGTAAGGAAGCGCTCGGTTCTGGCTGAATGCGGCCGTGGGCAGCTCAGTGTTGTCTGAGCGTACAGAGGCTGTTCGGGGGCGGCTGTTATTGAGGTTTCTGAGTTTCCTGGAGGTCCGTGATATGCCACTAAAGTTAGCTGGTAGGCTATTTGCTAGAGACACCTATTTTAATTAAAATCCTGGGACAAAACCCCCGAATCATTAATACTAGAAGTTTAAGCTTTAAGGCTTTGACAGCATTTTATAGGCCCCTTTCCAACAAACTCTTACAAAGCCATGTTTGACTGTCTAATATTTTAAATTCTTGTCAACTCATTTAAAGCACTCATTCATCTGTAATTTCTGTGATTACAACAGATTGAGAACACTTTAAGGTCCTTGGGAATGCTTGGGTCTGTCTGTCTGTGCTCGCAGAAAAGGAGGGGAGGAGAACAAGCCCAGGGCAGGGCGTTGATGGGAGTAGAGGCTCGGTGGCTCTGCAGCGCCGCCTGCTCATATGTCACAGAGAGGGTTTGTTCCCAGTGCTCCCTTGACCCCCACTTCCCTATCACAGTTATAACACACATGTGGACGGAGATGCAAAGATAGGAGGGATCGTTAGTAGGCAGAAACCAGAAAATAGAGCAGTATTTTTATGCTCTTCCCCCTTGTGCAGAGGACTCACGAACAAGGCACCCGGGACGGGTGTCCTTCTGAAGCTGCTGAGATAAGATGATGGGGACAGGACAGTGGGAACTAACCAGTATGGACCGCTCAGAATGTGGAAAGTTGAACCATAGGGTGGGGAGTGCTGGCATGCAGAGCCCAGCTTCGATTTCTGGGTAAGCACTGGCTTCTTTTCCAGGGTAAGGAACACAGCTTTTGCCATGCGAACTTGCAAACTTTGCTTAGGTGTTAAACAGGAGGAAAAGGAGATCTTTTGGTGACTATGACAAACATGTTCTACATTTTCGCTTAATGGAGACATTCAGACTTGCAGTTGTCATATGCTCAGATTCCTCGCCTTTCTGACAGCTGAATTATGATTGTAATAATTTAAAAGTGCTACTGTGAGCCTGCTCATGTCTAATGGGCACCGAGAAGTGTTTAAAATCCAAAGCAGTTTAGAGAAAAAGTGGTCACCACAGCACAATGAGAATTGTCTACATATGGATATCAACCTGTGTGAACTCTCCAGTGGGAAAACTCTTTGCAAAGTAACTCTAAACTTGGTGTGTTGTTCTGATGTGTGGAGTTAAGAGTTTGCCTTCGATCCGAGCTCTGGGCTGCCAGAAGCAGCGGCCTGTGGTGACCACTTTCTTTTATATAATCCCACCAGGGCGAGAGCCTGGCCATTCTTCTTACAGAGGTTTTAGTTCAGAGCAACAGAAGCTCAAATCTATAATCTCAGTAGAAACATCTGTAGGACAGAAATGAAATATAAGGGGAAAAAGTGCCCTCCAGGCTACATTCCCCTTCCTTTGATATCATTATCTTTGTGCCTGTCCATGGGAATGTTTGAAGTTCTACTGCAACTGCTACAGCATACTCGCCGTATTTTCAAAACTCGCAGCTAAACACAGACAAGAAGCCCGCACCCCGCTCAATTAATTAAAACACAGCTCATGTCCTGGAGATCACTGAGTATTTTCAGTCTGGTGGCCCCGCAATATCCATCTGAATTCAGCAGATCTATAGTTCCTGGCACGCCGAGTGAAGACACGACGACCGACATCGCGAAAAGAGACAACGTACACGTCAGCAACTCTCTGCAAAATCTACGGCTCGAGCGAACGCCTGAAAACACCACAAGCTGTAGTTGCCAGCTCCCCTGCACTCACGTTAACTTTCCTCTCCTGCAGCAGGAGTGCGAAACAGGACCTGCTACTCCACAGCCTCGCTCCTCCTGCGCTCAGCATTTGTCAAGTGGGCGTAAGAGCTTTTGCCGTTTTATACAACTTCACATGAGCCTAAATTGCAGAAGTCATGAGGCAAAGAACAGTCGAGCCCTTAGCAGTTCCAGCCCCTTTTCAAACATGCACCCAGGAAGACGCTTAGGAGTAACGGCAGCCAGGCTCCCAGTACATGCTTGCCTGCTGCTCAGGAAGAGAAAAAGTAATACTCACCCCAGTGTTGTCATGGTTACAATAGTGTACCAAAAGGAAGCAGGAATACTGGTGAATTTGCTTGCCGAGGACCCTTTCTCTGCATAAAACATCACAGTTGCAAAGATGATGATTGCCATAGTGAGGGAAAAGAGGAGAAAGCCAAGCTCGGAGGCACAGCTCTTCAAAGTGTAGCCCAAGATTCTTAAGCCTTGGGAATGGCGAGAGAACTTGAAAATCCTGAAAACCCTGAAAACCCTTAGTGTCACAAAGGCTCCGCTGACATCCTCGTTGTTGGTCATCACCAAACCGATGTAGTACGGCATGATGGCCACCACGTCGATGATGCTCATCACGCTTCTGATGAATCTGTAGCGACTTGGGGCCGCAAAGAGTCTCAACAGATACTCAACCGTGAAAATCATCACGCAAGCCGTGTCCAAGCAAAAGAAAGCCACGGCGTATCTCTCCCCACATGGAAGCTCCTTGTTTCCAGGCACCGTGCCACAGGGGACGGTTTCCACGACATTAGTGATCACAGAGACAGCAATAAAGAAACCGGTGACGTAGTAAAAGACTAAGGCTAAGGTGCTGGTGTGGGGGTTCTCGAAGGCTCGCCACATGGTCTGCCGGAAGCTCAGGGATGGCATGGACCCTTCTTGGTTGTTTTCTGAGTCATTGTCATCCATCAGCCGCTCTGCGTTCTCCCGCTTCCTGTCTTTGTACTCTTCGTAGCAGCAGTCCCCGATGATTTCAGGGAGGATCCCATAGAAGGCAAGCTCTTCGTCGTAAGCAGAGATGCACTCGTACCTGGGGTAGTGCAGCTTGCCAGTTCTGTAAAAATTCAAGATGCACCTAAAGACCTCAGGGTCCCGGTCAAAGAAGTACTCCTTAGTGTCTTCGTTGAAGAAGAACTCCTTCTCGGTGCTGCCCAGGAGAGTGTCTGGGTATCTCTCCAGTGTAGTCCTCCAGGTCTGGAAACGCCTGCCACTCACATTGAGAATGATCAGCTCATCCTGCCTCTTGTTTTTCTCCGTTGGAGCCAGCGGCATGGGACAGTTGGCCACTGGCATCCATCCTATGGCGGCTGCCCTGGCAAAGGGCAACCACGCTGCTACTCCTGCTGCCATGATGACCCGCGGCCTTCTTACTGGAGAAGACTGTTAGGCTGCTCCCGAGACCTCTTGGAAGTCAGATCAGTTCCATCTAAAACACAGAACAAAACCAAACCACAGCACAGTCAAGCGGGGTGTCCGGCCGCGTTGCGTCAGAGTCAGGTATGGGTAGGAACGCAAGAATTTACAACAACTGGCTCGCCCTCGTCTCCCGTTTGAAGAATGATGTTAAACAAGGCACGTGATAATCAGCGCAGCGGGGTTATGGCATTATTATAGATTGAAATTTTGAATAGCAAATGATTCCTCATTAAAAGCATTTTAAAAGTAGCACAAACACACTAATTTATATTTGCTTCCTTACAAACAAGACTAATCCGTAATTCTCCAGGTGTAAGCCTCGTGTGCTCATCAGCTCAACTACAGCCGTCAAGAAAGAGTTGGGAACTCCACCGAGATCAGCTGGCAGTTCACCCCATGAAAAGCCGCGACTAGACTGAGCTGAGCTTTCAGTCTTGAAAAAGTTCATCGTGTAATGAATCTTGCACTGAGAACATTTTCAGCCAAAGGAAACAAAAAACCTCCTCTGGTTTTCATTAGTTTTCTCGCACCTTTAATTAGAGACCTGGCCTCAGCAGCAGGTTTTCGCTGGTCTCTTTCATTTCGAGGTGGGTTTCACTCTTGTGAAATACTTCGTCCCTCCCTCCAATGGACCAGGGGAACAGTTGGACTGTCAGGGAGACATGGCTCAGACCACCCTTGGATCCTGGCTGTGAAAGCCGATGGATTAAGCTACCAACTGAGTCCCAAGACCATCAGAATGAGGGATGCCTCCGAAGTTGGGCAACTTTCTCCCAGCAGGAAGATACCTTGATTACTCCCTAGCTGTCAGAGGCAGAAGTCCTTCAGCTGAAGGACTATTAGATTGAAATGAAAAACGTTCGCTGCACTCTAGATTTTTAGAAGAAAAATACCCCAAAATGTCCAGATCCTCAGCCACTGGAAGCCAGCATTCTCTTGAAGTTGCAGCAGTTCCTGTGGTTCTGATCTAGTCATGAATTTTCTTTTTCTTTTTGGTCTTTGGTCAGAGCTGTTACAATATTTAACTTCTGTTTTAACTTGTATTTATTTCCACTTCCCTAATGTTTTTCTAACTCTACCATAAAATTATCTGGAGAAAGGTGCCATTATTGTATGAGGTGCATTAGGAGCCCTATCAAAAGTCAATTTATCAATGAAAATGCCACTGATTCTACTGACTCAGGCCCTCAAAGCTTAATTGTATCCTCTACGCAGTCTCCTTCTAGGCAGTTTTACTCTGAAGTTTTTTAATTGTATGAAAGCTGCCATTCCAGCCAGTGAGGCTGCAGCGTTATTGATTTCAACAGGCCATCAAAATACTGAATAAAAAATGATGGAATCAATCTGTGGCGAAAATGCCGAAACTGTTTACCGACCTGCTCTTCCTCTTCAAGGCGCATTAACGTTCACCACCTTAACGTGGGATATCTTCCTATGGAATTTTACTATCTAAAGGACAGTTGAAGTCCCTCGTGGAAGCATCTTACTACTGCTGGAAGAGGTTTTGTAATTATGAACCATATAACAATCCATAGCGATGCTTATCCCAGGGAGACACATTGCTTATACACCCGGCACTGGAGCAAACATCCCACAGGTTTTTTCCGATAGAGAATTGTTCGATATTACCGTGCACTACTTTTTCTCTCCCACTAAAGGGGGAATTTGTGGCGTTAGTAGTGCCAGGCTGGCAGCCCTGGGGAGCCGGCTCTCCCGTCTGCGCGGGAGGAGGCAGAGCACAGTGCTGGGTACTTTCTCTGCGCGACTTTGAAAACACAAAACACCCCGGTCTTTAGCCGAAGGGCCAGCTCCAGGGGCTGGGTGGGCTCTGACAGCAGAGCTGTCCTTTTCTAGCACCAGCAGTGAGGGATCTTCTAACTTTTATCAAACACTGCGTTATGAACAGGACTGCAGAGTAGGAGGCAGGAAAATGAGAACCATTTAATTCACCAATCACCAAATATATACAGGCAAATAACTGAGAGCCCAAGGTAATGCATCCTCTTCCTGTTCTCCCTGCTGGTCAACTGTCTTCTCTGCTTTTTGATGTCAATTAATTCTGCCACAGTCATTCTGTCAGGACTGATTGGTGACATACGGTGACCTGACCAGCTGCAGTACACTGGATCCTCATCTCCCCTGATTTCTCGGGGGAACCTCGTTAGAAATCTCTTCTGTACTTTTATAACTTTGGTTATAAATTCCAGGTTACCTACATTAGCTGCTGAGGCACTATAAATACTTCACATATAATTGTTCTAATAAAGCACCGGTAACTCATAAGTGACTTACACATTTCTAGATCAATTTTTGAAGATAAAATGGGTCCTGCCATGCTGGCAGTATGTGTGAGGAAGCTATAAATATCTCAGCTGTGAAAGGGACAGGAGATTAAAATGAAAGGGAAAGGGCAGGGTGTTGTTCTATGGAAGTTTGGTTCCCACTTCTCTGTCTGTGGACCAAGAAGTGCGACTGGTTAAGAAAATGTAGCGCACACAGCTTGATTTTCGAAGCTGCATTAAATCTGTCCCACTTGATCCTCAAAATACACAAAAAGAGTCTTTTCCAGCTGTAAATTGTCTGAAGGACTGAGGGGTTGAAGAGAAATTAAATCCCCTGCCATAGAGGTTTTGATTTTTCTTGTCCATGAGCCCTCAGGACCCCACCCCTGCCCAAAGGAAGAGACAGGAAAATCCAGAGAGAGCCAGGGCTGGATTTGTAATTCAGAGCTGCACAAAGTAAGCTGAGTAAAAACAATATGAAGCAACTAGTTTATCTACAGAATGTGGAAAGAATCCTCCTTTCCTATGCGCCTGGGTTTTAGTAACTAGCCTTTTTAGGCTGGAAGGCAATTGGCCAGGCTCAGAATATACCGAACAGTCAACAGAGTCTCTTCAGCTCACGTAGCAAACGGCCACACTTTAATTCTAACAAGCATATATTTAGCTAGACACGTATTTCTCATTTTAATTACCGTAATTCCTGCATGTGCTTTGAAAGGAACTAGTTACAAAAGAGCGGTACCCTCGTGATGACATTTAGAACACCTGGTACGAAATAAAATAATTTGCCTCCTCCTGATTAGGAGAAGTCAGCATCTATAGAGAAAAGAATCAGTTTTCCCTAGATAATTATGAGGACAGTGAAACAGTGCAAGCAAATTTGACAGAAAAGGCTCTGGGATGAGCCCCTGTCCCCCGACCAGGACGCCCGGCCCCCACCAAGTCCCTCCCTGACCACCGCCGGCTCCGCAGGTCGTCTGCGCTGCAGCCGCTTCGTGGGCACTGTGGTTTCACCCCAGTTTCAAACAAAACCTGACAGGCATGGCCAGGGCAGTAAGGCTCTGGGGAAAAACTTCAGAGAACACAGTTGTTTCTATTCACCGAAAGGGTCAAGAAATAAATGATGGGTTCTTACCACATTAGCTCCCACCAGCAATGCCACACTTAATAAATGTCCCTTCAGAGTCTCATGAAAGCAGAAACAAACCAAGAATCTCATAGTGCTTCCCTTTCTAGAAGCAGACAGGAATGATTTAAAAGATGACTGCTAAACATACTGTGAGTTTCTTGCTGAGACACTGCTAAGGAGAGAGGAGAGCTTTGAGAACATTTATTCTCTCCTCTGCTGCCCTTGTTGGGTCAGGCTCAGACAGCAGTAGATGTATTTGCTTTAAAGCAAAATATGTCAGCCAAAGCTTCCACATCCTCCATCGGTCACATCTTCCTTTCCCTTCCCAATCACATCAGATAATAAAACTTTCTGCAAAACATTCTCTCCCTCGATCCATTGGAGACATTTAGGAGCAAAAGCAACAGGCTTAGGATAAACGCATGCAAACTTCTCCCCTCCCTCCCAGTCAGTCCAGAGAGCCCCATCTTGGCTCGCGGCGATGTCTTACCTGGCACGGAAAGACACTCTCGGCGCCCAAAAGTAGGGCTGAATCTGGGGAACTGGAAGGAAGGGGGAGCAGTCACTCCTCAGGATAAAAGGTGAACTGTGCTGCCTGCCTCCTGCCTCCCTCTATCAGTGCAGTCAGAAGCAATCAGTAAATGTGATCATCATTGGGAAAGTATATATAGAGAGATGACTAAACAGCTTCTCCCTCATTGCTGCCGAGCCGGAGTCTCTCTCTGCCTCTCCCTCCTGAGCTTGCTGCCTTTTGCCTCCTCCCCTTCCAGCACCGCTCGGAGCTTTGCTCTCACTGCCCAAGCCCAGCTGGAAACGGCACCGGGTCGCGGGGAGTCCGCTCGCCTGGACGCAGAGGGCAGGTGGACCCCGCTGGTCCCAGACTGGGAGGCGAGACGGAGGAAAGGCGGTGTGAGCTGAACAGAGACGCCCGCAAATGGAGTCATTAAATACACACCAGAGCCTACCCTGCATGCTAATGTGCCAGCAGTGGCAAGGAGGGGAAGAAGGGGGAAAAGTGTGGGATGAACTTCACTGGTCTCTCCCGAAGCTCCTTTTGCATCCCTGACTCTTGGGCAGGAGAGATCCCTTCTCCTGGACAAGGAAATGAGCTTATTCCTCCGGCATCCCAAACCCACAGCCAGCACCGCAGGCAGGGCGAGAGGCTGTATTCACGAATGAAAAGAAACAATTCAGACTTAAACCGATCTTTCCCTCTCTCCTTCTCCCCTCTTCCTTCCCACCACCTGTCCCCTGTCCCCCTGGTCCTGCTGCTCTCGCTTGCCCTGCTCCTCGGTGGCTCTTACCAGTCCTGTCTCCACACTGCCTCAGCATCCCTCTTTCATCCACGCTCCGAAGTTGGACTCGGCACGCTCAGAGAGCTGGCATCCTCGCTCTTTTATCTCTTTGCCAGCGCATCTCCATTAAGTAAATAACTATGTGCCCAAATCAGAGCAGAGCGGTCTCTCCCTGCTCTGCCGGGCAGCTCCCGGCGATGACCGATGCACCGCAGCGGTACTTGGAGACTTCCATAAAGTGAGACAGATACATACATGAAATAGAGGAGCTCGGCTGCCTCGCCATTGCCTCGCCTCCTTCCACAGCTCTGGATCACTCTTTAATCTATCGCCGGGAGCTCAGGGGCTGGAACGGTCCTTGCGGCCACCGAATGGGACCGTGGGAGGGTAGGAGAGTGGGAGAGGCGAGGGCGAGGGGAGGGCGCGGGGGTGGGAGCGGGCGGGGGCACCGCTCCTGCTCCTTTGCTGCCCCCGGGGCCGCCGGCGCGACCCCTCCCCGCCCGCAGGTGTCACCCGGAGCTCCCGGTGTGCGGCGGCGGCCGGGGCCCGAGGGGTGCTCGGCGGGGTGCGGGACCCCCCTGCGGGAACGGGGGAGTGAGTGTGGGGTGTGTCTGAAAGCTGAGCACTGGAAACCCTGCGGGTGCTCCTCCAGATGTGTCACCTGTAGCGAGGGAAAAAGGGGGGATGCGGTGGGGAAACGGGGTCTTTGCAAAGGCAGCGTTAAGCGGGGTCCGTTTCTGGGTGATTTTGTGTGCCTGTGTTCTAACTTGATTTTCTCTGAGAGTTCTTAAAGGGAGGCCTTATTGAAATAAGTAAATAAATGAAAAATAGGAAAAGAACCTGCAAATCTTCCAGGTACTTCAATGCTCAGATTGGTTTGGAAAAAGTAATCTGGAAACTCTGATACCAGAACCCTGATCGGTCCAGTTCAGCATTGTCTAATCCCTGATAATTCAATGCCATTATTAAAAAAATATACTAATTTCTGAATGTCAGGTCCTGGGTAAATCCTCCCCCAAAACAGTTTGCCCCAGTAACTAGTCCATTCCAAAGTGGACCAGTTAATGAGTTTATGCAAACGCGGTGTATTATAGTCTTTAGAATATGGATACTAATAGTTGTGTGCTGGACACATGAGTAGTTCTGTGCAAAGTGAATCCTAAAACTTCTATGAGAAACTTTTCAGGGCTGTGTGAATTTAAGCAAATCAAAGCATCCAGAATCCATCTTTATTAGATGTCTTCAGAACTGCTTTCCTCTTTAAAATACTTCTTATATCTCCACTTGCTCTTTTCCTCTTGCAGATGCTCAGAAGAAAGCAAAACCAGAAATGGCATTTGGCTTTTACTGATATAAGAGGTTTTTCTGTGATTTACAATGTCATCACTTCATAACACTTACTGACTCTTCTCGCTCGGGCGTGCTCTGGCCTCACTCTTTGCTGGCTCTGGCCTGGCTGTGGTCCTGAATTGCTTTTCCCCCATGACTCGGCCCCCTTTTAACTTCAGATCTCTATTAAAAAGCTAATTTGGGAACTCTTTTCCAATGCTCCCAATTTTGTGTTTTTAAATAGAGTATGAAAGTCAAAAGCAAGCTGGCTGCAGATAGTCTGATGTGAAAAGATTCTTTCTTCTCTTTTTCTTCCTCTTCATATCTTTTTCTTTCTCTTTTCCCCATTCTCTTTAACTCTCTCTGTCTTTCCCTCTTTCTCTTTTGTTCTTTTTTCGGCCTTTCCCTTTCTCTCTTCCTAGGAATATCTCCTTAGATTCTACTGCACCATTTATAGGTTTTATTAAAACTTTTTGAGCAACTTTTTCTCATTCTATTGCTGAAAAGTAGAACCTGCCAGTGTTAAAACAAGCCACAAACAGATGGAATAACCTACGCCTGGTTAAATAGCAACGTTAAACAGAGTTCAGTTCAATTTTTTGCTCTGTCCTTTCCTTCTCTATTTATATCTGATGCCTCTGCAGTGTATTTTATTTCTTGTGTTTGTTCTTTACACCGGGTGCTCTCCTGCGTTAATTCTGCACTGAAATAGCCCGTTGACATCGCGGCCGTGCCGCACGAGCATTCCGTAGCGCCAGTTGTAGTAATAAAGCTCGCGTGGTTGCTTGAAATTACAGTTTGCCATAACGTTGTAGCTTTGTAGTCTGATTATGTCCTACAGATTGTGCCAACAGTTTCCTTGCTTTGGATCCAAGCTTGTGAAAATGCCTGCGTAGGTTAAAGAAAGATCATTAATGTGATTATGTGAAAGAGTCGGTCTTTGTAACCTTAAAATTACACGTGTGGTCTAGTGATTGAAACAGCCTGGAAAACACAGCTGCTTGGATATGTCTCTGCTTCTTCCGAAAGCTCTCAGGCCTTGGCTATGTCTCTTAATCTCCCTGCTCCTGGTTTCCATCTGAAGAAAGAATAAAACAATATTGAATGATAAGAAGTATAATATCAGAACCTGTAAATATTCACAAAAGGCGATGGGATTCCCAGAGGACGTAAGTTGTACAGGAGTATGAAGAGTGACGTCGTGACGCGTTTGTCGGTCCCCGTACCCGTCCCTCTGGCTCGGTGAAGCGAACTGTTGGAGCAGCTCACCACAGCTTCACCTGCCCAAAACATTATCCCGCTTAAGGCTTGAGGGATTTATTCGGGATGACTGGAGATTGTATTAGCTCCACTTTGGGGAGCGCTGCAGAATTCACAGGGGTGCTCTTTGCATCCTTGTGGGATTCTCAGACCCATCCGTCCGTCCGTCAGTCAGAGATGTCGGTGTACAATGGACAGGCCACATCGCAGCCTTTCACTGCCTGTTGGTACTTGGAAGCCAGGAGGGGTGGTTCAAGGCCACCTCCGATTTACAGCGTGTGCAGTTTTTTCCCCCCGCTCTGCGTTTGGAGACTTTCCAACCCAAAATAAAGCCTCACGGGCAGCTGCATTCTGCCACTGCTTTCCAAACGGGAAGAGGAAGGAGCCGTGGATGGTGTCCAGCAGCTCTGCCAGCGAGCCAGCAGCTGCAGCGTTTTCTGCTCAGCTGACCTTAATGAATGAAGAAAAGCTCACCCGTGATAGTAAAGGGGAAAGACCAGTGAAGGACAGGAGTGACACTGAATCAGGGCTTTGATTCGCTGTGCTCAGTCCCTCACTGGCACGTACCATGGCTCGCTCCTCCGGTCTCATTTCACACGGTGAGTAAAAGCAACGACGCTGGTTTGCAGCGCTACTCACTGCAAGAGCTCATCAGGGAGTGCGCTTAATTGGCCATATTCCACGTCGTCAGCATCCAAACATTTCAGTGATGAGAGCCTCGCGCTAACATTCCTGATTAGCGATGAGATCGGGCGCGTTGCACGGGGCAGGTAGGGAAAGGCGAAGCGGGAAGCGGAGCTGGAGTGAGAGGAGGACGCGGGGCTGCCGAGGAGCAGGTGGGGATGTGTTAGCTGCCAGAAGGCAATGCTGCAAGATCAACCAGCAGGGAAGTGAATTAGTGTACCTGGCTATTGCAGGTCTGCTTGTGAGACAACACTGCCTGTCATTTGCCTTATTTATGCCTTGAAGAGAACGGTGCTGGAGAAGTCCAGTTTTGCCATCCAGAATTTGGGACTGTTTTTCCCTCATCCTGCTCTCCCATCGGTACAACAGGCCTGGTGTGCCTCTTGCTTGTGCTGCAGGATGGGTGGTAGGTGGGTGGTAGGTGGGTGGTAGGAGGTAGATTGGTGATTCACCAAAGACAAGGGGTTAGAAGAGACCAGTGCCAGCATGAGGGAAATTAGGACAACTGGCTTTAAGCTAGAAGCTCTGTAAAAGCACACGAAGTCTTTGCTGCTTTGCTATGCTCTTTACTGCTACCGTTTTAGAGTCTTACAGTCCAGGCAGGACTTTACATATCGTTCTTTATCCGACTGCTCTGCAGTAAGTTCCTTTTGCAATGATCTGTTTCCAGCCAGTTGGGAATTCTTGCAATTATGAGTCAAGCAAGGCTAAAAAGCTCTGAACCGAGCAAAGCACAAGCCAGCTGCACTCCTTTGATCTCACAGGCGTTGGGTTAACCAGTCACCATCAAAGCAATCATTATCTCCTGGAAGATGAGAGGCCAATTAAAGAAAAGCAAAACAAAAACAAACCCCAAACCGACCTGAAATAAATGATTAATGTTAAATTACCAGGTTTGGACTGGTTACCAGAGCTGGAGTGATGCTGAAGGTTTTTGTGCTAGAGTCAACAGTACAGTAAATGGCAATTGCAGTTTTTTGGTGGCTCATACCCGGTAAATCAGATCTGTGGAACTGTACGTTTACTGCAAATTTAAGGAGTTGTTCTTTCATTTTTAAGAGTGCATTTTAAATCAAGCCAACAGCCGTAAAGCAATATACAGCCTGCCTAGCTGTTGTCTGGGGAATGAATCCTGTACTGTCATGATTCCTTTTTATTGCTCTTAGATATGGGGGCAGGGGGGAGAAATCTGGGAGAGAGATTGTCCTTGTTCAGCTGACCAGTGTATAGGGTATAGAGTTGCCTCGAAGATGATGGGCTTTTCTCCACACGAGACACTTTGGTTACATGATTTTGGGCAAACTGGAGAAGGAATCAGCTGCTCCCACGTGTTTCTGCTTTACAGAGGTGTAGGTGAGAGCAGGACAGGGGTGGCCATCAAGCCTTATTGTTTTTTTCTTTTGATTTCTTTTGTTTTTTTTAAGCTCACCTGTCTGCTATAAGTTCTTCCCCAGGTGAGACTATTAATGTGACAGCATCAATCAGTGTGGCCTGGGCTGGGCAAGGAGCTGATAAAAGGCAGAGGCTGCTGGTTTCCCCCTGCAAGTCCTAAGGCTGCTTCTCCAGATGTCCTTGCATCTGGGGCAGCCGCTTTCCTGCCCTTGTGGCAGAGGGTCCCTCTGGACCCGGGTAGTGGGTGCTGGGCAGCCATGGCACAAGCAGGATGAAGAGTCCATTGGATTATGGTGCTTGTGGCAGAGGAGATTTCCAGAGCTGTGCCGTAAGGGCCCATCGTCCGTCACCATCCCACGCACGGCACCGCGCTCGCCCGTCACGCCAGTGGTCATGAGCCCGCATCTGCCAGGTTAGTCCCAAAGGTGAGGAGGGGTGGCTGCCTTTCCTTCCCAAGCCTGGTGGCCCTCATCTGTAGAAGGGTGAACTCCTGTTTCTGTGACGATGGCATCGCTGGAGGGGTGGCTCTCTCCCCCCGATGGAACTTGTAACGAGGCAGACAAAATGTTGAAAGTAAAAATGAAAGGGCTTACTTCTTGTAAGCTTTTTTTCCCCCTACTGCTTAATTATCAGATTGAAGATAAAAAGAGCTGAAAAGGCCCTGAAGGAGCAGATGAAGGCTTTCTGCAGCAAGCCTTGTCCCCTTTGGAACTGGCCCTGCCTGGCCTCTGTAGGCACCCGCTCGCCTCTCAAGCTGGGGCAGAGACCCAGGACAGCCCTGGGGTTGTGCTACTGGAGAAATTCAGCGTTAGAGGCCCTTACTGGAAATAGCATCTGACCTCCAGTATTGTGGTAAAGCTCCTTCAGGTAAGAGCTGGGCAAGGTGCACCATGGCAGAGGTGAGACCAGAGCTGCTGGGGCTTTTCAGCCACCTCAGTCTCTCTGCCTGGAGCGGACAAAGACTGAGCCCAGCAGTGAAATGCCGAAGCTTGATGTGTCTGAGCAAAGTGAGGACGGACATTGTCTGTCTTCTGCTGGATTGTGGCTCTGCTCTGGGCTGGAAAGATGTGAAGGGTCTGGAGGAGGAGCCCCTCAATGGCAGGGCTTGTGCGGATGGATCCATGTGGCAGGGTGGCTGTAGGGAATGTGGGGAACTCGGACCTCCGGATGTGGACAGGTTTTTTGGACTGTTTCCTAATGGTCAGGAGGGGATGGTTCCCGGCTTATACCTGAGGGGTGGGGGGAAAAAGCAGAGATGGATTTTAGCCCCAGACCAATCTATACCACCCCCCTCTATATGCCCAAGAATGCTAATAGGCAGAAATAGATTTAATCTTTTATCTTGGAACAGATTAAAAATAAGTTTACCTGCAGACAAATTCTATAACTAGAATTCAAGCTTAATTTGATTTTTTTTTTTTAAAAATGAAAAAATTATTGAGTCCAATAAGATCATTATTTCTGTCTTGCTGTAGAGGATGCAGTCATCTTGCTGAAGGGAAGGTTTTGTGTGTGTGTGACATTAAGGGCTAACCTGGAATTCAGATCTTAATCCTCAGTATAGACCTTTGATATAGAAAGAAGGTTTTTGTTAATGCATTAACTCGCTCACAGCAGAAGCTTGAAAGTAAATTTAGTATTTTGGAATAGCCCAGTGTTAAATGGAGTTCTTCATGAATGGAAAATCTTTTATCTAGGCTTCTCAGGAAGCTCAAAAGGGATATTTATGCAAACATCTCTCTGAGCAGGAGGTTCTCTTGCTCTTAGATGGTGCACACGTGAGGGACATCTTGCTGCCTACCGGGCTGGGGGAGCAGCACCAAACCGCCCAGCGGCTTCACTCACTTGTTGATGTGATGAACTGTCAGAGGGTTGTGCAGATGTTGGAAACGTGACCCTCCCACTTGCTTTGCATTGTAAAAAGAAAACAACCGTTGGGCGCTTTGTGTCTGCAAGGAAAATGTGTAATATCACTAAATATGCGAACTTGGGGTTGAGCACAATTTCACTTCCGTGACAGGCAGGGTGAGGCAAGTCAAGACACATCAACACAGCTTTTGACGTACGGCTGGTATTGCTTGTAGCAAAATTCAGGGTCAAACTGACTAGGATTTCTGATTTTGTATTAGATGACAAGCTGGGAAATGAAAAAGAACCTGACTTTTCAAGATCACTCTATTTCTGACCAGGAAGCTTTCTAGAATGAAAATTCATGTTGTTCACCCGAGAATGAGTTACTCTAGCTCTTTTTTTTTTTTTTTTTTAAATTAGATAAGCTAACGTTCATCGTTGTGGCCGAATGCTTAGCTAATGCGTTTTCCAACACTGTGTATAGTATATCTCTGTGCAAGGAGTAACCTGCAGAAAGTACCACAATCCAGAATGATGTAGCAGGGCATAATACAAGCCAGCTTAAATAGGAACGTAGGAAATGTTTAAATGGCAAGCAATAAATCCATGTAATTGCATTCAAATAGAGCTCAATCCAAATGATGGCTTTGGTATCGATGAAACCTCACAATTTTATGCTGCTTCTTATTTGGATAACTCTGAGTTTGCAGACATCGCTCGGGTTCTCAAAACAGCCAGTTGAGAGAAAAGCAGCTCCTTATTTCTGCTGATGGCAGAAATGGAGGCATATAAAATCCCTCTTTTTTCTCGCTATTTAAAATGTTGAAGAGCCTTTTCCACATCTTGTTTACTTGTTGCAAAGATCTACCGCCTGAGATACTGCCTTCATCTGCATGAAGAAGTTAGCTGAGGAACACAGGTGGAATTATTCTGGGTGGGAAGTGACACAGGTAACTAGGAATTGGGAACTGATGATTCCTTTATTACTGTGATGATCACCAGCAGATAGAAAGGAAAGGGAACTTTTCAGTATTTTGCCATCTAATGTATTCTAGAAGGCAAATAAAACTGTTCCTTACTCCCCAGCTGTGCTAGGGACGGTGTGGGGAGCCGTGAGCAGTGCTGTGCGAAGGCACTCGGCGTGCTCAAGATCAGGTCTTCAGATGTAGAGCTTAAGGAAAAGCAAGGCAAATATTCATGAAAGTGTCTGCATTTTATGTGACCTCCTTTCCACCTCAGCTTTGATCCAGGCTGCTGATCTGAAGAATAGATTCTGATTTCCATTTGATAGGGCTTACATTTTTTTGGCAAAGGGAGGCTCAAAAATAATCCTTTCCTGAGCAGATAAATCATCTAAAGCGCTCAAACATGCAGGCAAAGGAACTGGTAAATCTGCTAGCTGAACTCCCAGGATTGCAGAGTCCCTCCTGGGAAGCTGATCTCCTGGGAATGGCCGGAGGTGGCTGACTCCATGGCGTGTGGATTAGCCCCGGCTGGGCAGATGCTGGGGCACAGGGGTGCTCCCCGGCACTGGATGAAGCTGTGGAGACCCACGACCAACGCTGGGCTGGCTCCTCGGAGCGTTCTGGCCCTCGCTCGGAAATATTTCGGCCCACGTTTTAAACAAAGATCCTAAAGGCCCAGCGAGTGAAGGGGCTGCTAATGTGCATCTAGGTAAACACAGGCTAAGTGCTTTGCTGGTCTGTAGCCAGGGGGTGACTGTAAGATCGCAACCCCTATGAAAATGTGGATTTCAGACCCAGCTGATAACAAAAGTTGTCACATGGCATTCAGAGCTGCTGCTGGATGTAGAGATTTTCTGCTGTAGGGGCTCTTCAGGCAACCGTTTGGAAACAGCTACAGCCCTTCCCTCACAGTGAGGAAGGGAAAGAGAATGGTTGTGATTATTTACTAATTGATCCGGTACAGACAGACACAAGAATAGACATTCATTCAAAATTCCTGCTGGTTCACAGAGCGAGCGAGTCCAGGTCCTCGCACGCCATCGAGGTGCTTTTCTTGGCTCCAGCCGGAGGGACCCTGTGAGAGAGTCAGGTCTGAGAAAACAGGCTCTGCAGATAGAAAAACAAACATTTACGATTCCAAACAGAAATTAAATAGTGACAGAACAGCACTTTGGGTTTTAATTAGGGCTGGGAAGATGTCAGAGCAGTGGAAGCCAATGTCTGTATCGCTTCTCTGAGCCCCTGATAAAACCTGCTCCAGGGACTGGGCCAGATCTGGGGTCATGCTCTTCTATCGTGTCACCTGTAATGTCACAAAACATCTGGAAAGCCACTGGTGTGCGACTCCGGAGAGCAGATGACTGATACAAACCAAGAAAGAACAGTGCAGCTGATAACCACTTGTGTTACCACAGTCAAGCCAAGCAGCAGAACAGCAGCAGAAATCCAGCGCTTTGCACCCACCGATGTCTCAAGCGCCGTGCAGAGCTGGTCAGGATTCCCAGTAAAGATCCCATGGTGGGGATGTGTAAAGGCACTGAGCACCATATTACCCTGAGATTTTGGAAAATCAGTGGAACTGAGAGCACAAAGTGGGGTTAGGTTCCCAGCTTTTGTTTAAATTTTGGTTCTTGCCCTTGTAAGCCAAAGTTTAGGATTATAAACGGAATTACGTTTGCTTGAGTCCACACATGGTCTGAGAGCAGAGCTGTGCCGTGTCCTCTCTGTCTGACCTCTGCAAAAGCCTGTGGTGGACCCACCTCGGTGGCGCTCAGGATGAGACTGGTCCGTGGGGCTCTGCGCTAGCAAGGCATTTGGTGCACATGCAAAATGGTTTTATAAAAAGAGCATTTCACAGGGCTGACTCATGTTACGGGATCAACTCCACGCCGGACCACCTTCTGCTCTGATTTACTCCCCTGGAAATCCAGATAAGGGCATTAGCAGCTGCTGCAGAGGAAAATCAAAGCAGATGGGAATTTGGCCCACGGAGGAGGCCGTATCGCTGGCAGCCAGCGCTGCTCGGTGCTGCAGAATGCGCTGGTTTCACTGCACTGAGTTAAATTCCAGGAGTTTTCAAAAGTGCTATATATATACAACAACAACGAGTATTATTAATAATAAATAATTCTAGTTAGCGCTTCCTGACTTCTATTCATAGCCTCTATGCATGAACAGAAGTAGGGATGGATAATTCTCCAGTGACCTTCAGAACAGAAAGATAAGATGCACAGCTAAAAAACCATTCCGAACAGGATGCGGGATAATTTCACATAATCCTGGCGACACGGTGCTGGCCTTCTGAGGCAGATGATGGCATTCAGTGCATGAGCTGTTGCTAAGCTTTCGAAAAAACATTTATTCTTTGGCCACAAACTACTTCTGGTCTTTGTCATTAGCAGAGACATTTATGTTGGAAATGTTGTTCCTTTTAGAATTTTCTGTGATAAAAGGCCCTTGTTAGATGTCCAGTGTGAGCTTTAAATTAACACTAAACCGGGCCTGTGCTGGAGGAGCTGCCGGCTCCTCCACGTTACTGATTTCCCTGTCAGCGGTGCCAGCCCTCCTGTGACGGATTATCCCCACAGTTTGGGGCACAAAGACCAGAGCCAGATTAATTTCCCAACAGGACACACTGTTGGCTCTGGCTGTTTCCCTCCTGCTTTCTTACCATCGATGTCTGGTCTATTTAAGTGCCAGTAAACAAGTGTAAACTGTCCCCAGCCCCAAATTGGCTGTTGACATCTCTGCCGCCAGCTGCTTGGGCCACGGATGCCGCTTGCTGAAAGGTGTCGATAAACCACCGGGGCTCTGCCGCAGGCCTGAGTCTAAAGTTGTTTCTTGTAGACACGATTCTTTACTTATTCCTTCAGTTTCAGAAGAGCTTTTCTCTGGCAGTACTGCTGGACTTTCTGCCTGTGTGTTTAATTGAATGGCACTGGGTGCCATTTAGAAAGAGCAGCTTTAATTCCCTAGATTTTGTGGAATTGAAGTACACTTTTGTTATTTTGTTACACCTTGCAATTATTTTTTCTTGACTTCTTTTGAGGACAGGCTAACAACAGTCACTCTACTGAGTTACAAAAATTACACAAATTATTCCTAAACCCGAAACATGAGTGGTTGGCTGGATGCCATTGGCACTGGAGGATTAAACCTCAGACTGAAAAGGAGAAAAAAAAATAGAAATATTGGGTGTAGTTCAGAAAAGCACAGAGAGATCAGATTAACCTGGGCTGTGACCCTGTGACATATGGCTGTCCAAGAGCAGAGTGTCTTCCAGGAAGCTCAGCTCTTCTCTTCCCCATCAGGGCCAGAGTTGCCTGGGAACAGTTTTGACTTTCTTTTCCCAGCTCTTCACTTTCTGTCCCCTCACTGGAGTGAACGGAGAAGTGCGATATCCCGAGTGACCACCGGGCTTGTGAGATGGTTCAGGGTGTGGACCTTGAAAGAGGTTTAGGATTTGCTCACACTGTAGATATTGGCTGGGATTTATCCTGCCAGCTTTAGTCTGACTCTGGTGTCTCCATCAGATCTCATTTGCTCTTGGCTCGCGGTCTCGCCAGTGGCGAGAGGCTCTTTGTGATGGTGACTCACAGCAGGAGCCTGAGTCTTTGATTTTCCTCTTTGAGTTATGCTCTGGAGGTGCCTGTCTGTCCCCACAGAACGCAGAGGAGGCTGACTAAATTATGGCTGCGATAAGGATGAATCTTTGGAAACCGAGGGATAACCATTGTCAAGTCCAGACGTGGTTCTAGCTGAGCCGTCGCTCACCTCGGCCAGCGGCAGGTTTGAGGGTGAGCCTGGGGAAGGGATGGAGAGAGCCCTTCTCACTTGTCATGAGTTTGTTCATTCCTAGTAGAGGTTAAAGGTTCTTCACGGAGAAAGGTGCCCACAGCTCGCCCAGCCCTCTCCAGCTCCATGTGATGAGCAGGAGAAGTGACCCTAAATCAAGCTGGGCCTGAGCTAAAATTTTAAAAAGACGTGAATGGTCAGAATTTTAAGATGATGCCAAATAAGTTTCTGTTCTTTATTCTTCCACCTCTGTCCTCTTCTTTATATATATTAATAATAAATGTCTTCATGGAAGAGGATTTTGAGGAGGTAACTTATGTCTACGTGAGGACTCTTAGATGTATAAAAAAAGCAGGTGCCTGTGACGGGGCCTAAGTGGTTTGGTTAATGGTTCTTGGCATGCAACACCTTGGGGAAGGCAATGCTGTGGGATCAGGACCTTGTAACGCTTTCAGATTGTACTGGAAAAAAAAAGCAAACAGTGCAGATACACCCTGGAGATTCACATTTGTCTCTCTCCATGGTCTTTGCTCCATCTCTGTCCAGTGCAGTCTCATTGGTTTTTTTTATTTCCTAAGAAAGATTTTTCCTAAGAGGAAAAAAATCCCCAGCCCAGTGTTGGTGGTGCCTCACCCCATGTGTGCCCACTCCCTAGAGCTGCCCAGAACCTGGGCTGATTGATGTCATCCCTCTCATTTCCTGCATCCGAAGAGAGCAGTGAAAAGATGCCAAAGGCTGCGCTTCCTGCGAAGGACAGCGCGTGGTAATTGCTTGGACAGAAGCTGAGTGTGTTCAATTTTGAGATAATTATAAATCTATTTAGGAAATCAAAGAAGCGACAATGTGTTTTTAAAAGCAGAGTATTTCCTACTCAACACAGATAAAAACAGACAAACAGAGCAATAAAAGAAAAGCTGAGCCTTCTCATCTGGGCAATCGTCAGCTTCATGTAAAAGCAACGCATTTAACCTTTACGTGATTTAAAGATAACATTCTCTTATTGGATGCTGATAATTAGTCATCAAATGCAGAACAGAGCATGTAGCAAAACGAACCCACAATTATTTCACTCCAGTGGATTGATCTCTCCTTTCAGGAGCTAATCACCCAAACATTTTTGTAACGTGGCCAACATATTAACAGTTCCCCAGCATTCTCCAGCAGCATTGCATCATCACAGAAACCTGTCTGGAGGGGAGCAAAAACTGGCATTTTGCACCTCCCCTTTCCTCTGCTGGCGCCCAAGCCCGGGCTCTGCACCTGAACCCTGACCTATCTGCTGCATCGCAGCTCCCGCATGGGGAAACAACGGAGGAGATGGGGAAAGGGGGTGGACTCATCCCAGACGCGGGACAGGTTTCACCCAGGGAGGCTGGAGAGGTCTGTAGGGCCATCCGCCCTCCACCAGCCCCAGCAGATATCTCGGCAGATAAACAGCGAGCGGAGCACGGCTCCGTTGTTCCGGACTGGGCTGAGCAGGAGGAGGTGACGCTGGGCAAAGGGGTGACAGGTTCTGGTGTTCAAACTTGGGCTCACCTCTCTGCCCTCCGTCACCCTCTGGGCTCACCGTCAAATCTGGGGCAGAACCAGGATTTAAAAGGCAATTTGCTCCTGGTTCCAATGGATTTAAAGGTACCTCACGAGTGTTGGGCGGAAAGGCCACAGCCGGGTGCCAGGTTTGCTTGGAACGCGGCCGTGAATGCAATGAAATGTGAGTTTTACTGATCTTGTCTGCACCGCATTGTTATTCACAGAGAGTGAAATTCACCCTTAGGCGCAGGACAAACATTAGAGTTGGGAAAAACATTTCGGCTGAATGTTTTATTTGTTAAAAAAAGAATGCAGTTTTGAATCAGCTGAAAGTACTTGTGAATTCGTGTTGCATTTGTCAAAGGGTTTCAGCGTGTAAAAAATCCCAAATCATTTGTCAGAAAGTCAAAACATGTACTGTTGATGTTCATTAAATGCAACATCTGTGTTTTTAGGTCTGAAATAATATTTTAAAATATTAGCAAGATTGACTTTAAAAATAATACTAACCCTTGAAAAATGAACTAGTTATTTTGCTTAGATTAAAATTCAACAAAATGCAAAAACTCGGAAACCTATTTCAAGGGGCGTTCAGCTTTGAAAGAAAACAGCATTTTTCAGATTGATTCAAAATATTTTCCCCACTCTCTTGGTTTAGCCGATGAGAAATTGGTTACTCCAGGTCTGCTGAGCTGGCGCAGTGTGGTTGTACCTCTGGATTTCAGCCTGGCTGATGCTCCAGTGCCCGTTCCCCTCAGCACTGACCTCAGTGTAACCTGCCTGTCTCTGGGCTTGGTTTTCACTTGGTTTTCTGCACTTTCCTGAAGTGTAAGAAAGAAGTGAATCTGAGGGCGCCAGAGTGCTCTTGCACAAACCGATGCTTTGCTGAGTGCATTGGGATTGTGCAGAAATACGTGAACAGAACAAAAGAAATGGGCTGGAGACTTGTCACAAATTGGCAATAGCCTTACCTCGGTGCATGAGAGAGCCGAGACGGGTTTTAGAAAAGTCTGTAATAACTTAATGTACATTATTAAACAATATAGATCTCGATGCAGCTGGTGGTGCTCCTGCTGCAACAGCACCGTCTTTTATTTTTAATAACTGGCGGTGTTCTCGCCTGTTTATCGCGCTTGCCTCGTGGCGCTGTTCTGCAGCGGGCAGGACGCCGATGCCAACGCCACCGGCTTGGCAGAAGATGATCAAAAAAAGGCCAGGGGAAGGAAAATCCTCTTCAGGCACCAGTCCCTGGCATGAGCTCCCCAGAGGGACACTGGTGGGGCGATGGAGCTGTTGGTGGGGCTGCACCGCAGCAGCGCCTTGCGCTGGGGTCTTGCTTGGCGGGCAAATGTGGAGCTGCTGCCATGGGGAGAGGGCAAACATGACACCTCGTGCTGGGCAGAGGGGTTTGGGAGGGGGCAGTAGGTGAGGAGGGTGGCCGGGCATCCTGCAGAGCTTTGTCACCCCACAGTGACCCTGTGCTTGCAGCAACGGGCTTCTGCTTTCACCATCATCCCCGAGAGGACCAACAACCTCTCCCACAAGCGTCCCCGTGGTGCAGCTGCGGGTTGGCCGGTGCTGGGACTGACCCTGGGGTGGTCTGATTGAGCTGCCGGCCCTCGGCTCCTAAGGCAGCTCCATGTCCAGGTGACCTCAAAACTCCGTAACTTTATCTGCCAGCTTTGGCACACCGCAGGACCAGGTATTTGCGCTGGCAGGACACAATGGAAACACAGCCCTCAGAAAGACGGGGTGGGAAAGATCCTAAGGAAAGCAGAGAAACATGGAGATAAACCAGGGATTTATTCAATTAAATCTATCACATTTGTCTGGGATCTGCTGAACGGGATCTAATCAGCTGGTAGAGACTATTTTCCCAGCACCTCCTCGATCATCTGCTTCGTTCATTTTTTCCCATCAACCATGTATGGCCTCCGTGTCAAAACATCATTTTACCATTATTGTCCGTTTCCAGGATGTCTTTTATTATTCTGATCTCATTTTGCAGCCCAGAAACTGGCACGGGGCTGGCTCTGTTCCCTCAGATTTATGAAAGGCTGCAGCAGAGGGAACAGCCTTTCTCCTCCTGCTCAGCTGGTCCCACTCCTGCAAACCAGGGCGCTCCACCGAAAGGACTGGGCAGATCCACGTTGACCTGGCGTCCGCAGCAGCTGGACCTGCTCCTGTGTGCGCACAACGGTGGTAGTTGCTTTAAAAAGTAGTAATAGTAGAAAAATCTGAATTGCACATAAGATACGATATTAAATTTATTTGTGGAAGTAATTACAGAAGTGCGTACTTTTCATCAAGAGAAGATGAAATTTCTAGATGAAGTGCACTGCACAACTTCAAGCCGTATCTCTCCCCATGCCAAACCATCTATTTCTTGTTCCTCGTGCTGAGTGAGGAGCCCGAAGCTTTTATTGTGGTGGTGGAACAGGGAGGCTCCATCACTCGCCCGGAGCCGGCTGTGGGAGCGTGGCCGCGGGATCTCCCTCCACGGAGCCTGGCAGAGGGGCCAGCCCAGCCTTCCACAGCTCTGGGAAATCTGCTGCAGTTTAGGCCGTTAAAAAATTAATAGCAGCTACAGCCAAACAAAAGGGGAGGGGAGTGTTTGAAGGGTAGCCTGGCTTAGAAATCTTTTCAAAATGTTAGTGAAAAGCCTGGTTAATGTGCCTCTGCTTTCCTATACGTTCAATGATTTAGGTTTTAATCTATCAAAGAGATGCGGTTCTTGTATCCTGACTGGCTAATTCTCTGCCCTGGAATTTACACATCATCATAAAAAACCCCAAACATTTAAGCCTTTGGGGAAATGAGTTTAGCTCCTTCAATTGCTGAATAATTAAAGGTGACCCTTGTCAAAGACATGGTGTGTGCTATAGATCATTGGATTACCTGTCTGGTTGGCAGCGTTTTGCAGGCGTTTTAGAGCTCTTATTATATGTTGTTTTTCATTTAGATGCAATTTCTTTTGTAATGAGGCAGAACTTATTTTCCAGCCCCTACAGGTGCCTTTGTCAGCTCTCCAAATTGTGCCTGAAGAGGCAGGTTCCCAATTGATCTCTCAATTAGGGCTTTGTTGTTACTGGATAAACGAGGCTTTACCTGGTTTGGACACGGCCTCGTCTGGTCGTGAGCCACGGCTGTCGTGTGAGAGACCACGCGTTAAAAACAAGAGTCCGTTTCTTTGGTGTTGCTTTTACCCCTTGGCTGCCCAGGCTGAGCACGTGGGCTGCTGGTTGTGGCTGAAGCTGCAAATGAACAAACATAAAGGCAAAGATTCAGGTGTAAATCTGGAGCAAATGATGTCTGGAAGTTCACCCACCAGTAACCAGCTTCTCACGCAGCTTGTCGGAGAGGTGAGGCTCCAGGATGCAGATCGAGGTTCCAAAACAAGCACGGCGGTTTGTTCCGTGCCGCTGAATGAGGTTGTCTGGGGAAGCCCATGGGAGCTGCGTCTCACCCCTGACCCCACCTCTGTTTCGCCTGCCCAAGGAACAATGCCATAAAATGTCATCAATGTCCGACTTTGGGCATCACGGTTGGTGGATCTTTTCCTTTAGGTCCTCTCAGTTACCCTGCATCGCAGCAGTTCATAGCCCGAGCTCCACAGCGCCCACGGTCGTGGGGAGCGATGTGCGTTCTGTGTTCTGGTGCCTACAAACAGCTGATCCATCACCGGCTGCTCATGGCTCCGTAGATCTTTTTTATGAGACAAGGCTTAGCTGACCCGGTCACAGCAGACTGCGGCGGGCTGGGTCCTGATGTCTGCGTTTGTTCTTTCGGGTTACAGAACACAATCTGAGGAAAGACCCTCCTCCAGGGGACGGCAGAAGGTGGCGTCGATCTTCTGAGGAGTGACTGGGAGACCTTGTACCTGCTGGTGGCCAGAGAAACGTCCCACCAAAGCTGTATGTGACAGGAGCCAGTTCGGTGTCAGTTTGGAGGGCCATGCTGAGCACACCAAGGAATGTAGGAGCAGGGCCTGTTGCCTTTATTTTCACATTTTTGGTGGGGGAAGCCTCTTGCTGGAGCCACCTGGTTATGTGAAGTGCTGCAGCCCAGCTCTGCTCACCCTCCCAGCCTGTGGGATGGGAACGAGCTCCAGGTTACGGCAAATCCAGCTGCTGGGAGGCTCTTGGCCGAGACCTGGTGGCCGAGGGCTCCTGATCCTGAGTTCTGTGCTGGAAAAATGAAGTGCAGATTGTGGCTAGAGCTCTCTATGGGGACTGTCCAGGGGTGGATTGATTCACCTTGAAGTAGAAGGGGAGAAAACCAGTGTTTGCAGTGCAGATGAGCCGCCGGTTTGCACAGAAACACGATCTGTTTCAAGCAGGTAATTAACTCAGGCTTATTGACTACAGCCCAAACGCCTAATGGAAGAAGTCTGGAAACTACTCAAAACATTATTTCCTGCTAAATCAAAAGCTTGCTCTTGCCGAGATGAAAGAGAGGTTAATTTACAAAGATGGTCAGAAAGTTTAATAGCAATTTAATTTTTTTGAAATATGTACGTGTTACTATAGTCTGACATTATGGAGGAAATTGCAACAGTCCTGGAATAGACCTGCTGGCTAATTTTACTCCTATCAGGAGTATGGTTGGGTTTTATGCGCAACAATTCATTTCGTGGCAGGCTCCAAGTATGAGATTTACAGTAAAAATCAATGTGAGGTTATAGGCCCGGTCTGAATTTATGTCGCTTTGACGCCGCACACACGAGACTCGGTTCCTGCTTCCACAACCTGCACGGTCCCTCTGCCAGGGCCCGGCAGTGCCTCGGCTGTGGGGAGACAGGACGAGATGGAGCTGCCGTATGTAGTATATATATGACCATTCCTATCATAAACATTTTTTTACCTTGCATCAGAATTTCCCGGGCTGGTGCCAGCAGCCACTGCCCCCCTGCGCCTTCTGGTGCGCAGATAACCCTTCCTGGCGTCTTTAGCCACTCTCCAGGTCTTTCAGCAATAACAACAGCTGCTCTGTAGATGGGTCACCTCTTCTGATCTGGTGGAGAAGTTTGTCTGGCGATGCGAACGCGTGCCCACAGAAATTATATCTCTGCAGTTAATCATGTGGAAAGTCTGGGAACGGGCTGGGGAGCTCCTCTCTGCCTCTTGCAGGCAAGATCTTCTGTTCCTTCGGTACTCTGCAGCTAGCAGCAATTCCTTCACTTCTCCTGCCGTTCCTCTGTGTTAAAAACCTTTCATTTTCATTTCCCGGCTTTAGATACAGGCAGCGCTCGCTCCTGTTCTTGGGCTTTGCAAAGCAGTTGTTCCAAAGGAGCGTCCCGCGCGTGCCAGGTGTGTGCAGCTGCCGTCGCTCCCAGCGGCCACACGTTGACTCTGGGTTTTTGGAGGTTGGCTGTTTGGTATTGAAATGTTTGAATTAGCTTGTTACACGATAACGCCAATGGACTGTCATATCCATTAATAATATTAGGAGCTTTCCTAGGGAGCTGTAACCTCTTTGGTATACATGAATTCAGTAATAACTGTAATTATTGTGAAGTTAATGTAAAACATGATGTCTCACTCTGCCAATTCAAGGGCAATAAGTGTGAAAAACAGCTTTTCTTCCAATCGCACGTTACTCGCTCTTCCCTCAGTTATGAAGCAGCTCTTGGGTTTATAGGAACGATGCTGTAGGATGCACAGCTCGGGTAGCGACGATTTTGCCTTTCCCAGCACTGAGCAGCATGGGGGACCCACACCGCTCCCCCTGCACCCTCCTGGCTGGATGCCGAGGTCCATGCAGCCCCTCGAGAGCCGCACTCCTGGCCATTCCTGCAGCCTGGATACCGCCCAGGCGCAGTTTGGGAGCCCCCCGACACAGCCCCCGCGGCGGGAGCAGCGTCCTGCCCGGCTCCCGAGGCTGGCAGTGAGGGCAATCCCGTCACTCAAGCAAATGTGTTTGCACTGGGCGTTTATGGCTCTCTTGGCAGCCACCAGAGCTGTGTCCATCTTCCTTTTATGTCCCCAGCTTTGTTCTTTAAATGCTTCAGTTCCTCGCGGGAGGCTCCAGCCCGGCTCTGGCACCGCAGCCTGGGCACAGGCTCTGCGCTCGCGGCGGCTTTGCCCTCCCTTATTTACTGCCCCTTTAAAATATCTCCGCGGAGTCCATTTACTCTTTAATGCAGCAGATGAAAAACAATTCCGTCAAGAGTTTCTTGTGATTCTCTGCCAATGACATCATTGCAGTGATGTGGGATCAGAGCCCGGCAGAGCCCAGGAACCCTCCGTGGGATCTGTCGGATGATGCGTGAGGCCCTTTCATGCTTCGTCTTCAGATGTGTCACCTCAACGAGCCGCTTGGATCTTTCCCAGCAGCGTGAGCTGAAGTAAACTTCATAATGAGAAGAGCCTTGATGTTCACCTGCTCCCGCACCTACTGAAGGAAAAATAAGAGACTTTCCTCTTCAAATGACTCACTGGTTCTGTTCAATCTGCCCAGATGCTGAGGGATGTGCAGCTCCACGTGCAGCGCTGCACCTCTGGGCTCCATCTCTGCAGCCCGTGCAGCCAACACTCTGCTCCCCTTTTAGATCAAAATGCTGAGCACAAACATTTGATTCATCAGATCTTTTTAATGCGAAGCTAAAAATAGCCGTTTAAAATCCTCAATCATACATAATTAGTCCTGCATTTATTTTTCAACAGATGTTCTTTCCCTGTTGCGTTTGAAGAGAAGAGCGTTGAGCGGTCTCTGTCTGCACCGGCCGCCGGGGAGCAGGGAGGGGACCTGCAGGATTTCAGCTCTCCCGCAGGAACGCTTCCTCAGGACACTGCACTGATTCCCACAGCACCTTTGCTCCAGCCTCCCCAGACACATTTTCTTTCCCGTGGACAAGGGCTGGATTCCCCAGAGTTTTCACTTCACTTGGAAGTTTTAGAGGCGCAAGAGGTTAGTGTGAGGAAATCCATTTCTCCTGCCTGGAGGCGCTAAGGGAATTAAGATTGCCACGGGATGATGGATCAGCAAAATTTTCCCTAGGAGATCAGATTAATGGGTATTATAGAAAAGTTGCAGTGTATTTATCAAAAGAAAAAAATAATTAAATTCCTCCTCCCACCATCAGAACTGATTGTAAATTAGGTAAATCTATTTTCCTTTAAAAGAATAATAACCATATATCAGACTTCCAGAACCTTTTTCCCTCAGGGCTCTGAAAATGTATAGTATTAATCTCAGCTAGAGGAACAGCACAGATCTTCTATGTTAATTATTGTGCATCTTATTTGCCCTTTATATCTGGTCTGATTAGACACAGTAGCCTGTTAGATAAGGCAAAAAAGCTGGGATGGGAACCAGGGAGTTCGTGGTGATTTGGGTTTGGATCATCCGGAGGCACGGAAAAGAGCCTGAGGAGCAGCAAAAGGGCTCGAGGAGCCCTAAAACCAATTTACGCTGCAAGTCAGTGGCTGCACAGAGCTGTTGGCATTTTCTCCTCACTTCTGTTGTGGGTTTTCCTGACCAAAGGGGCGGCTGCCAGCGCACAGTCACAGCACGGCAGCAAATCCACCTTGGAAAACGGACTTGGGGATCTGCCTGCAAAAGTAAAGACGCTGTTGAGGAGAGTTGTGACATTTCGTTTGCTTTCACAAAGATTGCCAAGGTTCTGAGGCTTTTGTTTCATCTTTTCCTTTCCCAAGTGTTAAATTATTCCTCGTTTTCATATTGTAGCTTTACATTAAGATGGTGACTGTGGTGAATTCAAGTGTCTCTGTGTTTAAACTCTTGCGGAGGCCTCAGCCCCCCTCTGGCAGCAGCGATGCTCTGTGCTCACAACTGCTGAGGAAGAGGAGGCGCTGACTGGCAGGTTCCTCTGCCCCAGCCCAGCTCCAGCCTCTTCTCTGGTTTAGCTCCGCACGGATCCGCCGCGTCTCTTGCTCTGCACCGACACCGGATCTGAATCTGTGCCGGCTCCTGCCTGGGATCCAGGGAGGCTGCAGTTCAGTGTGGATCGGTGTCCCTGTCCAAACACCCTGCTGTTTGTCCCTAATTCCGGCACAATTAGGCTACAGTGAGGTGTGTTTATTACATTTTATCTTTTCTGTGCAGCTCTTTTATAATGAGGAGTTGGATTTCAGTAAAAGCAGAGCGACGTTTTGCGCAGAAGCCCTGCCACCGAGGTCTGAAAGGTTTAAAGCTGATTGCTTGGTAATGGTTCTGGCAAAAATGATAGAAGGCTGAATGTACAAAACACCAGCGTGAGCCTGACTTGATTGCCCTGCCCATGAATGTTTTAACCTCATTTATCCTCTAGGTACTTACAGAACCATTTTACATTTGTGCACTTAAAGGATTAAATAAAATAAATGGAGATGATGATTACTGCCCAGCAAAGCTGCTGTTCAAAGACGCGGTGTTTCGGTGCAACTGGAATTGTATTTGTGCTGTTTCCATACTCCGTGAGCTTTCCAAAAAGGGGATGATGAATCACACGATCTCCAGCTCTCTTCTCCTAATGAGAAACCTCTTAGCAATATGCTGTTTATGGTCCCCTCTCAAGCAATACACGGATGCTCCTCTTCTTCAGTGTCAAAATGAGATGCAAACCACATGACACATGCAGGCACTGATGCACAGCCTGCAAATGGCCCCAGGATTCTTCAATGTTTGATGTACATAATGTGCAGGGAACCTGTCTGCCATTCGTGTACATATTGCTCACTTAGCTATGGGTGGAAATATTGCAGTTTTGCGTGAATGGTTCCAAAGCAATGATTTCTGTTAGCGCAATGACCCATGTTAGAGGCTAGGTCTCTTAAGTTTTAACTTGCCCCAGTTCTGAAGGTTTGAAATCTGGAAGATGATGGTTCACTCTGTATGTTCCTGGTTGCTCAATCCATGTCACTCTGCCTGTTGCATAAGGGAAGAATTAATTCAGAGACTTTCGATGCTGAGCTTTGAACCCAGCAGGTTCTGCAGAGCCCGTGCTGAAGAGCTGCTCTGTGTGGAGGGGAGCGTGGTGTCGGGCCGGGCAGCCCGTGTCCCTTCACTCTGAAGCAATTAGCGCCCGCTCCCCTAACGCTGGGTACCAGCAGCCCTTCCACGCCAGCTCCGACGGGCCGCGGGAGCCTCTGCCAGAGCTGCTCGAAGCAGGGAAACAAAACCTGCTCCTGGCAGCCCGGGCTCCATTAGTGCTTCTTGAGAGCAGGACCCCTCCCTTGCTTTTGTGCCTGGGTGATTCAAAGCTTTCCTAAGTGGAACAGAGCCGTGCCTGTCAAACCCCTTCCAGTGCTGCTTTCCATCTGCTGTCTGGGCTGCGTAAGAAGTGCAGCGCGAGCCCTCTCTTAGGGGCAGCGAATGCATCGGGATCCCACTGCTGCATTAACGGCGTTATTTTCCCCTGGCTGTGAAGTCCTCGGGGCTTGTATTGTGACAAGATTCAAGCGCTCGGTTGTCAGTCTGGGGTGCTGGATGTCTCTTTTCAGAAGGCTGGTTTTCAGCCGCATGGGAGGGGAAGAAGAAAGATAAACAGAACTTTTTTAAAGGCAAGAAAGCGCATCCCTCCCTGCCAGCACCGTCAGATCCTCTTCCCTGCAAAAAGCTTTTCTCCGGAGCCCCAGAGCTCTCCAGGACTCCCAAGGGCTTGCTGATGAGGTTGGCATTTCTCCCCAGTTGGCAGAAGTTGTGCTTAGACTGGCACCCGTGTGGGTATGTCTAGAAATCTCCAACGCCCCATCCCGAAGGCAGGCACCAGCACAGGCTGCTCCTTCCATGGAGCTCAGAGCTCCCTGAGAAGGGTCCCGTCCCCCCTTCCTATCCCCTTCCCGCAGGTCTGAACCTCCCCAGCACAGCAGCACAGGTGATGTTGTCCTCTCAGCGTCTCAGCACCTCTCAGCATCTCAGAATGAAAATTCAATCTGTAACTGTTCTGACGTAGTAGAAAAAGAATCACGCTAGAATGAAGAGGAATTTACAGAAGTTGATTTTCACTTTAATTTTTTTTCTAATACCTGTAACACTCATCTGTTTTCCTTTGCTGCTTTCCTGAGCACTGGGAAAGAAAAGGCAGCTCCCCTCTGTGCAGTAACACCGTACGTTTTGCCAGAGGCACTGTCTCCACGGCAGCAGTAACAATAGACAAACATATATTTTTTCTGTTCTCTGGGGCATCCAGGTATCGGCCGTTGCTGGAGGCAGGATGGTAAACGGGTGGGAGAAAAGCAAGTCCTCAGCCCCTTCCTGCAAGTGTCACTGAAGGGGACAACAAATCTTGTATCTTCAAAGCTAGAAAGTTGTTATTATTTTGCTCGCACTTATTAAATGAATTGTTTGGAGCTGTGCTTCGTAAATAATGCAAACCAGGCAGGGGGAGCGAGAAGCCGGGCGTGCTGCGGGTAGACAGTTGTCACAGTAACTGCTCAGTTTTGCCTGTGTTTGGTTATTCTGTTAGAGCTGAAGGCAAAAAAGAGGAACTGTAGATTCATCTGAAGTTTGGCAGCACGGAGTCTATTAAAGACCCATCGTCTGGGCTCAGCAGACCCGTGCCAGCCTGGCAGGAGGTGCTGGCACCTCACGGCCCGGCTTGCTGGGCTCTGAGCTACGTACCAAAGGGAGGTCAACGGAGGAAATGTCTCTTTCCTGTCTATTTTTAATTGCCAATAAAATCCTGTACTCATTAAATTAGTTCTAACAACAGAACTGTAATTCTAAGTGAAAATCCCGGTCCTGCCAATCCTAATTTATGCCTATATCCCATGGTGCCGTTGACAAGAGTAGAAACCTGTTCCCGAGGGAGGAATGTTTGGAGAAGAAGTCATGTTTAATATTTAGACTTTTAACAATGAGAAAATATTTAAAGGTTTGTGTATTTTTGACTTTCATACTCTTTCCATTCCCCAATGATTCTTTGTCTTCTCCAAACAAGATTTCTTTGGCTAGTGGTAGCGAGACGCTCAAGTCTCCGCTGCAGCTACAAACCTCGAATCAGTGTTTGTTTTGAACTGGGCACTCGAGTAGTAAGGAGGTTTTCTCCTTCGTCATCTCCAGAATAACACAGCAGGGTTTTTTGATTTGTTTGGTGGGTTGCTCACAAGAAGCTGTCTGGATTACTCCGTTTTGCCGGTCCCTGTGGTGCTGGGAGTAGAGCAGCAGCAGCAGCAGCCGCTGTGCCGGCAGGAGCGGCCGGGGTGGCTGGGGAAAGCTCATCCCTCTGACCCAAAGGAGATGCTGGTTTCATGGGCTGAGCATAAATCTCACCCTGGCCCAGTCAGAGCTTCTGCTGATTCCAAGTCTCCATGAGATTTGTGTTAATATAATGATTGGCAAGATCCTTGAACATAATTACACATAGTAAAAACATTCTGAGTTCTGCCCAAGAGCAATTTAGGAGAGAAACTTGATTTATTAATTTAACTGTGGTTTCTTGTCTGTTATGACAGTGAGTCAGAAAGACTGAAAACCTGCTAATTAAAACTCACAACACTTCTGAGCAATGCAGAGGAGCAACAAACGTACATATTGCAAAGCAAATACTGATGGAGCCTTCCAAAAAGAAAAACTGGAAAAAAATGCTGTTGGCTTGGAAAGCAAGACTCTCCTCGTGCTTTTCTTGGGAGAAAAATATGGGAAAATTATAACATAAATTATTCTTCAGATATCAAAATCCTGTCCTTGCAGCCAGACCAACACCATAGCAATGGGATGTTGGCTGCAATTTCCCTTTGTTTTCTTTGGCTAAAAGCAAGGTGAGAAGCTCGAGGAGGCTGTAAGCGCGCAGCGAGCGAGCGGCAGCAGCCCACCCTGGCAGGAGCGAGCGCCCGTGTCAGGCAGCCGCGGAGAATTAGGTCTTTTGTGCGTTTATTCACTCTCTCCCACTCAGCCTCGAAACGTTGCTTCTGCTGCCACAGGAGAAGGTGACGACCTGTACCTGTGCTGTGACTTTACGAGAAAACATTTCATTTAATGCCCAGCACTACCTTGAGGACTGGCACACACAGCGATCCGCCCGAGTGCCCCCCTGGGCTGCTGGCTGCGTTCCTGGTGCTGGGACGGGGTCATTTGACGTACCCGACGTTTGGCTGGCGTGAGGCCGCTCCTGAGCACAGGGGCTTGTTTTTAATTAGGCAGAGCCTGCCTTGAGCATTGTTAACCAATATTGTCAAGGGCTGAGCGATTGTTCTCTAATTTGTTAAGGTTCTCACACAGTTGACATTTCTCCGCTCTTTATTTTAAGCAAGTTTGACTGAAAATTGATGACTTTGGGAGATGGGGAATAGGCAAGTGCTTCATGGGGATGGACAGAGCTGCGTACTCGGCTGCAGGTGGCCTCTGGGACGGAACCACTTCACCCCAGCACTTGAACATGGGCCACCTGCAGCTGGCTGGGCTGGGCTGGGCTGGGCTGGGCTGGGCTGGGCTGGACTCACGTGAGGGCGGTTTGACCATCACACCCCAGCTGCTCCTGGCCTTACAAAAGCAGCCTGTGGCCCTGATTGCAGCTTCCCCTGGAACTGTGGAAGGGTGGCTGAGCTTCCTAAGGAGCATGGATGGGCTTCTCTTCAACGGCTGCTTAAGGTACTTTCAAACTTTTCCTTTAGCAGAAGCAGCTTCTTGAGTTTTTATTTCCATTCTCAAAAGATGAGTATTACATCGTTTAAGTGTTTCTTTGCTTGATAGTCAAAGTTGGTAGCGATACTGTTGCATCAGTAGGAAGGTTTTAGCTTTAACTTGGAGTCGGCTGGTATAATGAGGGAGCTGGTCTGCTGGAGGAGCAGGGGCAGGGTCTGTGCCAGCAATGCCAGGAGCCCTGCACCTCCCGTGGGACTCACTGCCGGCCAGGAGCTGCCCTGGGGAGCCTGTGGAGAATTGACTGGACATTATGGCCAAGGTGCCTGGAAACAGGCCTCGCTTAACGGGATGTTAAGGCAAAGAGCTCTTGGGCCTTTGGGAGACTCTAGAAGCAGGAGCAACGTCTCTGGCTTTTTCCTGGGAGAGAGAGATGTGCTTAAAGTGCAGGGGGAGGTGATACATGGGTCTGGCTGGAGATCAGCCTCCCAGGAGACTATCAACCTTAATTCATTCAGCTATAGTGTACCTATAAAGCTTAATGTTTCTATCCATAATGTGCTTGTTTGGGCTCAGCGTATTGATCCCCTCTGGGAAGGGAGCAGAACTGCTGCATGTGTGGGAGGGGGGATGGCTGGGTACCAGCCTGCTGTGTGATGGGGAGGGGGCTGCCTGGCATCCTCCCTTCCTAGAACTCCCCCCTATCGCCAGTGATTGCCCAGCTCCACTGCAGGGACCAAGCGGTCGGTCAGAACTGCAGTACCTGGCAGTAGAGTTGTGTAGAGCCTTCCCCAGAGAGGTGTCTTAATGGCCAGAGCTGTTGCTGTTCTGGAGAGCGTGCCAGGGCTGTCTGGGAAGGCAGAGCAGAACAAAAAGCAGCAGCCACAGGAGGGCTGATGGGTTCCTGCCTGGGGAGCACCTCTGTGACAGCCTGGGAAGGCGGAGGGGAAGCCAAGAGACTTTTATTCCATGGCTAATGAGCTGAAGATGCTTCGCTGGGCTGAGGACCGATCAGGACGCACATCCCATCAGCATGTCCCTGATGAGGTGTCCTGGAATGGCTGGGGATCCTGGGGCAGCTGGAGCAGCGCTCCTAAAAGCATTTGCTAGTTTTGTGTGTGTTATGTCCGTAACGGCTCGCTCCTGGAGGCACTTTCCTTCCCGTTTGATTGCATCTCCCGGTCTGAGTACAGAAAGTTTAAATGGATCCCAGCTTTTTTGAGTGAGCACTGGTTGGATGTGGCAGAAGGATGCTGGAAGCATCTCTCTGCTTCCTCCAGCAGCAGGTGAACGTGCTCCGCGTCCCCCTGGCTCCTGTCACTGCTCCCTAGCTGTCACCTCCGCGGGATTAAACTTCAGTGTGGTGTAAATTATAACCAAAGAGCAGTAACTGGACTCTGCGCTGGCTGGAGAGGCTCGTGTCACGTTGATGAGGTGGGGACCTACCACCCAGCGCTCTCCCCAGGTTAGGGAAGAAAAAGGCCAAGTCTTTGCGAGGAGCAGCACTGGCTCTATGAGGAGTTTGTCGTTCCTCATCAAATACCCGTTACTTTAAGCAACTAAGGTCAGATCAAGATCAAGCAACACTCTGGTCTAAACTTTATGCCTCTGCCTGTAATAATTACTGTTCAACTCCATGCATTATAGAGGCCTTTGACTTCACTTTGAAATGGGCATTGCTGACTGGTGCCAAAGACAGCAGCTAAAATGAAAAATCTTTGATCTAACTCAATATCACAACTTCTTTTTTTTTGTATATTAACATAATCTCTGTGCTGAAATTAATCTGTGGTGTGTCTGCAGTGTGTGGAAGATTATATGTATTAGCATTCAAGACGGTGACTTTTTTTAAGCAGCAGCAATTCTCACTTTTTAAGCAGCTCCTATTTTAGGAGTGTATTTATTATGCCCTACAAAATATCCTCGGGAAAAGTTCAGGAGATAGCTGCAGAGAAATTGTGTTTACTCCTTTGGATAAAACCAGTTGTAGGCGTGATGGTGCCAGCAGGTCCGAGCGCACCCCGGCTCTGTGCAAGGACAGGACAAGAACAGGGTTTTTGACTCTTTTGTCCTGTATTCAGCTAGTTGCAGAGGCCCGGAGATCTTCTTTTTCAATGAGAAATTGTATTAACAGGAGCAAAAATACCTGCTTTACATAAAACATCAGAACATGTTTGATTTTTAGCTTTTTGTTTTCCTCTTTAGCTAACAAAATAAGCAAACTCTGTATTCGAGGAGGCAATATTTTCCAACAGATTCATTAAAAGAGACTGTAACTGACAACTGATGCTATTAGCAAGAATATACCTCTCTTATTTAAAGTGTTTCCATCCTGAAAGTAAGATGTCCTTTCTATAAGTCTATTAATATACAGTTCATTAAACTAGAAACAACTATATAATTAAAAAACAACAACAATTCCTTAGTCTTAATAGGATTTAACAAAGTTTCTAGGCAAAGATTCTTCAGAGAATTAATTACAATATAGTAAACAGGGGGGAAAAAAAAAATCCAGTTCATCACTCAGATCTGTTTCTCGGATTCATGAGCTGCGAAGCATCAACAGTCCTCCGAACATCCCCCCAGCCACGTGGGTTTTTTTCACTTGGAGGGTCAGCCCTACTCTTATTAATTAGTCAGCAGCTTTCTGCAGGCACTGGCTGAATTATTGAGTTACACCTGCCACGATACGGGGAACAAAGGGAAAAGATGTATTATTTTTAATGCAAATGGCTTTGATTCAGGCATATTTGATCAAATTAAATTATAAATGGCTGAAGCAAAAGGGTCAGTTATAAAACAAATGACACTGTCGTTGTCAGTGTCATATTTAAGTGAAACAGGTTTTTAAAAAAGAGATGAGAATTGCGCGTGTTGATGATCGCTGGTTGTTAAAAGTCAGGAGCAAGGATTTTTTAGAAGACAGCAAAGACAACCGGTATGATTTCTATGCTGTACTTGCAAAATATGCAAAAAAAGTGTATAAATCCCGGCTGCCAGGCTCACACCAGCTGATTTAAGCCTAGCTTATGTTTGCTGTAGACTAATCTTTGGCTCGGTCCCTGCTGCGGTTTCACGGCGCTGCGATAGAAATCTGCCCTTTTCTCCAGTGTCTGATGCGCATCTGCGAGGGAGGTTTGTACCAACACGTTGAAGTCCATGTTGACATCCTTGACTAAAAGGCAAGACCCGTCTTATCAGTCTCAGATGCTTTAAGAAACACCGCAGCGGTCGGTTTATCGCAGGCCGGCGTTAGGCAGCTTCCCCTCAGCTCCCGCCGCCTCTCCCGGCTCAGGGTTGTGCCTCGGGAAGGTCTTTGGAGTGATTTTGTGCTATAGTCCTATAACAACTTCAGCGCCTTTTGTGAAATCCTGGGCTGTTCACTCCCTTGGATAGCGTATCCCTTTATCTCCTGTAGTCGGGCCGCCTTTTTTCTGCTTATTTCCTGATTACTTTTTTTTTACCTTTCTGCTGCCATGTCACTGGGCTGAAAAGATTAATAAAGAATGATTAAGCACTGGAGAGAATATTTTATGGGTAGATTTAAGGAGCTCAGTCTGGTTATCTTATCAAAAAAAGCTTGTAACTTAATTTGAGTGGATAAGTACCTTCACAGGGAAGAAGCTTCAGGTATTGAAAGGCTTTTTCTTCAGAGAAAGACCCAAAAAGACCCTACAGAATTAAGCTGAAGCCAGAAAAATCCAATTAACAAGGCAGAAGTTTCAAACATTGAGGATTGTTAACTACTGACAAAATTTGGCAAGCTCCTCCCTTCTCTGGATGCCTTCAGATCCAGATCTGATGCTTTCCTGGATGATCTTATCTGGTGATACTCAGAGGTACGCTGGCAAGCACTTGACTGCCTGTTACCTCCTGGGCGTCCCATAAGGCAGCCCAAGCTAATTTTACCCTCTGGGTCCCCAAATATCCTATGTTCTTCCCGAGATGCTCCACCTGGGCTGTGATGTGCCGGGTTGCTCTGGCAGCTGAGGCCCTGGCTGGTAGGCTGTGCATGCTTCTGGGGACCAGCAGGAGTCTTGGCTCACACCAGTGTTACTTTCCAGGGCAATTCTCTGCATCTGGGGCTGACCAGTCTGCCCCAGTGTCAGGAGCTGGTTTGTGTGCTGGGGAGGTACCAATAGCATAGGGGAGAATGAGGCAGCAAACCCCAGCAGCATGTTCCTATCACCAGCAAGGTCTGAGGATGCAGCTGGGAGCATCCCACGATAAGCTTTGCGTTTGGAAAGGTTCCTGACTCAGCCTTTGCAAGCTGGGGAAGCAGCTTGAAAGTACTAATTGGTCATTTTTGCTTTGCCTGGGGGGCCCTTCTAGCAGGGACAGCAGCTCCTGCTGACTCAGTGCAGCTGAAACAAAAAGGCAGATTCTACTGAGGAAGAGTCAACAGGAAGGAGGAAGGCCAGCTGCTTTGGACAGGGACTTCCAGGCCATTTGGGCAAGGCTGCTCTGCCCCTTTGCTTGCTTGTGCAGGAGAGCACAAATGTGGAAACCTTTCCTTCTCTACTTTCTCTGTGCGGTCCTACCCAGGTTTTGGCCCCAGGAGATGAGCCAGGACACTACTTTTCTTTCTTTCCTATGAGGGTTGGGGTGGAAGGAGCAGATCTGGACACATGTGCAACAGCAGCTTTCTCTGAGTGACCAACTGCAAATGGCTGTAGGGTGGGATCTTGTGCTCTCCTCTCCTGGGGTGTCTGGTGAAGCTGGTTAGTTACTGAGATACCAAAGAGCACCCTGCGTGTGCTCTGCTTGGGCACAGCAAGGGCTTAGCTGGGTCTGCAGTCACTTGCTGTCTGGAAAACCACTGGTGCAATGAGCTGAGGTCTACAAGGGCTTCCGCTGGAGAACGTGTTAAATATTGGGGACTTATTTCTGAGTGATAGTGTATAATTTTTGCAGCAACTAACCTACAGGAACAGGGTTTTGCAAAGTATTTATCAACTGGAGCCAGAGCAGGATGTTGCCATGGAGATGGGAAGTAGCTGGGTGATATTTTTTTCTTCGGCACATAGATTGTTGCAAAGCGCAAATAGGGAAAGAAAAGGAGCCGCGTTATCTTTGAAGAAGTAAAAACTTGAGTTTTGGGTTGTCACGCGGGCAAAACCAGCTCTCCTTGGCTGTGGGGGTTGGGGTGTATCCTGTTAGGCATGAACCCAGAGCTGGGCTCCACAGAGCCGGCTTCAATTCGGGAGGGGACGTGGGGTGCTGCTGTCCTCAGTGAAGTTACTGAGTTAGAAATAAAAGCAGATTTTCCTGTGACTGAAGGTCTATGTAAATCCAAGGTCACCAGAACCCCTTCTGTGGCTGCTGCTTATCATTTAATGAAGATAAAAAAGAGCAATTAAGTTTAGTCTGGCAATTTGGCACATTAGCATTAATCTTCAATGAAATCAGAAGGTGTTTGTGTTGTGTGTAAGCTCAGCTCGTGTATCATTTTATTGCTAACAAGCAGAAGCCATAATTACTCTTCTATTTGACAGAATTTGTGGATGATTTTATTGACAGCTCCCCATGTTATTTATGCATACAAGTCATTTACTTCAGGGAAACTTTAACGTTGAGTATTTATTCAACTTCCCTAATTCAAGTTCCTTGCTACTCAGCAAACAGCAGGGCTTTGGGTGATCTCCATGGAACATTTCATCGGAGATCGTCACGCTGACAATGGCGGTGACACGTTGCAGGGATGAGCCTGCCCTTCCTTTGGACTTATTCTTCAGTTCTTCAGTACTGGTATCATCCTAAAGTGAGCTGCACTTTGTCTTGATTTAGCAATGCAAGGAACATTTTATGGTTTTATCCATCAAAAAGAATGAGTTTGGAATCCTTTAGGAAGTGGCCCAGACTTAGGGCTGGGTTGTGCTGATGGGTTGCACAGATTGCATTTGGCATTCATGACTACTACTAGCACTTAATGACTTAGCTTTAATGTTTTTTATTTCCTTTTATTAAAAAATATCCCACAAGACCATAGTGTCTATTACAGGGTTGGGTTGGGGGTGCACGAGGCATTTCTAAACTCACAGCAACACTGTATGTTAAATATTCATAACTGCAGCTACCATTTGCTGTTAAGGACACTGATTTTCTCTGGAAGCCCAAGAATTATTTGAGGCATTTGTTGTCTGCTGGCATGCTTTTACGTAAAAGTTTGGGAAAATATTGAGCACTGTGCATGCTTTTGGGTTTATACCCTTCTATAGCAGGGAATATAAAGCCTGAAATATAATTTAGTTAAATAGTGTTTCTCTGGACCGGGTTTAATACAAAAGGAATGACAAAGGAGGAGGGGACCCCGCAAGCCGGCCGGGCCGCCTGACTTCTCCAGCACCTGCCGCTGATGTTTGCTTTTGGTTTTGCACAGACCTGGTTATAAGAGAAGCCTGAAACAAGATGGAATTCTCCCCTGGAGAGCCCCTTGTGGGGCTGGGAACCATCAGAGGGAGAGATTAGTCATGATGCTAAATGCACTTTTGGCAGACAATCTCCTGCTGTAATGGGAACCTGTAGGAAATGGGCCGCAGCGGAGGGATGCAGCGGTCCTTGTGCTGAGCGGTTCACCTGGAGTGAACGGGGTCTGTCGGTGCCTTGCTCCCGTACCCGCTCATCCTGTTTCATCGTTACCGTTGCGATGGGCCTTGCATGAGCCATGGCTGTAGGAGCCACGGGGGAGGCGTTTCTGGGGGATGTGTTTTGGTTTGGGGAGCCCAGCTCTGCCTGGGCTGCCAGGAGCCAGGCGTTGCTCCCACGCAGCCCCTCTCCCCGGGTCCCCAGCCTCCTGCCTGCTTGCTTTTCAGAGCTCTGCGTTGGAATTTAAACTGAATTAAATGGAACTTGAAATTTGAGGTGAAATAAGGGTAATTAGCTGGAGCCTGGAACAAATCAGTAGCTTGAAGTGGTGCCTGATCCATTGCCTTCGTAACGCCCCTTACCCCGTGCCCTGCAGGGCTCGCCAGCCCGGACGCTCACGTCTCTCCTTTGGCTGCTGGAGCTTTTCTCTTCGTTGGAAAAGAACAAGTTTCCTTTTCTTCAACCCACCTACGTCGCCTGTGAATGCAGGAGCTGCTGAGCCCTCAATGGCGCAGCGCTGGGCAGGGTTGTGTGGGAGTGTGTGTGCAGAGGGTTATTGTTTTAGTGTTAATGGTATTTCTTGCAAATGAGGGGGTGCTCCCCACAGCGTTCTCCCTGCTGCGATCTTTGCAGATGATCCCAGTTCTTTGCTTGTGCTGTGAGGTCAGGCACGATGGAAATGTTCTTCCCCAAGCTGGAGGAGCACAGCTGAATGGTTATTTTCTCTCCCTAGTAGGGAAGTTGAGCTGATTTCTGGAAAGAAAAGCTGCTTTTTCTTTCATTAGCAAAGTTCAATACTTTGTTTCCAGATATTTCATGGTGTTTGAAACCAGAATGGATCATTGAATTACCCCATGAGCCCTGGGCTGTGAGTTTTCATCCAGCAATGGCCCTGGTACTGTACCCCTGGGGGTCTGCTGGGCAATAAGCCTGTTCCTCAGACACCAGCTCAGCTGAGGTGCTGCCCTTTACACCCTGCTTCCAACAGCAAGGAGTTAAGAAATGTCCAGCTAATATCCATCAAATTAGCCACCTCGTTTGGCCCGGATTAGCTTCTAAACAGTGTTTGGGGTGGCAGCTTGAGGCTGACCACTGATGGGAGGACAGAGAAGGTGCCCAGCATTTTGTGCAGCTGTGAGGCTTCAACTCAACCTCTGGAAAGATTACAGTGGTTACACTAAAACATCTGTTCTGGTGTTAGAGGTATTTATTCCACTGAGAAACTTGGTAAGAAGGGTCAATATAAAAGCTAAAATCCCTGTCAGTGTATCCTCTGTGCAGAGGGACGGTCTGTTCCTGAAAGACAGGCACAAAGCTTTGAGATGTGGTCCAATATCATTGAGGAGCACCTACTCCTGCTGCTGGTAGTTTGTTGAAGCGAGGCCTGGAAAGGAGAGCCCCAGGGGATGAAAGCGCACCACGAACCCTCTCCCTGCTCATGTTGAGCCTGCTTGGGTAGTTGTTTTTAAAGGACCTTGTTCTGTGGATGACTGATCGCTACGTCAGCGCCGCGGGGCTCTCTCGGATGGGATTGCATGATAAGTGTTAGCGGCGTCAGGGGAGCCCTCTGGGAGTTAATCCTTATAAATAATCTAGGCACTGTCAACTCCTATCATCTCCTCCCTGCTATGGAGAAGGGCAGGGAGTGAGCAGCTGGCCCATCGGTCTCGCCTGGATTTGGAGGTGAAGAAGCAGGAAGAGGTGTAGGGGCAGCTTTGGTGTTTATGCAGCAACTTAATGCACACAAAGGCAGCTGTTCCCTTCAAGTGCATTTGCTCGACTTCTTCTTTTTTTAGGTCTGATTAAAAAGAAAAAAAACAACCAAACAAAACAAACTTACACTGATATTATGAGATCTTTGGCCCTTTGAAGCAGAAGCACTGCCTGTGAAGCCATCTCCTATGCAGGAAGCCCCAGCTGGGAGCTCAAACTTTGCTGTGGCTGGAGAGAAACTGTCTTGATCTTACCTTTCCTGGACATAACCCCCTGTTTTACTTTTTCTACTGGGGGCAGTTCCTTGCTGCAGAACCTCTCCACTACTGCTCCTGTGCCCCTGGCAGGATCCTCCAGTGCATCTCCTACTGCTCCTCTGCTCCTTGCCCCTGCCATCCGTCCATCCCTCCAGTGACGGTAACCAATGCTGGCGGCCCTGGAGATGGAACCGCCTTGCAGCTCAGCAGGGTATTTTCAGGAGCCATATGGCCACCCGACGGCCGGGGCTTCTGCTGAGGCTTCTCAGGCACCGATTTGTGACACTTCCCTGGGCCTTGCACTCAGCTGGGGCTCTGTAAGTGTGAAGAAACCAACCTCCTTTCCAGGAGGAAGCCTGTGGGGTACCTTCTGGAGCCTCACCTGCCAGACAGTCCTCAGAGCTCTCTCCTATCTGCTGGCATAGAAGATGTGGACACAGAAGCTCAAAGAAGCTCAAGTTGTCGTGGTGGAAGATGAAAGTACAGTACTCAGAGCCTGAAACTTTTGTCTTGTGAAATGATGAGCTGTGTCTAGGTGGAGGATGAGTCTGAGGTTAAGAAGTTGTTTATTCGTTATTTCTGTTTAAAGTCTCTTTGACTCTTGCTTTTGAATTTGGGCTTCACAAGTTTCAGATGCTTATTCTGGGGGAAAAGAGGACAAGAAGAGATAGAATTTTCAAAAGCAAATCTTGCCATCCTTCAAATGAAAGTTTTTGCTGTGGTTGGAGTTGTCACCAGCTGCGTGTACTCAGATGTCTGAAAATGGGCTGGAGAGGGAGAAGTGGGGCCCTGACGTGGCTGCAGCAACTCGTCTTTGGGTGCCTGTTGGTACCAGCAGTTTGCAATTGCTACACACTTATTTTTCCAGCTGAAGGAAGCTTTTCCAATGGGATGAATTAAGCCTCCAAATACGTATTTCCATGTTTCTGGGGCCTTCTCAGTGATGGTCATGAAGATGCAATTTCTTGCCTGGAGTTCCAGGGTTATTTCTGTTCTCTCCTTGAAATCTGCTCCCAACACTCATGTGCAAAAATTGGGTGACAACCCTGCTCTTTCTTCCTTCTGTATCCATCACATTTACAAAGGCAATTCCTCCAGGATGACCTTATTAGTTTGCTGAAGAGATTATAAATCTTGTTTACATACTTGCCGAATAATTGGGGCTGCTCTGTCGGCGAGGGGATCTCTCACTGCAACTTGAGTCTGTGGCCCAGATCATTCTTACAAAAGCTCTGCAGATCTGTGTAAAGATGAGGAAAACAATCTAATATTGAAAAAAAGTGTACAAGGTGTATAAAATGAACAGATGAGTAGTGCAGAAAACTCCATTTAGAGCCTACTTGGAAGGAGGTGGGTGATTCTCCGAACTTCTGAGAATCTCTTGTTTTTCCAATGAGCGATGTTATCCACAGACAACCGGAGCGCAGGGGACCTTCACTGTAATCGAGATGTTATGGCTTGTTTACAGAGGCACTGATTATAAGATTATGAAATTTCTTGTAAAGGAGTCCAGCCGTTGGGTGGCAATTGTGGTGCCTCCAGAAGCCTTGGCTCGGGGAGCAGGCGGAAGAGTTGCTTCCTTCCTGGGACACACTTTTCTTAATTAGCGTGATTGTTTCCACTGCTTGAAGTCCTGTGCTGAAACAATGCTGCTGTTGTGGTTTGTGTTTTTTTTTTTAATTCAGCGCTGAATTTTATTGTCTGGGCAGCTTGCGTGCTTCTCCCCTCCGTTGGCTGTGAGCTTGCCCGAGCGTTTCATGGGAGACGCCCCCAGCGGAGCGGCGCAGCTGACCCGAAGGATGAGGCAGCAGCAGTTCTTTGTTCGGGTGCATCGTCTTCACGCAATGCTCTTGGTTACACCAGTGCAAGGGCACTGGAGGGTACTGGGGCTGCAGGGATGCGAGGCAGTCCTTTGGCCTGCACGCTCACTTTGTGCTGCTGGTGGTGCAGAAAATGCTGAGCCTGGGTTGTCAGCTGGGAGCCCTGCGGGGCTTGGCCCTCCCTTCTGCAGTTCATTCCTCCTGGAGATGGATAGGGACTCAGGGTGAGCTCCCAAGCCCCCGAGGCAGTGCAGTCCCTCTTGCTGTCCTGGTGAGGTGAACTGGCTGTCTCTGCTGCCAGGAGGGGCTGCCCTGACCCCCATCCCATATTATCCCATCTCCTGGCCTGGGCGCCTGTTTGCAGAGGGACGAGTAGGAGACTTAGTTATTAAAAAATAATGAAATCCTCCCAATCTGACCTAACGCTTTTACTGTGGAGCAGCAAGTTTTGCGTTGCCTGTCCTGGAACAACACTGGTCTCTGGGGAGTGAAAATGGAGTGGAGAGAGAGGAGAAGGAAAATAGAGAGCCTTAGATGGGCCTCGGATGATTTCACAGCCTGCTTAAAATGCTGGAACCGTCTTTCTTACCGGCGGCTGCTGTGTCAGGAGCCCCAGGCTGACTGGGAGGGACCTGGGGGGCACAGTCCTGTGCTGGGCAGGATGGGGCTGGGACCCCAGAGGGTTTGCTTTAGTGGTTTCTAGGCTGTGGGGAGCAATCTGGGACTCCAACAGCACCATTCCCAATGCTGGTGCTTGCAGGTGTCAGCATTTATCCTTTTGTGTAAACACCTCTTGCAAGAAATTCATGTATCGGATAAAAAAAACCAGAATCTGAGCTGCATTAGAAGGATGTGAAATATGTGGTTGAAACTTTTATAGCAATAAAACGGAGGTAGTGTCAGAAAGTGACTTTGAACCATCTCTCTTAATTAAAAAATAATGCCTTTCCATCATTTTTACAGAGAAAATTCCCTAAGCCTTAGTTTTTTCTGACATTCTGATAGATTCATAATATTTATATTTAAAAAGGACCAGAGTGACAGCAACAATTCTGTTAGTAACTGGAAATTATAGGAAACAAATTTCTGGGGTCATAACTTTAGAAACAAAGGGGAAAGCCCAGCATATGAAACTGGTGAAGTGCCTGGTATGGGCAGCACTCGAATGCTCTGCCCCTGGCCTCTGTGCTTGTGAGCGCTGAGGAACGTTCTGCTCCTCGGCGCCAGCGCCAGCTCCTCGCGTGACTCGGGTGTTGTTTCCAATGGTATCATTTGTCAGTTGAGATCCATTCTTTTTAATAAATTGTATTTAAATGCCAGCTAATTAATTACTCCAGATGCACCATAGAGGAAAAAATTAATAACTTTTTTTCTGGTGTTGAACTAGTTTTCTGGAACCACAATCTCTGACATATTTTGTAAATCCCTCCTATCTAATCAGCTAGTAGGTAAATTAATACAGAATTACAACTCATTAGCGAGTGATGCATTGATGTCTACTAATTCCCTGCTTTCTTATTTGGGAGAAAGTAGGTTATGCTGTTATTGAGTTAGTGCACTAAGTTTCAGTGCTTTTTGTCATAAGCATTTAAGCGCTTTTAAAAATATGTGTTAATTAAGAGATTACACCCACATCAACATTAAAGCATTATAGTCTCTGTAATTATGGAATAGATTCTGGTTTCTCCAACCATGACATAACACGGAGGAGTCCCATCGGTCTGATTTCCGTGGTATGACTCACGGAATGAAAAGCGACTCACCAAGACACGGGGCAAGGCAGTGAAGCAGCGGGATCGGAGAGCTGCTCTGAGGCACCTTGGTCTGGTTTGGGGAGGGTGACGAGGGGTGTCCCTGGACAGAATGGTGCTTGTTGTCTGGAGAAGGGAGGGCAGTAGAGACATATCAGGAGGCTATAAAGTCATGATGGGTATAGAACAGATGAACTATTCCCAGCTCTCTCACAAATATCAACAAAAGGATCTGGTGCAACTGCCAGGAGATGGTTTAAAACAATAAATTAAACTGTGGAGCTCATTTTTGATCTAGTGGAAAATACTGAGTTTTGAGAATGATGTCTTGGTAGTTGCAACACATCAGTATTAAATACAGACATCAAAGAGCTAAAAGTCTTTTATTAAGTGTTCTAGTTTAGTTTGTTTTGTTTATTTAACTGGAGTAATATTTTCTAATCTCTGTACAGCCTGATGAGTGCAGCTCAGGTGGCAGAGTGCCTCCCATTTTTATTTCGTGCCATATCACTACAAAGATAAAAACCAGAGAAACCTTCTGTCTGGTGCCGCAGTGTTACGCTAGCGATCAACACAGGTTCAAAGCAAGCTCCATTTGTATTGGATCAACTTATCCCATTAAACAATTTATTTCTGACAGGAAAGAGGCTGATTATAAGAGGTAGAAATGCCTGGAAGGCAATTAAATTTATTGGAGTTTGTAATGAAGTGGAGGAATATCAACCAAATGGTTAAGAATATATGACAATAAACAGTTAATTAAGGCTGTCTGTCCATCTCATTCCTGCTCAGATGTTGTTTGTTTCAAGTTTACGTACACAGCAGCAAACTCCCTTTCAGCATGTCTTGGTCTCTTTGTAGCTGTCTGAGCAGGAGCCTTTTGGCCAAAGCCTTGTGCAGGTGTCCACCCAGGGATGCCTCTGGGTGCACCCAGGAGCTGTGGGACATCTCCTGGCACAGGGCCACCAGGTCCTATGCCAGGTCTCACCATGCAGAGCAGAGCGAGGGGACGCCACAGACCAAGGGGCAGAAGTACGTGAGGCAGCAAATCTATTGCCTTAACCTTCAGCCTCCAGGGGCACATCCCTGCCTGCTGCTTTCAGTAGCTGTTTACAGCCCTGCTGTCCGTGAATCCACCCCATTCCTTGTTCATGCTTTAGCTTCACAGCCTCCCCTGGCAGCCGTTTCCAGTTCGCTGCCTGCTCTAAAAGCCAAACTAAAGCCAGATGATTCAAGAACCCTTCTTTTTATCGGTTTCAAACCTCCTTCAGTCAGCTCTGGTTTTGAGGGGTTTGGTGAATAACAGTTCTGTGCTGACCTTCTCGTCTGCTTTTGTGATTTTTTTTTTTTTTTTTCCAAATCTGTCGTGTTCATCTTGAAGCTTAAGAATGTGGGTCCTGCTCACATGAATATCATTAATAAAAAAGTGCATAATGTGGATTTATTACTCTTGTTCGTGCTGGTGGGTAGGGAGGTGGATGCCCTCGTGGCTGCGCTGGGTAAAGAGCAGAGCTAAAAAGGCCAGTTAACATTGAGGCCCTGAGCGTTTCTGCTATAAATGCATCAAAACATGTGTTAGTTTTAATTATCCCCCCAGCCTCACAGAATCGCTTCTCTGGTCAATTAATTTAATTACTTTTTGGATAATTATTTTCCTCAATGGTGCATTGGCTTCTGACTGTGGTGGTGATTGTGCTGCAGAACTATGAGATGGGAGAGACTTTGCCTTGAATGACACCGAATGTATTGACAAAATACACATTTGTAGCGTAGGCACTTGAATTAATAACATCCCTTTGGAGGGAAATGGAACAATTCCCCCTCTGGTTGTGAGAGGAGAAGAGCACCTTGTGGCAACAGTATGTTTGTCAAAAAAACCTAGCCCTCTTTTCCCCTCTGCACTTTGATTTGAACCAGAGCCTGGTCTAAAATTCAGCAAAGCCTTTAACTGGGCCAGGCTGGGGTTTCAGTGGGTGCTCTCCGAGCACGAGGCCTTGGCAGCGATGTTTTCCAGCAGCAGAGAAGACAACAGCTTGTCTGCACATACTGCATGAGAAAATCAACTTGCCTTGGTGTCAGTCTCGGCACCCTCACTGGAGGAGAGACGGGAAATCTAGAATTTACTGATGTAATTATAAACCCAAGTATTTGCCAGCTTGGATGGGTTGCCTGAGATGCGGATGATAAAGTGGTTGTTAACAAGCAGCTAGGATTGAGAGAGAGTCCTCTCAAAGTGATCAGTTATAGCTGTGATCTTATGTGAAAGTAGCTGGAACTCTGCAGCCCCTCTTCCAATTACCACCTGAAAAGCAGAGCAGGGAGTGATGCTGAAGCAATGAGCTTAAAATCTCTCCTGGTGCAGCAGTTGTGTCTGATCAGATAGTGGTGTTACCAGCTTTGTGCTCTCCATAGAGAGAAGCTTTGAGAGGTACCTTTACCCTGCACAAAAATGAGACAAATCAACTTGTGCCCAGCCAAACAGAAAGTTTTGTGGAAATGCAAATATGTGCCAGAAAGACAATGCAGCAGTTACTTGGAGGAGAAGGTGCCAGTATATGTGGCTGTTTCGGTTCTGAATCTGCCTCCCAGCATTAACAGAATAAGGAGGTGCTGCCCAGTGAGGGCCGGAACACTGACAGAAGGTAGAAGAGCCCTGCTGGAGGTTTCTGAGTGTATCGGCAAAGGCCGGTTCTCTTGGCTGCTGCTGCGCGATGGCCGGTGATCCTGTGCTGCTGCTCACGGAGGTCGCTCAGCTCACATTCTCTCAGCATATCCATCTAATCAGCTGGCTTTTTTTCTCCAATACTCACTAATAACCACATTGAATCCTGAGCTTCCCACTGGTTTGATTTGTTTTCGAGGGCACCTGGCTCTGTATGAATGAATAAAAGTTTGACGTCTCCCTCATGCTTTCACTGCAAATGGATATTCTCTGGTGTCAGCAATGTCAAACTCCAGCCAGACCCCATCTCTGCAGCATCCTTGGGTTTCCAGGCTTCTGCCCACATCGGAGCTGCATCTCCTGCTGAGGAGCAGACAGCCCTCCTGCAGGGATCTGAAATGCCAGGAGAGAGAAATTGTGTTTGAGGTATTGCTAATTGGACCACAAATGGAAATATCGAGGAGGGAAAAAAACCCCAAACTTATCAAGCTAGTGATTTTTAGATTTCTGGTTTAATTTTGCAGAACCAAGAGACTCATAAGGCTTTGGAGAAGTCTAGAATCTCTCACGGACTTGTCAGGATTGCTTATCTTTATCTTGGTCATTACAGTACCATGTTTCATTCATTTTTACTAACACATCTGTGATAAATAGCAATAAGGCAAGGAATTTATCCTTCCTATGTCTAAAGCGCTGCTGTGTTCTAGTGAAACTAAAATTCCCTTGAGATGCTGACAGCCAAGAGCTGCAGCTCCTGGGATTGGCAATATTTGAACAATCAAATCGGGGTTTGGACAGGGTGAGGGTTCTGAGCTCAAGCACGTTGTTACCACCCCAAACCGCTTTACTCTTTCTTACCTAGCACATCTGGCTACTCAAAGAGCTTCTCAGGGATTGTTAATCTAAAAAGCACATAAACTCACATGAAGGCGCTGCCTTTCTGGCAGTGTATTGTGGGGTTATGTGTTATGGGATGCAAACAAAGATGTCTTTATGCAGAGTCGTAAATGTAACTTTATAGCAGTTTAAAGCCTGTGGTCAAGTGGCTGGGTGTGATAATTGAGGTGATTTACTCAGGTGCACGGCTCTTCAGTTTGCTCTTTGATATAAACAAGGTAATAAATTGAGTGCGTGGGGACGTGTCTATTAAAAGCCAAAGTGAGAACGAGTGAAACCCCAGGTGCATTGTCAAGATTAATATGCTCGCTGGATAAAACTGGCCGGGTGCCAGCAAACACCGTGACTGGGTGATGCAACAGGAGAATGTGATTGGACTGGAAACAACAGAAAAACGGAGCGCGACGCACGAAGGGGAGCAGTGCGAAACGTACTAATAAGTTGAATAAGCAGGTATCACACAGGTTCCATGAAAATTGAATCTTTTAGTGATAAAGCCTCTCTGCTTAGTGTTGGGCTCCCTCCCTTTTGAACATGAGAGTATTTTTGATTTTACCCTCTGAAGCATCTGGATTGGTGGAGCACCCCTGGAATGACAGTAATGGATTCCCTGTTGTTATCAATTTTGTTCAACAGATGTTAGTAACAGACAAGGGAGAAAATTGAGGGGGAATATTGGACAAGAAAAGCCACTTAATGTGAACTCTCTCACTAACCGAAAGCTTATTATGGAAATATCAATTAGCAGAATTAGAGAACCAGCTCAGGACAGTTCTGCCAGGGCCACAGCAGGAGCAGCCGCCCCTCTTTCAGGGGACAGCAGAGGACGTGACGATCCTGTTGAGTAGGTGGGGGGTCAAAAATGATGTTGCGCTTTCAGAGGGTTAGCAATGGGACCAGGATGTCTACTGGGGCAGACCTCCCTGTTCTGGGGGTAGATCAGCACCTGGTCAGGGCCTGGAAAATCCTTGAAATCCTCCATTTTTGTCATCTCACTGTCTCCTGCATTCATCGTTCCTTGCACAAGCAGCACGTGGCGATGGAAAGAGGCATCAGGTCTGTGTAAAAATGCTGATAGGCAGAGCCAGCATCATTTATTTAGAAATACGCGTGTGTAATGTTGTGCACTCCCAGACCCACTAACAAGGCACCTTCCCGTAAGCCATAGTTACCTCTGCCATAATGTAAAAGTGCTCACATGGAAAGATAATAACTAAAATGTGGTATAAAGCAGCACAAAGAGTAAAGACCACACTAAGCAATTAGGAGCATTTACCAGCCAGTGCCCACTTTCAATCAAGTGGCAAAGGCTGAGGTTTGCAGTATGTGTGCTGCAAGATTTTGGCTAATTAGTGCAAGGAGGTTTTGTTTGAGTTTTAGAAAGGCACTCTAAGTTTTTATCTTGTGAAGTTTAGCCAATCTTTTAGGATAATCAAGAAGAAAATGTTTATTTCATGAGACCCTTTCCTGGAGGGGAGGAATCTGGCCTTTCCCAGGTTACTCCTGGATGGGATTGAGAGGACAAGGTGTGAAACTTAGAAATGGGCCAGGGAGACTGGAGGGTTGAGTTGTGCTAAAACATTCTGCAAAACCAGGCTCTTGTCTTTGCAGAGTGTCCTTTGTGTGCAGCCTCTGGGTGCTCATCGGTACCTGGGCAGGAGCTGTCGATCGGCAGGAAGGTCGGGGGGAGACACTCAAAAGAAAACCTCTATTATCTGGTTTCTTGCAGGCTAAGTTCGTCAGACAGGATTCATTCTGATATAGCAGGTATAATTTGTGCTCCAGAAATGCTTCTGGTTTGCTCTGCAAGTTTTCTGTGACACTGCAGCGCTGCTTGAGTGCAAATGTTTTGAACAGAGTTAATTTCTCTGATGTGGTTTCTGATGCAGAGACATCCAGCAATATCGTGGTTCTTCTAAGGATGCAAATACAGCCCAGGGCCCCGAGGCAGGATTGTGTGTCCAAACTTTTGGGATATGGCCGTGCAGAGCGGCTCTGTGGCCTCCTGAAGGGGAGCTGGGCTTTGGAGTGAGGCTCTTGCCTTTCGTCCGCATGAGCTCGTCACCTGGTTCACAGAAATCTTTAGGCAGAACTAGAAACAAAATAGTGTTGTGAACCAAATAAAAGCTTTACCGAATGAAAGCTTTTTCCGGTTTGTAGGTGATGATTAATGAAGGCTGTCAGACATCCCGCTTTAAAATCCTTTCTATCAGATAAAACCCCTTCTGTTACCTCATTCCTTATTTTGTTTCAACCCATTTTACCTCATCTTTCTCTTAATGTGAGCTGTCAAAAGCAGTCTTTGCTGGTTTGTGTCTGTGTCACATTTTCTGACAGCCCAAGAGAGAAGATTCTTGGACTAAAACCTCAGGAAATGTGAGCGGGGTGTCCATGTCCGTGCACATACCAGGGTGGCAGCACCGATGGGTGCCAGCGGAGCAGCCCGTGCGTTGCTCTGCTGTAGGTGCCATCAGCTGTCCTGGGCTCCCCTTAGCCCTGGGGTGTCTGGGCTGTTTTCATTTACAGGGCTGCATGTTCCAGAGCTTTGAGGTTTCCCCAGTGAGGAGGAGTTCCCCCAGCAGAGCTCTCTTAGTAGAAGAGGTAACAATGCTCCAAGTTCTGTTTCTCTTGACCACACAGACAGTCCTTTGCATCCTTTACATCTTTACTGGAAAGTTCACAACCTCCTCCTCCCTAAAGTCATATCTGGTTCTGCAGCAAAAATTATTATGGTGGTGTGTTTGGTTTGGTTTTCTTTTTTAAATGCAATTTTACTGATGTTTGTTACTCAGAGGACTCAGGCTTGTTGATTTTTCGTGGCATGGAGCTGTGTTGTGCACAGCTTCCAGATAAAGATAGCTCAGATGGGAGGAAGATGAGCCTCTGTCTGTCCCATATTGGTTCTCCTGTCTCTCTTCCCTAACATAAGGCTCATGGTTTTCCTTTGCTTTACAGAAATCTTTTGAGGATACTCTTGTGAAAGGTGATGAATTCAGGAACTGTGGTCACTGGAGATACAAGACCCGTAGCCAGTGTTTGTTCTTCTGCAAGTACCTCTGGTATTAATAAAGGTGCTTGGAGAACATGCAGGGACTTCCATTGCATGTGAATGAGTAAATAAGTAAACGTATAGCTATTTCAGCACCTTTGAGTATGTTCATGAGCATGCATGGGATACTCATCCAGTTTTGGACTAAGTCAATAATTGTAGAAGAAACTAAATACTGAGAAAATTGAGAAAATGCTTAAGGACTTGCACCAAAAAAAACCCTTGTAAAGCTTTTGGCCTTAGTGAAATTTGTTTAAACCAGTGGATCTTTTGGAAAAATATTAAAGGATGTAATCAAACCAGATAAAGCGGCAAATATTGACAGTATGGATTGTCCAAAGCTCCTGAAGTGAAAGAATTACTTTGTGGTTACAGTAGTTCACGGTTGGCGCCTGCACTGGAACAGAAAGGCCAGCGCTGAGTCGTGCGGCTGGAGCTGGGGCTGGAGGTGGCCGGTCCCACGGTCTGCTCCTGGTTACAGCCGAAGGAATCTCACTGGTATCTTGCTGGCAAATCCCTCAGGTTTTTGAGTGCTTCCAGGTTTCTGTCAGCAGCAGTGAAGGCGGCTGCTCGTTCAGTGTTTCTTCTTCTCCATAAGCCAATTCAGTAGCTGTTCTTAGTGACGGTTGGCGAGAGAAGGCAGTTAACTGTATTTCCTCCAGCTCCTGCAAGCACATGGTTCCAGACGCACGCGGAGATTCGGCTCCTCCTCACCAGCTCAGCCGTTAGCTCGTGCTTGGAGGGGCAGAAAGACTGTTGGTTTACGTCCTCGGTGCTTAAGTGCCCAAAGATTAGCAGTAAAGCAAACATGAAGGAGCAATAAGCGTGATCTAATTGAAATTTCCTTTTGGATTTGAATGACTGCTCGGAGACGCTTCTCTCTAAGTCCTAATTGTCTATTGTAACTATTCTTTGTTTCGCAGCTCAAGAGCTGTTCAGGTACAGTAGGCGAATACCTGACCTTCAAACCAGCAGAGAAGGGAAAAATTAAAGCGATTAATACACCCGCTATTCAAGCGTGTGCGGTGGGTGGTGGTTTTGGCTGCCAAAGCCCCGTTCTGTGAAGGCGAGACATCAAGGCCGCAGATATTTCAACACACATTTTACCAGCAGTGCAAACAGACACTTAGCACAAGGCGTTTTGCATACGGAACTTAATGTATTCACTTCGGCGGGTTATTTTTAGCTCCCAAGCGCAGTCATGTGGACGGCTGATCTGTTTGTGTTGCCCCCGTAGATTGCAGACATATGTTGGAGTCAATGTGGCAGGGAAAGCATGACTGAGATAGGCATAAATCCTTTTTAGATCAATTATTGACACGCTCCTTAGAAAACCGCCTCACGGAGCTCATTGGCTGGGGAGGGAGGAATGATGCCAGGGTTTGCGAAGGAAACACGGGTCTCCTGCCAGCCGCAGGTCGAGGGTGAGCTGGTTTCTCAGTCATAGTAGGGTGGGTTTAATGTTCAAACATTTACATGCAATAGGGATGCTAAAGAAAAGCAACAGAAGAATTATCGTAGTAAAGCCAAAGAGAGGAAGCTGCAGTTTAGAAGCATCTTTCAATGTAGTGGCTCGAATCCACAGCCGTAGACTCATTAAAATGTTCTTGTACTGAATATAAAGCAAGAAATGGTGCAGAATAGGCCGTTATTACAATGATCATAAAGTGGGGTGAATGAGCTCAATTTTCATTTTAATGTAAATTGTTTTTAACGCTAATAAATCTGATCTCGAGAATCAGTCAAACGCATACACTTGAAGCGGTGTGTTTGGTGATATAAAGCAAACAACTCTAATCTCTGTGTGTCTGAAAACCAAGCAGTTGAGAAAGAAAAGCTTTTGCACTGAAGGGAACGTTGTGTTCCAATCAAAATATTTTTTTTCCTATTTCTTTGGCTGTATAAAAAAATTACTTACAAATGCCTTGCATCAACTGAAAGCAGTTAAAGTGCAAGGAAAACAAAAAAACACACCTTATAAATGGCTTTTCTCTACTGAGCAGTTCTGTTTCTTTACCCTTCTTGATAAAGAGGGAAGCTCGAGGCAGGAGGACTCCTGCTGGGGGAGCAAGGGCCGTCGTTTCACAGGGACTGATTCACCAAGTTTCTAATCATCCAGTTTCTTATTCATGGTTTAATACACTCTTTGATTAATGAAGCTGCGCTCTGGGGAAGATGCTTCCCTGCGCGCCAGCCTGGACCTGCCTCTGCGGAGTCAGGATCTGCTCGCCGGGTGAGCAGGAGCATCCCAACAAGACGGGTATCGAAGGCTCTCGGTGGTTTTCCCGGGAGCAGAGCCGTTTGGGGCTGGCTGCCTGGCCAAGCTTTGAGCAGCCGGCGTTGAAAGGAAAGTGCTGGCCTCCAGGGAATGCAGAGAGAAGACAAGACAGTTTGATTCAAGAAAAAGGTTCCAATCGAGGAAAAGTTCATGTATAATTCTGTTACAAAGTAGGAAAAAATAAGGATAGGCCAAAATTTGATTCCATTCCTGCTTTGTTTCTTAGACTTCAACTGTCTCAAAGGAGTTCCTGTGTGTGCTCTGCAAACATTGTATGATTCTTCAGATTCTCTTTTTTTAATTCTTCTCAAAAAAACCCCGAAAAACACAAAACCAACAACAACCCCAGCTCTGAGGCTGAGCAGAGCAGCAGAGGCAGCGCTGCACTGAGCATCGCTGTAGCTCTGCGTCCCTGATTCACTAGAGGGAGTGCAGCTTGGACGGCGTTAGACTGCGTTGTTCCGTACTGGTAACTGCTCTGTACTGATTCGTGGGGGTTTAGAACGAAAATTCAGATGATTTGTCATGGCTGCTGCTGAGCTAAGTACACAATATTTTGAATAGACTCGTAAGCATTAAATTGTCACTTCTAACAATGGCTCGAACCTGTTCAGCCAGTGGTAGCTTAGGTGCTTTGAGGAACCCAGTAAAACACATGGGAAGGAGCCTGTGAGCAGCACTCAGCCTGTGGCTCTCCAGAACAATAATAAAATCATGTTATCTGCTGATGGGGCAATGGGAGCAATGGCTGTAGACTGTTGCTTCCAAATCCTCATGCAAGTGACTGGCTGCAGGGTGGTTTTCCCAGCAAATTTCAAAGGCAACCGGTTTTATATTTTCTGTGATCTGCTAAAGTCAGCATAGGGAGAGGAGGAGTCACAGCAAAAAGCACCTTCCTGCCTCCTCTCCACGAGAAGGAATTGAAATTATGCATCAGTAGCACAATTACATCCCTGTAGGCATCTTCTGGGCCAATATGGCTTTGCCAGCAAAAAAATGTCTCCACGTAGGACCTGGATTCTTCAGGAGCTCACCTGTAATTTGCTTTGCACATATGTTCTGCAGATGATGTTCCAGGTCAGTGGCCAAGAGGGGGTAAGTGCAGGAAATGGGTTATTTTATTACCCAAGCATCCACACTTGGCAGTGTTAACACCCTACCCACAGAACCATCACTCAGGCACCCGAACACCAACCTGCACGATTTTACTGCTGAGCAGGAGGAGTATGGATTTTTACTCCATGTTCTCTAGGAAAGGGTATTGATTTGGCACAAGAGACATCAATAGGTCCGAGTAACTGAATAAAGAGCCTGAAGCCAGTCTTAAAAAATAATAATAAAAAGTGCAGTTGATAGGTGGAATGAGCCATTTATTATTCTGAGTGCCACACTGGTCACGCCATTTGAATTCACTGCTGAGACTTTGTTGACTTCTCTTCTTGCCTTTCGTACAGTTTTCTCCTCTACTTTTGGCATAAAATTTAGCAGACAAGGGAGAGAAAGGTAAGGGTGGCGGAGAGCGGGGCTCTCTTAGCTGCCTATGTTTCTGGGGACTTTTCAATGCTTTTCTTATCTGTAGGTATTTAGGCTCACAAATACCACTGATGCACTCTTGAAAAGACATTGTTTCTTTGAAAAAGAGAGAAGGAAAAGCTTCATACATTTCCATTTCTGGTTTCCATCAAAATTTTATTCTTTGAAACTTTCTGTTCAGCTGGCAGGCAGCTTGGAGAGCTCTGCTCTCCAGTTCTCAGCCATTTTGATTTAAAAGTGAGGCTGGTATGAAAACAAGGGTTGGGAAAATAGCGTTATAAACTTGCACTTTCTGTACCTTAATGTCTGTGTTTTGCCTGCCCTTGGTCCCACAGGCCAGATTAGCTCTGCCGATTTGTGTGGTTGGGCTGTAACCCAGACGTGTGAAATCCAGCTCCAAAGAAATAAATCATGATTTAGTATAATCTCCTGTAATCTGTTAAATCTAGCGGATTTTGGCCAATTCTCTGAAGTTATGGTTTAATGCATCCTTATTCCTGCCCAGTGCTTTGGGCACGGGGTAGCATTTGGATTGGACCAGTAAATCCATTTCCTCTCGGATTTGCGCCGCCGTCTTTATTCAGCGCTTCCTGCGTTTCTGCCTCTACTTTAAGCTCCTTCATTTTCTCTTCTTTTACAAAGTGGCTCCAGAAAAAGAGGCAGAATAAAATAGAAATTGACTTTGGTAAAACGAACTAAAGGAAGTCGGATAATGCTGTTCCGTGAGTCCCTTCAGAGCACCGACCTGTGGCATTAGTCCCGTACGCCATCAGCAGACCTGTCGGTTGCCAGGCAAAAATAAGTATTAATGGGACTTAGATGTGCTGGTTAATTATTTGTAAAATGGCAGCGTTTGTTTTGCTCTTTTATTCCTCATTTCACTCCAGCAGCAATGGATGGGTACCGCGGGCAGCCCAAGGCTGGGAGGGAAAGTGGTGACCAACAAACATGTTTTTTCCGTGGTGACCAACAGACATGTTTTTTCCATGGTGCCACCTCATCCCCTGAAGCGCAGACATGCTGTCCCCGCATCCCTCGGAAAGTTTTGGGAACGCAGTGAGCGTGTGTGACATCACAGCACTGCAGGACCACCCTGGATCCCCTGTTGCCGGGACCGAGCGGTGAGGGATGCTCTGCTGCACTCCCCAAGGCATTTGAGTGAACCCTTTCCAGGCAGGTGTTAAGACACAGAAGGAGATGGACAATTAGCACTAATTAATTTTTTTCTTGAAGGTGGGGAATGCTGGCAGGCAGCCTGGGGGCTCATGGCTCAGCCGGGCTGTCATCAAGGTGTTTTCCGTGCCCGTTTGATGCCCCATCCGTTTTGTAGCAGGGATTGTTCATTCTGTTCTTGCCCCAGGGAAACTTGTAAGGTCAGACCTTCAGCAGCTGCCGAATGGCACCTTCTGCTTTACCTGGGTGGAGACACCGGCTACAAGCCTGCTGCTCGGCTCGACCAGAGACATCTCCATCCCGTGAATTTTTTCACTGTCTGTGGGGAAATTTGCTAGTAGACAGGATTTGTGAATGCTGGTGGAAGGCAGAAGTGTTGCTCTATTTCAAGCAGGGTATAATCAGGGAGGAAGAGCATATAAATAAAACATCTTGCATAAAATCTGGCAGGCTGAGGCTTTGCATCTGCCGCGGGCTCGCGGAGGACAGGACGCCTTGCGCAGAGAAGCGATGCTGGCTGGGAGAGGAGAGGAGAGGACAGGGTTCCTCAGCTGGCTCCTGGTGGTGGCACGGCCTGCCAAGGATGTTAGGGGCTTCAAAACATGGATAATTGGCAAGTGAGAGAGGTTCATTTCCCTCCCCTGTTCCTGTGTTATGCTGTCAGTGTGTATACCTGAATTAGCAGGAATTGAGTTAGTTTGCTTGTCTGTAAACTACCTTTTCCACAGTTACGTGTGTTGCAGGTAGCAGTTGCTGCTTTAATCCTCTCCTCTTCCTGCTCGGAGCGGTGGCTGTGAGGTGCTGCTCTCCGGGGAGCCGCGCTCTCCTCTCTGCAGCCAGGAAATCCCTTTATTGCTTGTAAATGGCGCCCATGGAGCCATTTGAAGAATTGATTTTCCCATCCCCTTGGGATGCTTTTTCCCCCCATCTCTTATTCAGCACATCCCCTCTCACGAGCACAGTCTGTCCTGGAGGGATGAGGGTTGTCCTTTTGCTGCAGATGTCCTCTGCATTAGGCATTAGGTGCTTGTCAGCAGAATATCGTAGCAGTCTGTGTGATTTTGGGCGAGGGAAAGCCATTTTCTAGAATGCCATAAAAAATTAGATTTCTGTCGAGAATTCTCTAGGTTATATCTCCAAAAGCCTCGAGGAAAGCGGTTGTTTTCTGCCAAGCTCTGTTAAGGGGTCAAAGCCATGTCTCCTGAGCCCTCCCAACTCCTACCCATGCTCCTGCTCTGCCCGGCCCCGCGACTCTTCCCAAACATCTCTGCCGTGTCCCCACAGCTGCTTGTTATGGCAGGAGCTGAGCAGGAGATGGTCCCAGCTTCCAGTTACTGTATATGACGAATTTTTTCCACTCTTCCCCAATGCTACTGAAGACTTTTGCAATTAGGACATCTTCATTAATGCCTGTTTTACCCCTTTATAAATGTACTAAATATAAAGGGGAGAAACAAAAGAAATACTGGCTGGAAAAAAAAAAGCTGTAATTACCCCATGTCAGATGCCTGCAGCGTAAGTGGGAAATCTGAATAAAGACAATGGTGTGTGGAGTTAAGGGTGTGAGTCAGCCTGAAGTCATCGTGGATTGTAAGAGCTGCCTCTGGATTGTCTCCAGGTCCTGATGCTATACAAAAATAGCCTTCTATTTGTATTACACTAGTGAGGGACGTCCTGCCCAGGCCCTTTGGCCGTAGAGAGAGTTAGACGTGGGCTCTGAGGGTGGGAGAAATGCCTCTCTTTGTGATGGGTGCGTTTTTCAAGGCTTTTGTCTTTTGACTTTGAGCTCAATGTTTTTGCACCATAAAAACTTGCAGCTGGAGTACCAAAAGGAGCAGGTTTGGTCAGAAATTTTGTTTTATTGTTGGGGTGGTTTTTTTGATGTTTTCAAGCTCACACAAGAACAGCATTCAGTGCTTGTCCTTCCTGGAGTTTGATGTAAGAAATGATGTGGCCATAGGTCTTCCACTGCGTCTGTTCTACACATCCCCAATGTACTCGGCTTTTCTTTTTAATAACAAGATTATTCTCCTGAAGTAGAAAATATATTTCTCACTGTTGCTAATTCGACCCCCTGTGACATCCTGTGTTTCAAGTGTCTGACACCTTTCGGAGCAGGCAGGTGGATCTGCTCTGCCGGCAGATGGGGCGTAAGCAGCTTGATTCACGAGGAGCTGAGGACCCAGGAACACTGTCTGGCTGTGTTCAGAGTGAAGAGGTCAAGCCTTGCCCCATGAATATTATTCTGGAAAGTTCCCAAACTGCTCTCAAGCCCCATAGAGTTAAATGGCCATTAAAATCCAGTTGCGGCCGGTGTGCAAGGGACATCCCAGAGGATTTTCCACCAATACAGGCTACATTAGCAGGCTTCTGTGGAATGCAATAGCCTTGGGAAGAAATGGCTCTACGCTAAATAGAGAATGGTAACCATCCTGGAAAATGGAATGGGAAACTCTGTCCCCATCAGGGTGATTTCTGGGGTGGCTCCACAGACCTGGAGGGAGGTTCTCTCTCTGCACAGACCTCTCTGGGTTCCCCGAGGGAGCGTGTCCCGCAGGGATCCCGCTGCAGGCTAAAGCCGCCGTGGCCAAGGGTAACGAGAGCTTCCACGGCGGGAGCTCACGCTCGGGCGAGTCCTGGCTGGAGCGCAGCGAGGCAGCGAAGCCCCTCACCCGGCAGCGGGAGCAGATGGCAGGGGGAGCCTGTACCAGAAATCAGAGCAAGGAAGCAGCTGCGCGTTTTCGCTCTGGAGCGGTTGAAAGCGGAATCTCCTGTCAGTGCTGACGCTCCGCGCATAGCAGGGAAGAAAATTGGCGTTGTTTAGTTTGGGGAACGATTTCTTCTTTCCTTGAGGCCTCCGTCTATCTGATTCCATGTCTCACAAGCTAAAAACGAGTTGGTGTGTTTCCAAATTTCTGTGATTTCTTGACTGCTGAGGGTGTTAAGGTTGCTTGGGCTTTTTCAATGATCAGTGTCTCAGAGGGACAAAGGAATAACTTTCAAGGAGACCTTTGTCACGGAAATGTTTGTGTGGTAGATGGTCTGGCTGAGAAAAGTCTGCAGGGGAAAGCAAACAGAAAAAGGGACCAAGTAATAATTTAATCGGAAAGCCCGTAGCAGAACTGTAAACAGAAGATAAGGGACACCACAGAGGACCAGCAGCGTCCTGCATTCCCAGGCGGGATGCTGACAAAAGGTTGGGATCCAGCCTGCAAGGTCCTGAGAGTCAGTTGGAGGTGATGCTGGGTTGGCCAGGCAGCCGAATGCTGAAGGGGAAGCCTCTTCACTCAAAAGCAATCCAGATAGGACCTGTGCCATGTTGCGAAAGGACCGTTTATCCGTCCAGACTTCACCTCGGGAATTGTGAGGCACTTGCAGTCGTAGGAGGGAGAAAGTCTCAGTGAGCTGCGGGTGATTTATGTGCCTCGGGTGCTCTCCATTAGTGGGTAGTCGAACCTTTGTTCAGGTGGCCAAAGGAGGTATTAAGAAGCCCAAAAGCCCAAATGTTACTGGCCCTGGCGGAAGTCGATGTCCTCCTCCAGTGTTTGCTTTTCTCCAGCATCTGCCTGGGTGGCAGGAGTTGAACCTGCAAACTGCTGCTCTGAGGAGAAGGGAAAAATTAACCCCTCTCACAGCTTCACAGGGACCCTTCTGATCTCAAAGTGAATCACAGAACAACAAGTTTGTAATTAAAGCAGCAGACAAAATAACCATAAATCACAGCCTGTCACAGCGCGGTACCAGCAGCTGAGGAGATAACTGTACCTCGAGCCTGACTGAGGTTTGCAGCGATAGGCAAAGACAATGGGTGAGGATAGTGCAGTAGACAGTGAATTATCTTTGCCATCTGCTTTTTGCTAACACCCATTTATAGAAGAAACTAACATTTGGAAACACTGAGCACTGATTGTTGTGCCTGTGGAATAATTTTCCACTGGATACAATTAATCATTAAGCCAATAGAAGACATATCCCAGCATTGCTCCAGCTGCAGCCACCCCACCTGCTGAAATCTCAGAGTTCAGCAAGCAGCAAGTTTTCAAAGGCTCAATCCGAAAGTTTAATCAGAAGTTCCAGGGTTCCCCTGAAAAGCAGAGGGGGAAGCTGGTGTGAGCTCTGCAAGGAGGGGGGCAGGGGATTTTTAGAAGACGCACCTTTGTTGCTGTTATAGCTTGTCCCAAAACTCAGGTTTGCCCACGAGCTTGGCTGGGGGAAAGGAGGCAGGCGAGGGACGCAGAAGTCTCCGCACACGTGTGGAGCGAGTCAAGCTGTGCTTTCAGTATGTGGAATAAGTCAGGCGGGCTCCAGAGCAGCTAGTGGTAATCACAATCAATTACAGTTGATTAAAAGCCTCAAGAATCCAATATATTGCAAAGAAAAACAAATAGCAACTCTGCAAAAAAAGGTAATCAATAGCTAGCCAAGCAGCAAGCAATTAAAAGGGGAAAAATGTCCCCCTTCTCTCTGACTGGTGTAATATCCTTTCTTCAGCTTCTCAGAACGTGTTGTTCCCAGCCCAAAGGCCAACAGGGGGGGATCTATTGGCGTTTCCATCCTGGGTACAGCAGCCCTGGCAGTCACTGCTCTGCTCCTCGGTGGATCCTGGCGATGCTGGGGGCAGAGCCAAGGTCCCTGCGGTGCTGGAGGTTGGCCCAGGGAAAGAGCGAGGTCCTGTCCTGCCCCTCTACGTTATCTGCCCATTGAAACACCTTCCAGAGATAGTTTTAGTACCAGAATCTTGACTAAAATTTCTGATTTTAGAGACCTTTGTGATAAATTGGATCTTTATCACTGGTACAGGCTCATGGTTGGAGATGTTGCTCACCTGGAGCTCAGGTGCTAGGGATGCTGCATTGCGACGTTGCACAAAGCGCCCACAGATTCATTTCTGCCTCAAAGCCCGGGCTGCTTTGTTTAATTAATGTGATAGGAAAGTTTACTCTCTGGCATGAAGTGACAAAGAGAATTTTCTATGAAGAAAACTGAAAATGAACAAGACGTTATACAAACCATTAAAAATTTGTCTTTTTTTTTTTTGTTAGCAGCAGCTACTGGCAAGATGAATAATTTGGAAGAGAAAATCATTTTTTGAGACAGAGCGGGAACCCTTGATCTGAAACTAATTTGTTGTCAAAAAGAGAAAAGGGATTTTAAGTTGGGCTTTATCTCGAGCAATATAGCGCAATGTAAATACATATACACCCGCTCAGCTTCTCCGCTCTGCCACAACAACTTTATGCCACTTTAAATCCTCTTTAAAATGGTGTGGAACCAATGAGGCAGGTCCAGCACAGATTCATTCCTCTTTAGCTCCATTTATTCTGGCAAATAACCACGAGGTGACTCAAGGCAGTTTTGGAAAAGCACGAAGCCAGGTCACAGCAGAAATTGGGGTGAGGGGGACACCGGATTGTGGTGTGGGTGAGGATGAGATGAGGTCCTGCACTGACACAGCTGGAGGGCAGGAGTTCTGAACCCAAACCGTATTTATGTGACATTTGTCTGTATAAACACATATTTGGACAGCCCTCCAGGGCTGGTGCTCAGTGCCCAGTAGAGGAGGCTGCTCTGTGGGCTCTGTTCCCACCCATAGCTGTGGTTTGGGGAGTCGGATCCTGGTCAGTAGCGAAGGTGACAAATCCTGCCTGCCAGGAAAAGGCACTGACACAGCTGTTCATAGGAAATGAGCAAAGGAATTGATAAGGGTTGGTCAGATTGTTTATTGCCAACAATTTACACAAATAGTTTGGATATTTTTGTTCAATGAATTATTTGTGATTTGATTTTTTTTCCCCCGCTCGTTACTTGCCCAGCTGTACAAATAGCGGTGTAATGCTCGAGTAATGATTCAGTGATCACCACCTTTCACCCTCAGTGGTGCATAAGTGAATGCAGTTGTTGGTCTCTTCTGGAATGAATATTGATTTCCCAGTGAATCACCCACATCTTTATTCACAAGTAGCAAAGCTCCCGTTTGGCTGCGATTTCCATGAAGGAAAAACTGATTATGGAACAAGGGCTGGGGAGAAAACCTGAAATGTGTCTTTTCCCATGCAATAAATACAGGCAGAAGAGGTTCTGTTTGTAGTCACACCTCCCTTTGCTGATCACATTCATCCCCTCTTCGGATAGTATGGCAGCATCCCAGCCAGGCAGGTCAGTTAACCATTGCCTGCCAGGGACGTTGCCAGTCACAGGCTGTCCTCCCCATCCTCGGGCAGGCAACTGCGAAACCATCAGGGCTCATTCTTCCACTGGAGCAAAGGCAGCATCTCCAGTGAGGTTAATGCAGAGATGATGCTTCAGCGTAGAGCTGCTCAGCTGCCTGCCATCAGCTGCGGCGTCGGTTCTGTGTTGGAGTTGCTTTTTATTTCCTGTAGAAACGGCCTGTCTCCTCACCAGGAGTTGCGATCCCAGCCACTGTCAGAGGGGCTCGGCCGTCAGTTGTGAAGTTTTCCTGCAGCACGAGTGGTTTCTGGGCTCTCTGAGGGTGGGCAGGATGGCTGTCAAATTCCTCTGTGTGCTGAGCAAACAGGGTGACATAATAAAGACTTAATTATAAAACCTAATGGTGTAAGACTATTATGATTTCTGGAAAATTGGTCATCAACTGCGGGAGTATGAAAACCAAACATTTTTCCCTGACACTTCCACTCAGCCACTGAACAAACACATGCTGGAACATTCAGAAATGTGACACATTATTCAAAGCAGTTCAACACGACGGGCCTAATTTTACTGCGCTCGTTTCTAGTTGCTGGAGTGAGTGGGGCTGATGCGTTTACACCCTCGATTGCACCGTGGTTAGCGGCGCTCTTCCACAACACCTGGCTGTGACCTGTCGGGGTCGGTGGCAGTGACGGGTGTCTGCCTGCGGCACGGGCCAGGAAATAACTGCAGAGGAGGCAGAGTCACCTTCCTGATCTGATGGACCCTTCCCACTGCTCCCCACCTCTTTTCTGAGATAAAGCAGCAAACCTCCCAGCAGGCGTCAGCTGGAGTGGCACGTGCTGATGCTCCCCATTAGCCTCCCACATTCAAGTTTGTATCCAATCAGACATAGTATTAATGAGAATTAGGTCACTTTTAATTAGCTGCAGTTAACATAGTAGATTCTCCTCTCCCAAGTACATCACTTCTTCAGATATTAACCATCAAGTAGGCTTTCTCAGAGCAATTATCCCATTGAAGCTGGTTGCTCTCATGGTTAACAGTTTTCCTACTAGTGCATTAATTGCCCCTGGCTTACCCACTGCCTAATCAGCAAGGTGGGTATTAGTTTCTGGAAGTGATTGATTTCAAGGGACTTTGCTAAAATGTAATTAAGTGCTAAGGCTGTTTTGAATCCTTAGAGGAGAGAGGCGTTTTCTGTTTGGCTTTGAACTTACCATGTTGGAGGGATCTAAGTATCTAAATTATTCCATTCATTCTTAAGCACGCTCGTCACGAGACGGTGGAGTTTTGTCACTTCTGATTCATCTTTACCCAGAAGAGCTCACCCCAATTGTAGGGTTTGCATTAATAAGTAAGTTTGCTTTAAAAAATAATGATTACATTCTATATATCTGCGTGTCAGGGGTGGATAGAGTGATCTCTCAAAATGTAATTTGTATATCAATCAGTTAACTCCGTGGTTTGGGGTGAAATGTGCTATATAAATGCAAGACCATAATTTATCATCTTTCTTCTTCTGTCTCAGCATAATTGCACCTTTATTTCCCACTCTCACTCACCAGAAACAAGAGTGGCAGAGCTGGGGCAGAACAAGTGTCCATCTCGAGCGGTGCCTGCCTCTGGCAGCTCCCGTTTCAGTGGCTTCAGAGGATGTGATAGAAACCTCACAGAGCCGGGTCTGGAATAATCAGTCACCAGACATTTTTGTTATGCTTTCTCCACCTGAATTATCCAGAGATGGAATTAAGCCCAGAAAGATTACATTACTTCAGGTTTAAAAAAAAAACCAAAACAAAAAGGCAGCATTGTATCAATCCTGGAGAGTCTGTTTTCCTCCTAATCTTGCATATCCCAAGTATTTGTATAAACCTCAGTCAGCCTTTGGTAGCTGTTTCCTCTGCACGGCATGAAACCATTTCTTTCACTATTTTTGCCACTTTCTAAGTATGTTGACAATTCCCACTGTGCTTGTATTGTCATCGTGGTACGAGAAAGGACAAATAATATTTCCCTGGTTGGTGATTGCTGCAAGTCCAAATCTCAGTTCCTCATACGAAATCTGGTGTAAAAGTAGACAACTGAGGTCAAATGAGAATTGATAGAAGCCTTTCAGGACCCTGGAATGAGAGAGAGCACAGAGGCGGGGGTTTTACTAAAGAAATTTCTTACAAGGACACAGAATTGCAGCCATGACCTTCCTCTCTCCTCTGCCTCTGCTGGTTTTTAGGGATTTGTTGAGGCACGTTGGAGAAGGGCTTGCAGAGGGTGGCACTGGTGGAGCTTATGTTCTGGGGCCGCCTCTTCACTGACCCCCACCACTTGCTTGCCTGTCATGACAGGGCTGTGCTGAGCGGTGCCGTGGCCCCTGCGGTCGCGGGTCCTGAGGTCCATCCCTGCCAAGAGCTGCCTGTGTTAGTTCTGTAGGGGCAGCAGATGCTCCAGGGGTCAGCAGGATTCTCTGATTCCTCTTCACTGCTTTGGAAATTCACTTCTGTTTATGAATAGAAATATTTTGGGTTTATCTGCCTGCAGATCCCAAGCAAGAGATCTACAACTAACACATTGATTTCTAGTGGTGCAAGTAGCTTTTGGGAGAGGGAAATGGAAGAAAACCATTACAAGACTTTTGTTTACAGCCTTTAGGAATTTCTTTACAGTCGGGGCCTTTCATGAGAGAGGAGTACAGATAGATCTCCCTGTTCCTGTCAAATTTTTGCCATGGGCTTGTTATTTCTTCTTAGAAATGATCTCATTAATCAAATGTTCTGGGAATTGATGTGATCAGTGGTATCAAAATCGCTAATCGTCATTAAGAAGCAATGAAAGTTCATTTTGCCCACAGCATACAGACTGATATTTGGGAGTAGCTGTTGTGCCCGTATTCTGCGTGGCTCACAGAGCGCAGGTGCCAAATCCGAACCACAGTGGCTACCAGGAGGTGTCCTTTGCTGTGCTGACACAGGAATTCCCTGTGGCTAAATTGCTTTAGCCAGCTTTAACATGCTGGGATCAAGCAACTAACACACAAGTAGAGAAGGAATATAAGGAATTAAGCAATTCATGGCAGAGAAAGTCATCCCTCCTACGTCCTTCCACCAGCTTCTCATCCACCCAGTGTCTGCACTAGCCCTCAGCTCCCGAGGGGCTGACCGAGCGATGGCCGGATGAAGGGTGCACTGGCAGCTCAAAGCATCGTCATGGCCAACCCTAAATACCGTCATCATCTGCTGCTTTCACCTGCCCTGCCCAAGTGGTGACGCAGTCAGGAGCCGATACCTGCTGACACAATCCCAACACACAGGCTGGTTCTGCAGAGTGGCCGGCGCGGCGGCTGCGGCTCAGTGCAGGCTGATGGCTTTAGGAAGGAAATTATTGGAAGGAGAAGGGCTGGAGAAAATATTTTTATACTTGAAAAAAGATAAAACTTTGATAACTTCAAGGCAGCTCAAACGGCAGACAGGCAGCTCAGACAAACGTATAAAACATCAAAAGGCACAGGATGGAAGAGCAGTGGCTGCGAGCTCCAAATATAGCTTGCCGCAGTGTAATTCATTCCTAGAGCAGAAAGGAGAAACTTCACCACAACATGTTGTGTTGCAGCCCCATTTCCACATGTGCAATGAGCCAAGATGAAAAGGATTGCAGAGACCTGTGCATCATTCTAAGTGATTAAATTAAAAGCCCCAGGAAAATGAAATGTGTGCATAACAAGTTACCAGAGGATGTGCTCAAAGTGTGCTAAAATATTTTGTAGCTAAGGAAAGAAAAACACCCCACTCCAAAGACCAACATGTGAAGCCTTTGAAATCATGACAAAGATAGAAAGATATATTTGGAATTCAGGTTTTGTGGTTCATTGTATAAGGCGTTTGTTTTGTGTGCAGTTACAGTTGGACTGTGAGGGGAATTATTTATTGCTTCTTGGGTGAGCAAGGTCTGACCGCTCCCAGGACAACCACACGCAGCAGAGACGAGCTTTTGAAAGCAGAAAGATTTGCTTCAGGAAAAGCAAAGTTCATCCCAACAGCCAGCGGGAGATGGAGGCCTGATTCTTATCTCCACTTAAGCACATGCTCAGTGGGGAACTCAAGTCCTCTCGACCTCAATTACTTAACAAAAATAAATCAGTGGAAGTTGAGAACGCGCCTCCAGCTCCTGTGCCCTCAAAGGTGCTTGAGTGTTTTCTCTGCGCTCCAGGAGAAGGGGCCTCGGCGCCGCCGCGTGCCGAGCGGACCCCGCAACGGGGCCCTTTGAAGATCGTTAGTGGCAGCAGCCACGGCGTTGGGACAGGGCACCCCATGGCATGATAATTATGCATTTGACTTTTCTAGAATTACTAGCTAATTTATTCCTTCTGACTTGGGCACTTCTTTTCAATAAGCTGTAAATGTTCCTGATTCATCTGGCTCATTTCTGTGCCATTAACCGGGAGAAGGTCTCCGGATAAGCAAGTGGGTGTAGTAAGAAGCTCACTATTAGTCAATGCTAATTAATGTCCACTTAAACTAATTATTAACTGGGTTTAATAATTTGTAATTCTGATCTCTCTAAATAACCAGAAATTGTTACAGGGAATGCTCAGCCGAGAAGTTAATTAACCATTTGTTGCGTCGGTCTTTTTTGTGACTTGTGCGGCAGTTGGCAGGATCCTACACGCTGTTAGTAAACAGCACTTCTTTGCTAATTTATCTCTATCTATAGATATAAATGCTATTAAACCGTTATTAAATCTAAATTAAAGGTTTAATTAGGCAGTTTGAAACATGGCTGTGTATTTATCACAGTCCAAGAGCCAGACATAATGAGGACAGTGTCTCAGGGTTTTGCCTGGAGGAGCAGGACCCGGGGTGCCCGCCAGAGGTGATCGACCTTCAGCGTGAGGTTGTGGCTTTGGGGTGCTTCCAACAGTCACCCAGAAGGTCCACCAGAGACAGCGTGAGGTGAAAGGTGTTACCAGGCAAACCAGGTTTGGACCTCTGGATGCTTTCTGCAGGAGTTAGGACATGACTGCTTTTTTTCTTTGTACAAATGAGGTCTGGCTGACTGTGGTCCAGGATTCCTGCGTCCCATAGGAATCCTCAGGTCAGGGCTCCAGGGAGCAGGGTTCTCTGTCTGCATCCCCCAACAGAGACAAGCTTCCCTTGGAGATGGCTTTCGGAAGAGCAGATCTGCCCAGATGGGACTGAACCTGAATTTCTAGAGCAGTCAGAGCGTTTCAAACCCGGTGTGCAAAGCCCCAAGGCGCTGCGACAGACCCAGGCAGGACATCGCAACGTTTAGATTATCTCCACGGAAGCCATTACGAACACATAATAGGGAATTAGGAACCTTTCATCATCAGCCTGGGGATGAGGACTAGACGTGCACCTAATCTCTGAGTGCAAAGCTTCTGCAGTGAGCGTTTCTCTTTCTATTGGGGTGGTTGTTAAATATACAAATTATGCAAAGATAAAAAAGAAAATCATTAAAATGCAATTATTTCAGTGATATAAGTTTATGGCTATATAAGTACATTAAAAGGCCAACTTTGTAGGTCTTCATGTGCTTAATAAAACTGAATAATTTTCTAGGAAAACTCCTCAGTGGCAGTAGCAAGTAAATTTTCTATCTCCATTTGACTTCAAGCGTATTTCAGGTATATATAAAAAAGGGGTTACTGTGCTTCAAACCACATGTTTCCATATTGGGATGAAGAACAATAATTCTAGGGCAGGGGGGGGAAAAAAAACAAAAACAATGTGTAGATTACCTGTCTCCCTGAGAGCATGGCCTGGTGTTGAAGCTATTGCCAAGGGAGAGTGCTCAGCCAGAGATGGAGAAGGACAAAAAAAGCCCCAAACCACACACCGTCAGTGAGAAATTCCCTGGTGAAACAGAACAGTTCCAGCATGTGCTGAAGGGAACTGAACTGCGCTGGGTATTTCTGCCTGGCCCCAGTTGTGGAAGACGGTGATTCCTGACCTTCCTGACGAGACAGAGGCAGGTGGTGAAAGGAAGAGTGTGAAAAAGATGGTTTGGTTTCTCTAAGTGGTGTTTTCAGGATAAATTGTGGTCAGGCTACAGCTTTGTGTTTGTGTGAGAAGGAAATTATAAAGCAGTCATGTTGCCTCAATATACCATCATTAATAGAGGTTACAGTGTGCTCCTTAGTCATATTTTAGGGAACAGCACCTATTCTGGTATTTATTTCTGCAAAGAAATGTGTAAATACAAGGATCTATCTCTTTGCAGACAACTGGAGGAAAAGGAGTTCAGGGAGGGCTGAAAGAATCCTGAAAAGAAACACTTCTCTTTAAATGGAGTAAAAATCTGCTCAATCAGACCTCTGCCTTTGCTGTTCCACATTCCGCTGAGGACTGAGTGGTTCAGATCCCTCCTGGAGCTCATGGGTTGAGCTGCTCCTCCCAGCACCGGGTTAGATTTTAATCCTTTTTCATCCTCCTCCTCCCAGGATGAAAGGGAAGATAAAGCTCTCTATTCAGATTCATTTGTGACCAGTAGACTCTGTTGCTCATATGGAGCCCTGTTTCTTCAGAAAGCGGCTTCCTCTGTGGACATGGGTCCCACAGTCAGTACAGCCATTAAGAGACCACAGCTCACAACAGAAAACATCCATTGCAAAATCCAAATGTTCGTTAAAATACTGAACTGTGCTTAACAATCTGCAAGCACGCACGTGATGGTATTTCTTGCACTGGCTCTTCCAGCATCATCTCTGAAGATGGTCTTGTTCTGGCTTCGGACTGTCCTCCTGTAGCGAGACCTCTCAGTAGGTTTCACCCCAGAACGCAGCAGTTTTCCATGGCAAATGTTGATCAAGGACATTCTTCCCAAAGGAATCTCTGCCAGAAACCAGAGGAGGATTTTTGTTCAGTTTCATCATTTAGGATTTTCCCTGGTCTTTTTAGTTCTCTGCCTATCTACTGATCCTAGCAGGTCAGTGGAGCAGGGTCAGGATTTTTCCCATCCTCCCAGGATGCCCAGGTCCTCCTTCCCGCACCCTTGTCCTGCAAAGCTTCAGGGAGCACCTTTCCCCACCCAGCTCATCTTTGATTTCGTTCTGTTTATGTAGTGATGAGGCCAGTAATGCACAGTGCTGCGAGATGATGTATCGCACGGCCCGATCCTTGGGGATTAGAGGACTTTGTGGCAAAACAGAGTATTAGTTAAACGTTGGTGTGTTTGTGGTTGAATAATTGCTGTACCTGAAGTCCTCTTCAATCAGCAGCCGGTGCTGAAAACGCCATGCATCATAAACAAGGGGGTTTAGCCTGGCTCTTTGCAGCCATCCCTGGAGACAGTAGAAGGAATCAATAATAAATTTAAGACCTGGCAGGTTTCAGGCTGCTTGAGCTGCTGAAATCAGAACCCCCCAGTGCCCACGACATGGGCTATGAGGACAAGCAAGCGCCAATGAAAATGTTGTTTCCACATCCATTTAACTTGAGGATAGAAAGTACAAAAGGCTGAGATTAATGTCCCGCTTCTCACATCCACCCTTGCAGGTATATAGGAGGTGCAGACTGAAAGAAATTCTTTGCAAATTATAATTATTTTGGCTTGTCTGTGGAAGATAAATGTGCTCTGCACAGAGGCAGGCATCCTGCGGGGCCGGGAGCTGCTGGGGACGCGGAGCAGCGGGGTTGTGCTTTCCGTGTGCTTTAGCAAAGGGCTGGGCACCAAAACAGCCGCATTTCCAAGCGCTTGGGAACTCAGGCAGGTATTGGATGTGTATTTAGCTTCATCTCCATATGCAGACTGACATTTTATTTGGGAAATCTCTTTAGGCTTGAGTGGATGAGACCAACCACACGTGTGTGAGCCCGTAGAAACACCAGAGCAGTTGTTTAAAGGCACACGAGAATGAGTGTGCACAGGCTGTGCGAGAGTCAGGGTGTAAGGACGTATAGAACAGAGATTTATCAGGTGTGGCTGTTCAGCAGAAAGGAGAAGAAAAATGAGATACACACCTAAGAGTGGCTGTGGATCAATAATTTTCTGAACAATAATTCTGTAGAAAAAGCATGGGGGAGTTTTCAGCTGGGAAAGATACTCCAGTTCTTATTTCAGCAGTTACCCGTTTCCTGCTCCTTTTTATTTTACTTTATGCTATTTGTGGCCTCTTACACCTGGGAGACTGTCATTCAAAACTTTTTTCTTTTTGTAACAGGAACACTTTCATTCTTAAAATAACCCTTTTTGCTCTTCTGTTAGGAAATGTTCAACTGCTGGTCCTTTCACTGCTCCCCTCTCCTACGAGCTGAGACTGGGGCAGCTCAGAGCCCCCCTCCCCACCCCAGCTGCCAAGGGGCTCCCTTGGGCAGGACACGGCTCAGAGCCGGGTGAGGGACGAGCGCCCGCGGGCAGTCGGCTGCCAGCAGGGCTCCTGATCTTGACTAGGAGCTAAAGGGATTCAGTGCATCCCAGAAGCTCACCCAGGGCTATTATAGAAATATCTTAACCGCTTTAAGCTATTTTAAGAATAAGAGGAAAAAACATGAGCGATGAGATAGCGGTGTAACCTCCTCTGAGCTGTAACCTTGGTAGAACCAAGGTTGTGGCACGTAGGCGCCCAGCGTCCATTCAGCGCTGCTGGAAGCTCTTTCCTATTCCTCTTTTTCTCTTGCCAATTTGTATTATTGCTGAGGAACGAAGTGTTAAAAGTAAATCAATACATTGCGGCGAGGCTCTCTGGCCAGCGGTACCTTTCTGTCACGTTGCAGCCCCAGGTTAACTCCAGGTGCCTGCAAACCCTCCGGCGCCGTCCCTGGGCGCTGTGCGGGGCACTCGCTGCTTTCTCCATCTCATTCCAAACCCTTCCTGGCCTGGCCGCCTGTGCTCTGCGCCGCAGACACCGGCGGAGATGGCGGAAGAGATCTGAGGGCATCTGGAATGGTGCTTCCAAAAATAGCTTATTGACATTAATGGGCCAGATCAAAGCAAAAAGGGCTGGAAAGCAGCCCGGATGAGGGAACGTGTGGAAGGTGGAGTGAAATCGTGCCAGGTGGGGGTGGAGGAGAGGGGCAGGCTGGGAGGACCCTGCTGAGCCCGGGGGATTCATACCGGGAATCAGGCAGAGAGGGTAAAATATGAGGATGGGATGAGGCAGCGGTTGGGAGAAGCATCTTCCCGAGAGCTGTACCTGCTGCTGCCATTCACATGCTACTTTCCAAGGGTGGGGACACAGGCACTTGACAAAAATCAGTCAATAATTTCTTCTCCTCAGAGTCCATCAAAGTGAGGGTTAAAAGGCTTCTTTAGCCCAGCTCTCCGGCAGCGTCGGGAGCCCAGCCCCGCTTTGGAGAGGCTGTCATTTGTCTTTGCAATTGTCCAGGTATCCTCCAGGAGTCCTTTAACCACATTTCTACCCTCATCACACTGAGATGATCCACAGTGCTCGATGCCGTGTGTTCGGTGAGGGCGTTGGGATCCCAGGGGCTGTGGAATATTTATAGGAAATTATACAGCCAGTTGAAAGTTTGCTGTTGCTTTCCTCCCCCAAGAAATCCTTGTCCTTTTTAAACTCCAAGCAAAAGAGTTTAAATAGATCAAGAGTTGCTTCCAACACAGCTTGCGGTGTGACTTTCCCCAGAACAGAGGACATGATTTCAAAATACATTACGCCATGTCATTTGTTCAGATTCTTCCCCATTGACAGGCGTCAGCCCAGACAGATCATCCCCTTGATCCTGCTCCTTCCCGGCCGGCATCAATCTGCGCTGAGTGCAGCGGTGCCACCGAGGCTGTGACCTTCACCTGGCAGAGCTCCCTGAGCGCCAACTGCAGAGCTAGCTGGTCGCCCCTGAGGAAGGCAAATCTTTCTTTCACAGTTATGGGAAGGGAAGGACAGGGGTTGAGTTACGGCTGAGCACCCTCAACATGCTGAACACGGCAGCCGGTGTTCCTGTGCGTGGTTGGCTTGGGCAGGGACCGCTCAGACCTACATCTGCCAGACACAAACCACAGCCCCCAGAGCTCTGCCCCCTGCCAGGGCCGTCCCACCTGTGAGGGGAGCAGACGTTTGCCGGAATCCCACTGCTGGTGTCTGAGCATCACATTCTGGGGAGTTACATGTGGTTCAGGCTAAGCTATTGCCAGCTCCCTCTGCCCAGCGTGGTTTCCATGTATGTCCTACTTGATTGCTTGAATTTGACAGCTCCTGTTGATCCCCTGTCTGTGCCCAGCAACCTTGGCATTCAGCTCAGTCCCGTTCTCCCAACGAGGGCATTAATTAGACACTAAAACCACTGCAGTGCTACCGCAGCAGGAAAGCTTTGCAGCTGGTGACCTGCGCCCTGCCTGGTGCTCGGCAGCTCTCGGCAGCTTTCCTGCGCCCGCAGCTGGGCTCTCGCTGCCGGACACAGACCAAACAACGCTGCCCAAGAGCTGTACCAGGAGCCGTCCCTGCTGACGGGCCCGGGCACAGCGTGAGGGTGGTAAAAGACATCAGCAGAGCAGGGTTTTGTGAGGATCTTGGAACAAGAGCAGGTGCTGTAAGTGGCCAAACCCGGTGCCAGCGTTCACTGGTTTATTTGTGTGCAGGCAGGGGCTGGGAGATGTGCCCGCTCAGGCACTGACCACCATAACACCAGTCGATGCCATGTGAAGTGACTAGTGATCGAGCCAGTTCACATGGCATCAGCCTCTGGTGGTGTTTCGCAGCTCGCTGAGAGTGCCACGCACCTCATAAGGCTCAACAAGTCTTGGAAATAGAAAGACAAAGCCCTCTTTCCTCCAGCAAGATGTTGCTGCTATTTAAGGTCTATTATCCTCCCTCTGCTCACACATTGCTACCATTAGTGTTATAAATGGGCTGGGTATACAGAGAAGAGAAGAGACCCCCAGGGTAGCAATTACTAGAACTGAATTGTCTGATGCAAAAGGCAGCATTACCCTGGTGTAATTTGATCATAAAATAAATTGCATTGCCCATAAACTTGCTGAACGGTAGAGTTTTCCCCCCAGTTGTTTCCGTGCGTTTGGAGCCAGAAGTACCGCAGGGAAATAGCCCAGCTCCGGCCTGCTGTGGCCACAGCCACACCGAGACTCCAAGGAAAATCATCACTGAACACGAACAAGTGAACATTCATAATGAGATTTAACTCATCCTTGACATGATGCCAACGCTAATCTTCCCCAAACAGGCCTGGATAAAAACTGTGTGGAAAAATGCACCTACACTCTTGAGCAACAGCTCTTGGGTCTCTGGCAGGAGGGTACAGTCCCTTGTGGGTCCGGTGGGCTCCTGTCCCCATCTTGCCTCCAGCTCTTCCAGCACCGGCACATCCCCACCAGTCCCTCCACCCCCTGGATCTCTTAGGCAGCCTGGGTCCCTGATGAGCAAAACAGGTACTTGGGGTGCCTGGAGACTCAATTACGGATCTCTCCCTTAGCCAGACACAGAGCAGATCTGAGCCCAGGTCTCCCCTCAAATAACAACAGTCGTGCCCCTGCGAAACGGGGTTGGGGGGCTGTTATAGACCCCCAACAGGTTTGAAGCAGGTCCGTGTTTGTCTGGGGAACCTGCGGGGAAAAAGCCTCAAGAGGTGAGGTTTTTGCACCGGGATGTGCTGATAGTGAACCGAGGTCCTGTTTGACGCTGGGAGCCCTGGCTATGTCTTAGATTAAACTGAAACTCCAATTCTTTGTGGTTGTCAGACACTCCAGTGTACAAACCAAATCTGCAGTCCAGGCAGGGAGCAGGGTGGGGGCTGGACTGAGCGCTGCCTCCTTCACGCCTGAGCTTTTATTGCTGTGTATTGTTGCCGATAATATCAGTGAGAATGCTAATTGCAGCTTTAGGACTCTGCTACCTGCTGATCAGATACCAAGGTGATAAATAGTAGGGACTAGAAGCGAGTAGCTGCTGCAAACAGCAGGCTTTGGAGCGTGCGGGCTGGAAGTGCTGCATCTTGCATCCAGAGTAAACCTCTACCTTTTTTTCTATATTTCCTGTAAGAATCCAAAGTGGCAACCAGATTCTTCTGAAAAAGGGAAAACAGACCCCCTGGGGCTGAAGCTGGAGGGCCTGCTCCCCCACCTCCCTCCTCTGCAGGCACTGGGGAGTTAGGATAGGACATAATGGAATAGAATATAATGGAATAATTTCACTTGGAAGGGACCCGTAAGAGCAGTGGCTGTGGGGCTGACCATGTAACAGCCCCATTTCCTGGAAGCAATATGAAAAAAATCACATAATGCAGCAGCAGAGAGAAAATCACAGTCCACAGAGAGATGTAAATTTGAGAAGGGCTCAATCTCGACGCCACGTGACAGGGAGGTTTTTAACTAAAAGCCGGCACCGCTGATGAAGTTTTGCTGCAAGCCGTGAAACAGGAAGGTCGAGAGCTTGCCAGGAGAAGACATCATCATGAATAAGTAAACAAACCTGAGTGGAGATGAGAGATCTAAAGCATCTGAAATTCCAGTAGCGTTGATCACAGGGCTCCGCTGCTGCCTGTTTGATCTGCCAGTGTAATCCAAAAATGGGAATGGCCTACAAATTGCAGAATATGGATATGCCTAAAAAATGAAGTTGTGCGTTTGAGGAGATCACACATTTTAATGACAAACGATTGTAGAATCTATAGCTGTCTTTGCCAGAGCAGGTAGAGCTGTGGTACTGAGATTTTATGGTACGATACCATCATGTGAGAGCTGGAGGGATGATCTGGGGGAAAGTTTCTACACCAAACAGTCCTTTCAGTGAGGGTAACAGGATGTTTGTCTCCATTCCTTTTGGTGTTTATTAGATGCAAATTTAATAACTCATTAGGATTAATAAAGTCATTTGGAGGTTACTTCCAGGTTAGCCTCATGATGAAATAAATGGTATTGGAAATCCAATTAGACGCAATGATACAAAAATTATGTAAGAACATAATCTCATCTCCGCAAAAGCAGGAAGGACAGGTGCAGAATTTCAAACCTTTTTGCCACGGAAAACCAGTAGATTACGTGCAGTCAAATGGGATTTGCAGCTGTAAATCTGTGCATTTGTGCTTATCCTAAGGTGGTAGTGGAATAACCATTGCTCAAGATGAGCACAAAGCTGAACAGACTTCCAGGGTCACAGGCAGGAGACCTGAGCTTATTAAAGTAGGTTCTAATACTTTTCAAATTATTTTCCTTTCCGCTGTATGCTGTGTATGGCACAAATTCAGAGCCTCAGAAATTCCGTGTTATTTTGATAGAGACTACTAAATCCATTGACCCTGAACAGGTCCTGCAAACAGAGTCTTTTTTATAAAAGGTAAGTGAAAAAGAAATGAAAAGGTTTCAAGTCTTTGAAAATAGATCACGGAAAATCTAAGAGCTGAGTATCTTACCTGTGGCAGATCTGCCTGTAACGTGCTGGTGAGACGCTGCTGCATCTCAGGGAGCTGGGGTGGAGGTGACAAGTAGGTGCTGTATGAGTTAGTTTAACTGCTCTGAACAGGATTAACTAGTTTCCATGAGAAGCAGACAGTTTCTGTCCATCAGGTCCTGTCCTGCCTTCAGGAGACGGGCCGCGGGTCCCTGGGGCACGCCGGGCAGACCTCGTTAGGGGCCATGCAATTACCAGCCTGGTTTTCAGGCAGCTTCAGGATCTGGACACTGCAGTTCATCAAGCTGTCCAGCGAGACCCGGAGTGTCTGGAAGATGAAAGACAGTTGGTGGCTACAGCCTGGCTATATATAGAGCCTTAATAACCTGGGGAATAACAGCAGCAGGAGAAGCTGCTGGATATTCCTTCCAGGGCTGGCAGGACGCCCTCTATTTTTTCAGTGGCTTTTGACTCAGAATATCTGTGCCTTTTTTCCCCAACTTTCACATCCTTTCTTCTGGGTTTGAGGAAACAAGAGTATCATATTTTGCCGCAGGTTGCATTCGTAATGACAGGGAACTAACTGGAAGCAGCTGGGCTCTGCGGTGCCGGTCGGCAGCTCTTCGCCTCGTCTATAAAGCGGCTGAAAGGCAGGTCCCAAGGAGTAATTAGCAGTACCCAGAACCATGTACAGCCACTCTGCAAGAAGAGTGGGCTCACTGCAGTGTTATTACCTCCTGGTCCTTCATGCCAATTTTCTGATTAATAACATCCCAAGCCACTTGATGCGCTATTGATTCTAAATTCAATAAAAAGAACTGGCAGCTGCTGGTGAGACCACATCATTTTTCCTCTAAAAACGCAAGGCAGCAACACGATTCCAGGCAGGGTGAGGTGGTGAGGAAGCCCCAAGAGAGCTGCTGCCATCCCTCGGGGGAGAGACCAGGTCTCCTGCTCTCCCAAGGGTCAGACAGCAAGGGCAGCGCCGTGTCTCTTGGGATTTGCTGGCCTTGGTTTCTGTGGTCCCTGTACTGCTATCAAGACATTGCTGCTTAAAAGGAAAAACCTCATTTTGTTTAGGTGACTTCCATACTTGAACACAAGGGTTTTGTCTCAGAAAACAGCTCAGTGCTATGGACTTCTTTAATATGAAGCAGAACAGTTCTCTCTTGAATTGCTGAAAGCAGAATAAGAGCAAGGTAGGGTTTTTTTTTCCCAAAGAACCTGGCTTTTAAAGTGTCATTTAATTTTTTTTTTCCAGTAAAGATAGTTTGCTGGTGTTTTAAGACACTCCAGTAAATCTAACGTCAGGAAAGAGAAATTGCCTGCTGGTTTCCTTCCCCCCAGCTGCACAGTGGTGGAGAGGAGAGGGGAAAGGTATGAGAGAGGCCAAAGCACTTTGGTGGGTGGTAGGGGAAGTGAAGCCCAACCAATAAACAAAAGCTGTTCAGTCTTATTAACAACCTAAGAGAGAAGAGCAAATCTATAACAGTGAGCAGAAGGCAGCTCAGAAAGTGTAGAGCAGCCAAGAAATACCGAGCTCTGATCCAGAGAGAATATTTCAACAAACACCGAATGCTTTGCAAATATTCAACACTTGCTGTAGCCACAACACATGGCAGGGGAGGAGCGATGGATGTTCCCCAGAACTCCTGGGTGGGCATTAGGAAAGGGTTAACAGGTTTGCAGAACAGGAGCAGACAGCTCCTGGCTCACTGACCCTGGGAAAAGTATCATTTTCTGATCCAAAACTTCAGCTAAACACGATTTTCCGCAGGAGCTGCCGCCAGTGGCACCTCTGAACCAGGGAAGAGGCAGCTCCTTCTCCAAGCTGCATCTGTGCAACATGCTGCTGAGCAGGGAGAATGTGAAGCATTTCATTTCTTGTAATGATGAAGGGAAACAGCAAAGGTTTTTTTCGTGCTTTTTGTCAAGGTGTTGCATTCACTCGGGGCTAGATTTTCAAGGGTGACAAAGAAGCTGTCGGGAGGGAGGCGAGACTGGAAGTGTTGCTCTGGGTAAAACCAAGGCTCTGAGTGCTCGGCTCCGGCAGACCCCTGGGTGGGAGGTGATTTATAACCCAGACATTCCCGTTTTCTCCTTCTACACTTGTTCAAAGCCACAGACCCATCAGGACTGGCCTGGTTTGCTAGGGCAGCGTTGTCAGGTCCCCACAAACTGTGGGCAGAGCGGGGCTGATGCTGACACCTCTCGCGAGCGCAGCGCAATGGTGGGGACTTTGATCCAGCACAACCTGCACCGAGCGGCATCACACAGGCAGGGAGCCCCGAGATGGTGGCAGTGGCATAAGCACATGCGAATGTGATGAGCTGAGAATTAATAAAAGCCCAGGAAACCAGCAAACAAGCAAGGGAAGGAGTCCACGGTCACTGAAACTGTGTCCTGTGTTGGGAAGCAGAGGAGCTGGCCTGACCTGCCAGCCTCACCAGCATCCTTTAGTAAAGAGAATAAAAGCGGTTATCTATCTGCTCTATTGAGACCTTCAAATTTTCATCTTAATGGGACATGGTGCTTGACAGATTGAGCTCCACTGAGCAGCTCATTGTAAATTCAAATGCGGGCTCTGGGGTTTATTCGAGCCGCTGAGCCTATTTTCTTGCCGTGTTTGCTGGCGGAGCAGGCGGCTGCTGGGAGTGATGACGGTGCGGTTTGTCAGCAGCGCTTTCCTGAACATCGGGCTCTAATCTCCCTGCAGCCTCCCACCCAAACAGGCGTGCGCAGGGGTGGGAGCTGCTTGGGTTGGAAGAGGAGATGCAGAGCTTGGAGCGGGGTGGAAGGAATGACGGGAGGACGACGCACGTACTCGTATTCACGTAGAGATTTCGTTTCGCACGTGCAAACGCACACGAACACGGCGTGTGCTCCGAACAGCAGGAGAAAAGCTTTTAAGGTATGTTTTCCTAGGTGGTGATCTCCACAGAGCAGAAGTGAAGGGCTCATTGCTGAGGACCTGAAAGCTGGGTGGAGAAATTACTAGAAAACACTGGAAGAATGTGCAGCAGGGGAAGCACCAGAGCAGGAGACCAGGCTGCAGGGAGCCTAATTGGCATCTCTGCCTGTGCATCCTCTAAACCCTTTCTGTGCCTGCAAAATGCCCCACAAGCCACAGATTCTTTTCGTTCTTTCTTACCATCTCATTAAAACTAGTCCCAGGCTTCTGAACACAAAAGACATACTGATTCTTCCAAAAACATAAAAGAAAAAAGGCAGCGGCCTCTTACTGCTTGGAAATGCGGTCCAGCCCCTGGTCAAATTTTGGCCCAGTTCAGCAGAGGGAGCCAATGGGTTTCTTTCAGCTGTGTTTTGCCTGGAGAACACCAGAGCAAAAATTACCAATTTTGCTGCCTTATTTATTGTTCCTGATTTTCAGCAGTCCCTGGGCTATGAATTATGCAGAAGATGCACAGCGAATGATCTGAAGCACTGGCAGGTTTTAGCAGCACCGGAGCACTCCCCGCTCCGAGTGTCTGGCTCCATCCAGCTCCAGCAGCTCCTCCAGCAGCTCGTTCTCCTGCCACCAGCCTCCAAAGAGCATTTCACTGGTGAACGTGGGGCCTTTCCAAAACCTGTGAAATCTCTGGGGGCAAAGAGGGGTGAGAACTCCTGCAAGTCCCCGTGGCCCCAGTGAAGCTCTCCAGGGTGAAGAGACCTGCCATGGGTGCACGTTTGTCCGTCGCCGGTCTGATCCCACATCCGTGTCCAAACAAATCAGATATGAGCCAGAGATATAAATCTAACCACAAATTGACCAAGGGTGTCAATTCTCTCCTTGAAAATAGACTCTCATTCGTGACTTGGAGCCTGGAAGCTGCACTGACTCTCTCGCCTTGCTGCCAGGTCTCTGAGCGGCTGGAGTTTTGTACACGCTTTCGTTTTTTAAACCCAAAGTTCTACCATTTTTTTTTGTTTAAATCCACAGTTGGGCTTGCATTTGTGTGCGCCTGGGGAGAAGAGAAAGGTTTTATTGCTTGCATTATTTATGAGTGGTATAATTTCAGGGCATCTGTATTAAAATAAGGATCCGACTGGAAAATAATATTAAACAAGATAAGTGTGTATATTTGTTTCATAAATCCATAAAACCTGATTAACAATGATGCTCATAATGCTTGTTTCATCATTAGGAGACTTCCTGTGTCTGCACCGCGGCACTGGATCCTCCGGTGCATTAGGGCAGTGCCCTGCAAAGCTGTTTGGTTTATGCTGAACTTTGCTGTGCTTTAATCAGGGGCTTGCTTTTGGGGGTTAATTATTGTTATTTCCTTTGTCTATGAATTTTGGAGCCCATTAACAATACAAGAGATTGGAACTTCGTTGTGCCAAGACAGCTGCTGCCTCCCAAAGCTACAACTGATGCTTTCTGGTTCCTCTCGAGGTTTTCTTATAGAGCTTGTCGCCGGTCCGTTCAGCTCTTCGCTGGGAACACTTTCTAACCCTCACTGCCCCTTTCCCTAGTGTGAGGCTGGGCTGCTCTGGGCCGTGTTTCTGCAAGTGCTGGTGGCTGACAACCCAGCGGGAAGTGGAACAGCCAGAAAATAGAGTTTTCTATTAATCCATTTGCCCATATTATTTGGTAACAGAGACTGACTCCCAAACTGAAGAGTGAAGGGCAGATGGGGACGTTTTCCTGGGTACAGTTAATGAGCTGCCAGCCCCCTTTGGGTCTCCTTTCTGTGCCGAGTGCTGGTAATTTATTTCTTTGAGAAGAGGATTTGTCAGTCTGGAGGGGACGGAGTCTGTGAGCTCTGAAGGTTTCCCAGAGCCTGTGTGACAGAAAGTGGTGATGTTCTGCGCGTTACAAAACCCTCATCTCCAGAGCCCCGAATCTACACCGGAGCTCTCGCTGGCTGCACTTAGTGGAGTCACTAAAACCCTGAGTGATCCTGGGCAAGAGTCAGAGGCAAAAGAAGGCTCCTGGGAGGCTGCAAGTACTGACTGCTCAGAGAAAGAAGAAAAATATTTTAGATAAGAAAAATAAAAGGTTCTCAGGAAATTCATATGCAGCTCTTAGTGAAACAGCAAGCGCGTCTCCCTTGCGGTGAGACTCTCCATATGGCTCCTCCACAAGTGGTGACAGAGAGAATTTTCTGCTGAAAAAAAATAAGCCTGGAGGTGAAAACTTCAAAGGGGCTGAACTCTGAATCCAGCAAGAGCCTTATGCACATCCAGGAGTTGAGAAGAGCAAGTGTTGATAAAGCACTTCAAACCCTCGCCAAGCCTGTGATCAGGTTCCTCCTGCAGCTGCACTGCGGGAGGAGAGCGGGCTCTGGCCAGCCCCGCGAACACCAGCGCCGCTGGGGACCGAATGCAAATCAAACCCTTTGAAATGACACAACCATATTGTGTGAAGGGAGATGAAGCGAGGACAGCACGTGTCCGGTGCAGGGTGGCTCTGGGCAGGGGAAGAGAAACGCTCTGGGAATAGCCTGAGCTCGCCAGCCCCGAAGCCCCGCTGATAACTTTGAGCAGTGTTCGGGGCTCAAAATTTTGTGGGACATTCATGGCTCCACTTTGTTTTGGTGGAGAAAATCTTACCTTTCAAGCTCACAATGGAAGACACGGGACACTTCGGGCTTTTGATGCTCCTGAATGGTCTGAGGATTCTCAAGGCGAGCGGTTCCCAGAGGAGCAGACAGGCACCGTGGGCTCAAAGTGCAGCCCATTATAGCCAAGGAAAGATTCTCACGGACTTCAGGTCCCTAATTATCTGGTTTTGTGTAGTATGCTATCCATAAAATTTTGCAGATGTGTCCCTCTGCCTCACTTGCGTTATTAGCACATCCCAAAGGAAACAGAGAAGCCCAAACAGGTTCTTGGAGAAGAAGGTAGCTGTGCGGGATACGAGGCAGAAATTAGAGGGGCAGAAGGGGACACCTCTTCTTGGCAGGACATTGCTCGTGAGAGCCCCATGCACTTGCTGGCAGCACACCAGCACTGTGCTGGGGTCCTGCTGCCCAGGGCACTGCCTTCTAAGGACAAGATCCTGCTCTGGATTATAGCAGCGTGTCTCTGCCCTGTCTCCGTAGATCTCAACGCATGCTCGTGGCCCCCACGGCCACTGCTTCACCTCTCCTGGAGTGTCATGCAAGGAGAAGCGTCCTTGTAACTGCAGCTGGCAATGCCAAACCAAACTCTGCTGAGCGAGAGCTGCAGGAGCCCAACATCTCTAGAAATTAGGCCAGCTCTGTTTAGATGATGCATCTGAGCCTCGCTGGCTTGAAGCCTCTCATTTGGTGCTGCTCGTTTGTCACGGGGAGGACGTGCGTGGAGCCGTCAGGCCGGGGATGCTCAGCCCCAGCCCTCTCCTGGGGCACAGGGCACCGGCTGCCCGCGCCGGCCCCGCAGCCGCGGTTCTCCGCTGCTGCCTGCTGCCTTCCCCCGTGGAAAAGTTGAATTGCTGTGTTGCTGGCAGATGAAAGAAATAGGAGTTTTCTTGCTGCAAGCCATAGAAAGCAGGCTTCATTCAGATCCTGAATAATTTAGAATACAAGCCTTTGATTAATTTCATGAGAAAAAGGAAACAAAGTTAGCTATAACTATAGGCCATTCAAAGTATGGATTGCCAGCAAAAATGTGCAAAGCGCTGTCATGAGAGGATTAATTACATAGATTAAATATTTTATAAGTTAAATAATGTGTATTTTTTGGAGACAAAATGGAATGTCATTTTTTCCCCCAAGACAGGGAAAGTAACTGTATTCACTTCCATTTAGACCACAGAGCAACAGACTCCAGTGACAGAGGAGGATGGATCAGGGCTGTAATTCCCATCTGGCACCAAAATCTATATTCTGAGCAGGATTTCATCTTCTCCCTGAGAGCCCTGCTCTGAGCTTTCAAGTCTCTGTCAGTTGTGAGGTTCTTCTAGGGGGGAGAAGAAAAGGGTCCTGCAATTGTTATTCTGTCTGCTATAGTCTTTCAAGATCTGGAAGGAGAATGGACTGTGTAGGGTGGTTTTAATTATTGTATTACTGTCCTGAAGGATAATGGCAGAGTCTTTCAAACTGTCTTTTTCCTTTTCAGAAAAGAAGACCTGCAGCCAGTTTCTGACTCTGAGCCATCCTGGAGGCTGAATCTGCTGCAGAAGACTTTGCTCCATGCACTCAGGGGACCTCCAGCCACTATCCCAAGGGAGTCACCTCTAGAGGCAGGGATGCAGAGGAGGTTTTGAAACCATCAGGTGAATTTGGCCACACATTGGCCACCCCTCAAGCCCCGTCCTGGGCTGGACCAGCACCTGAACCCCAGCTGGCCACGGGTGCTGTGACCTGCCCCGCCGCCCAGCGAGGAGCTCCCTGACGCCACGCTCTGAAATCCTCGGGATACCCAGAAGTTTTGTTGGCTGCTCATTCGATGGGAACATTACGCACTTTACTCTCACTCCTAATTAAAATCCTGCTTGCTGGGCTGTGTCTGCAGCACCTGACTGGGAATGGGACCACAGATGGTGGGAGCCTGGGCGTTTGCTGCTCGTCCTCCCCAGCGCTCACCGAGAGCTCACGGCAGGGACGACTGACAGCCTTTCCCTGCCGATCACTGTCCACCAGCAGCTCAGGAGAATGAAATAAGTCATTGGGTTAGAAGAGAGCACAAAAAAGTCCCCCTGGGAGACTTTGAGGGGGAGTAAACATGAGGTTTTGTCTTAAATCAATTCTGTGACACTGCTGACCTTGTCGCTGCAGAACTGTAGTCTGGATTCAAGTTTAAATGTCTAATTATTTTTGAATATTCTCAGACAAATATTCCGTCTTTTATTCACCCACTTCTGGAGACTCCCACCAGTGGCTGTGCCCTGGGAGCCAGCACCAGCGAGAGCAGGGGAAGCCAGAGCTGGCTCCTGTGAGAGTGCTCCAGGGACAGCCTCATCAGACACTTTAGCTCATGTTTGGCACATTTTTGGCAAGCAAGGGTGAAATCTGTAAAACTCATGGCAAGGGCAGGTTGAAAGGATACACCTTCCCCAGTAGCCAGAACATTCACAGCTACTGGCAGTGATCCTCCAGTTAGGCTTAACAAGGAGGAGGTCTGGGTGGGGACGAGGAGAAGGCTCATTGAGGTCACCTGCTTCTCCAGAGGAAATATAAACAGCAGTGTAGGCAACCCTGGGGCAAGCACTGGAGAGAGAGGTACGGTGTAAGTGGGACTTGCTGCTTCCTTAACCTGGTGGTAGTTGGTTTTACTGTATTTCTGGGTTTTTTGGTACAGTTTCCTGAGGGTTTCCTCATGTTTTTCTCTCTATTCAGTGTGGCTGGGAATGTGTTTGGGTGCTGGGGGGTGTGGGCAGGGCTTTGGGTCCTTGATGCTTCCCCTCACTTGAGTTGTTTTGTTAGTTGGTCTTAAGTGTGGTTGGTTTGGTGCCCGTCAGTGTGTGTGCTGAATGAGGTACTTGCATCATGGCTCACTTTGCTGTGTGTGTGGAATTCTTGTTAATTCAGGAATATCCAAGTATTCAGTAATTAGTTATCACTGGAATATCTGTGTTGTGAGGAGAGAGGGAGGCTCCTCCTGTGGTTCCAGCCCAAGGTATGTTGGGAAAGGTTGTTCTTGCTTGTGCCCCGTGTCCCTGTGCTGGTGATGGGGCTTCTGACCTCTGTACCCGCTCCTTGGTGTGTGTTGATGCTTCTGAGGATCTGAGCAGTTATGGTTCCTCCAGGCTGAACTGCTTCCGTCTCAACTCCAGCGTCGGTCTTTGTGCTGGTGTTTATTGCTGGTTTCAAGTCCCAAACATCTGTCAGCTGTTACATTTTTCTTCTTATCAAAAGTGTTTTATTTTCTAAAAGCTAAAAAATACGAGCAGACACACCACCCCCCCCATACCCATATAATCCTCTCCATTTGGAGCTGATGTGCATGCTAATAAAGGCATGAAGGAAATCACCCTTGTGAGGCAGAAGAGAGATGGAGCCCAGTAATGAGGCTGAGCTGCCTGACACTCTTTATGCTAATCAAGAGCAATTAAAATATGGTATCTTCTATTTTGCATTGAACAATGAGAGCTGCTAAAGAATAGCGATGCAGTCACAGATACTCCTGTGAGCCTTTCATCTCAAAGCAGTTCTTCTGAATTTTGAAAAAATAAATTGTGCTTATGCTCTGGAAGTGGTGAAACAAAAGGGTGGGGCTTAGTTTCGTACAAGGGAGTTGTATAATGATTAATTAGTTTTCAGCATGGCACACTGAAACTTCTGATGGAGCAGCTTGGAAGGTAATTTGGGTTTTTATGCTACAGAACCCCCACCCTCTGTCTAGGGGATGCTCATCCCCAGCATGAGCTAAGCGCAGCTCTGCCTGGTCCTGCCTGGTGCGGGTGCTCCTCGGAGGCAGGGGAGGGTCACACACGTGTGTGCCCGCTCGCTGCTTCGGTAATTTCTCAGCCCTTGTCCCATTTGTGCCACTCTCTCCTTGAGAAAAGGGAGTTGAGAGGCAATTTGCTTTGGAAAATTACAATTATGTTATTGATTGGGTAAAAGGGAACTGTTTTATTAGAGCTTACAATCCTACATGTTTCTTTTCCTTACAAATATCCTATTACATGCTCAGAGACCACCCACACGCTTTACCGCTTTTACATTTGCCCTGCAATCTTTCATGCCAGTTGACTTTTCATTTCCAAATCCCTTTTTGCATTAAGCATAGACCCACACACTCTGACCCATTTTTCTTTGAAATAAATCATAAGTCCGTGCCAGCAATGACTCGAGGTGTTCTTCAGAATTTGTAAACAGCACTGAAGTCTTGTGGGAAATGTCACAAAGTGTTGGTCTGAATTTATTAAGGAGTTTCTCAGCTTAAATGTGTATGTTCCTGTGCACAGCCTGGCAGCACTTCCACCTGTAATGGCATTTGATGAGCGGTGGGTCGCTGGGGGAAGCTCAGGTCTGGCACGGGGGCTCCTGAGCGCTTGGAGACCTGCAGATCGATAAAGGGGAGGGAGCTTCGTGGCTGTGCAGGCTGATTTCATAAAGGGGCAAAGAATCTGGTTTGCAGCTTGCTGTTAACATTTCACTTGATAAGAGAGGCGGGCAGAAATGTGATTTCTTTGGCCTTGGCCAGGATTTGCTGAGTCTTGCCTACCCAGGGGGTAGGCGAGGGGGAAAGAGCCGCCTTCCCTTGCAGAGGGGAGCTGGTGCCTGGGTTTTGCAGCCAGCAATCTCACCCACAGGCAGTTCAGTCTAGCAGCCCAGAAGCTCAGGCAGCTGCTTCTCCCTCTTATTTCTCATTCTGTTTCATTCTCCAGCATTTTCTCTTCTGCCAACCTGTGTGCCCTGCTGCACGGTGGGGGCTGTCACTCCCCACACAGCCCACAAGGCAGGCAGCACAACAAAACACAGGGTTCAGAGGGGACAAGACCCTTCTTTTTTTAAACCCAAAAGGGAAAGGTGTGATCCAGACTGTGCTCCCACGTGTCCCCTGTGAGCTGAGACCAGCCCTGCTCGGCTCGGAGGAGTCACCAGTGCTGACCCGGCGGGTGTTGCAGCTGAGCCAGGTTCTGTACATCCCACAGAAGTGGTTGAGAGGGATGCAAATCTGAGAGGAAGCTTTCTCCTCATCGATGAAATCCCTCCTGGCTCTGCTGAGGAGCAGTCCCTTTGTTGGAGATGTTTTCCAGTGTCACTAAATGAAGCAGTGGTCACAGAAGGCCCGGGGGATGTCTGGGGAGAGTTTAGCGTGTTTTGCCTAACCCCACAGTCTCATTTTCCTGGGGCATCAGCTGGAATCCAGCCACTGCTAGAATCAGTAGAGTTTATGGAGATGCAGAGGATTTTGTGGCCCCGCTGCACGGCTCCCATTCAACTCCCTAGCCCATGCAGTGCTGCCTTGCACCAGCTGCTTCCAGGGTGTAAGAAATACTAAGTAGGCAGTTCCTGCATCAGAAAGATGTGTTGCCCATTGAAGCCTGTTGGACATAAAAGCAGAACAGCTTTTAATTAGAACTTCTTCCACCAGTCATGTAGGGCCTAAACAAGGAACAGGGAAAAAAAAAACTCCCATCAGTGTACTGTCACAAGAGAAAAGCATCTTTGAAGTCGGGAGCAGAAAACACTGATGTGGAAAGTAGGCTGTGCCTGGAGAGCGATGCAGGGAGCGGACTCTGGTGGTGGAACAGTCGTCGAGCACTTGTGAGGATCTGCTCATGCTCTTGGCTTTGCCATCAGGATGCTTTCCCCTGTGCCCCGTGGAAGGCTGGCCCTGCTCTGATCCTGCCAAGGCCGGGGCAGATGGGGCCAGACCTGTTTTCCCTCTTGCTCCTCACTGACTCTTCTGGATAGTGCTTATTCTGAGCGGTTTTAGGGAAAACATCTTGTGGCAGCTCTGCTCCTCCAGCAGCATCTCTGTGTGTGCACGGGCAGGTTGCAAGTAGAACAAGTTCCTTAAAGAGTGTGTGAAGTGTAAATATCTAAGTGTAAACATACAACATTGCTGCTTAGAGTGATCCTCCAGAGAAAAGCTGCGTAAATACACGTTCTGCAGAAACCAAGTGAGAGGGATGGAGGAAATGTTAAAATATTGCCCTGAGGGCTTCTGAACAGACTGTCAGGAACCAAGATAGGCCTTTGCTCTGTGCGCCAAGGGAGCGTGATTAGCGAAAGCCGTTGTGCAGCGAGGGGAGGAACGGTGACTGGTTCGGGCGGAGGAAGCTGCGCGAGATCGAGAAAGCGTGTCGGGGTTAAACGCTGCTCCCGGTTTTGGATGTGCCTGTGTTCTCAGAGTTTATTGTTAGCACTTGCAGTACAGCAGCACCTGAGGCTGTGAAATGAATGAGTGCTCTGTGGAGCTGAGCATCGTGCAGACGCAGCCGGCTCAAGGCTCGGCAGGCTGGACCGGGGCAGGATGGTGCCGGCTGTGCTTGGCCATGCGTGTGAGCTGGACAGAGTCGGGCTTTGCACTTTTTGGTGTGCTCTGGACCTGCCTCAGGACACACGGCTGCAGGATTCAAACTTCCCTGGGAGCTTTGGAGGATGGTGCCAGGGCTGAGCCTGGTGCCTGTGGCTTGCGAACGTTCCAGCACCAGCAGCAGCCCTGTCCCTTTGGGCAGTGTCTGACCTGAGCCGTGCTGTCTCCAGTGCAGGGGCTGCTCTGCTCACGAAAGCACAGAACTTTAGAGGGGTTTTGTCTAAAGTATCCTGACTTGTAGGTCAGTATGCAGCTATGCTGGGGAATATAATGAGCGGGACTAAGCAGGGGAGACTGTTTGATGAACAGCCAGGTCACAGCCCACAGCCACATCCATCTTCCCTGCGCCTTGTCCCTGAGGAGGGTGGCCCAGCATGAGGGATCCACTCTGGCATCAGTCAAGCTGTACCTGCCTCTCTATACCTGGCAATTGCCAGGAGCACCCAATTTGGTGTGTGAGCAGGAAGAAATCAAAGCAGAGGAGTCTCTCTGTTCTCTTGGATTTAATGACGACGACTGAAATGAGCTTCAGCTGGCTTCTGTCACCAGTGATGTATTTCCCAGATGCAAACAGCACTTCTGAAGCTGCGGTGCTTACACCGAGGCAAGTGGGGAGTACATTACAGGAGCTCATCCTGGATGTGCCTGTGTGATTCCAGCTGATCCATTACCTGCAGTGCCAGGAGCGAGACGTTTGTTTGTGAGCTGTAGATCGAGTTCAAAGTCAAGCCTGATAGCACAGTGTGAGGGCTGTGCCCAGCCCTGGGTGCCCCCTTGCCTTGCAGCAGTAACAGCAAATACAACATGGAGAGGAATGAGAGGAGGGTGGGTTTGCAGGGAGCAGGTCCCAGCTCTGCTGCAGGATGAGTCCCTTCACCTTCCAGCCCTTCTCAGCCCATGCTGCCTCCGTTCAATCCGAGTTCTTTTCTTTGTTCCAAGTGCTCTGTAAGCCAGCGTTCACCCAGCCCAAATGGTTCTGCATTGAACAGAATCCTTAAACTGAAATGAAAAGAGCCTCAAGTTCCCAGGTCTGCGAAGAATGATCCATCCCTTTCTGACACTGCCGTCTGTGCTGCTCTCCTGCCCTCCCTCTGCTGCCGTGCCGGGGAATTCTTGCGCTCAAATTAATTGACTTTCTGTCCCTTGTTTTCTGTCTGCTTCCAAGATAAGCTAAATAACACCAAAGCTGCCTTGTACAGAGCTCCTCTCAGATCTTTTTGGTTTGTATCAACTTATCTACTCTGGGCAAAGCCAGCAAGTGTTTCTGAGAGTGGAAGGAAAAAGGCCCCATCCTTCCCTCAGTACCCTTAGGGCCTCGATGCCACACGTGTGGTCACCCTCCAGCACTTCTTCAGCTTCTGCTGATGCTTCAGTCTCTGTCACCGGTGCTTCTTGAGTTGTCTCTCCTTCCCAGTGCCTCTTCAGGGTGAGAAGTGGCTTCAGGGATCACTCTTGCCTGCATCTGGGTCTTTAGGGGTTTTTTTCCCAAATGTTACGTCTTTGAGCTCAATTTGCATTTGACATTTCTTATCTAACAATACTTATAGGAGCGATACAGATTCTTGAAATGAAAAGGAAACATAGAGGCTTCAGGGGAAAGATGGAGCATATAAAGATGCATGATTTGGTTAGAGCACAGACTAAGGAGACATAAATTCCAGCTGTGATCTGAAAGATGTAAAGAGTTGAAGAGAGGCAAAGAGGCCGGGGTGGTGCTGTGCTTATGGGACAGCAAGGAGCACAGGCAACCATCCTCTTTAGCTTTGTGCAGCTCCTCTGTGCCTTCTAGAGCAGCCACTGCTGCTCCATCTGTCCTGTCTCCTCTGCTTCTTCCCTGCTCTGCTGCCTTCGTCCTCCTTTTTGCAGAGAAGCTACTGTGACTCCTTGTAGAAGGTGTCGGTGGGTCCTGACGTGTGCTTTCTGTCACTGCCTGAGGAGCCAAACCCCTGGAGATGTTTGGAAGGCACTGCCACCCACCCACAAGCCCAAAGGGCAGCAGCGGATGCCAGGGCTGCTCTGCACCATTACCCTCCATGAGGCTTTTTCCTTTAAGATGAAGTGCCAGAGAATAATTTCTCTTGTTGCCTCGGTGTTGACAAACCAAGGGGTTTAATTGCTCTCCCTGGCAGGCAGCAGACTGCAACCTGTTCTCCTGGCAGCCGCACGCAGCCCCGTGCCCGCGGCGCAGGTCGGGAGGTGCTGCCGGGCAGGAGGGCTGTGGAGCTGCACGCTGGGGACTCCGGGCAGGAGAGGTGACTTCTGCTGGCTCTCGCCTGCTGCCCATTTAATCCTGGTTTGATTGGCACTTACTCTTCAGCAGAGCGGCCGGACGGGCCCGGGCAGGCAGAGAGCCACCAGAGCAGATGGCCGAGGCCGTGGCTATCTGGAGGAGCGTGCGCAGGTCCTCAGTGGCATCCTTAGTCCGAGAGCGCTGGCAGAGCCAACCTGCTTGCAGCCAGGAGCTTCTAACTGAAGGAGATGATGTGGAGAGGGACGTGTCCCCAGTAGCGCTTGTCCTGGGCGGGAGGGCTTGAAGAATTGCCAGGCGGTGCGTCGCTGCCCTCCGGGTGATGTTAAGAAGATACGAAGTTCACGTGAGCAGTGCCTCCTTCCAAACAGCCACATTTATTATTTGGGGAGTTAAATGGCTCCTCATGGTCTGGGCTGGGTCTGATCTCCATCCTGTATCCCGTCAGCACTGGTACCCTTCCGAACAAAGACGGGAGAAACAATCTGTTGGTGCTGGAGCTCCCTTTGCACATTATACAATTACATGGGAATTAATTTTAAAATGTGCCTTATCTTATTTGTGACTTCAGGCTCCCTTGGGGTAAGAGAAATCATGTTCAAACCAATTACTGTTCACCCAGGAATTGTTCTACCAGTTCCTTCCCAAGTGAATAGCGCTGGTTAAATAACAGGCAGGCTGGATGCCTGGGATAAGGTGGCAGACTTCTGACATGAGGTCGGGTTGGTACGGAGTGCAGCGTTTACAGGAACGTTGTAGTTGTATTCATGCTCTTGGGCACAGTACTTAAGGGTAAACTCTTTGGTCCTTTCTCTGCAATGCCCACCCCTTTTCTGCTCCTCCGAGCAGGACGGGACCGCCGGCCTCTGCTGCTCTCTCGGGCTCCAGCGTCTCCTGATGTACATGGATTTTATTCTTTTTAATCAGATGAGCTATTTCAGATCGTCTGATTTTTCTGAACCCATATAACTGACAGAGAAGCACCGTCTGTCTCCCGAACGTCAGGATTCTTGATTGTGTTGTGAAATGTTTGCTTTTAGTGTGCTCATAAAAACACAGGACAAGTCAAAGTGGAGCTGTCCTGGGATTCAGCCGATCGATAAATCACCGCTTACCGGGCTGGTGCTTTCATTTCTGATCTTCATGCAATGGGATTTCTTCTCTGGATATTTTTTTTTTCCTTTCTCTGTAGCATGATATAAAGTATTAAGCAAAGTTTTCATAGATAGAATGCAGCTTTTATTTCTGCTGGATCAGTGAGAAATACACTTTTCTCCCTAAATCATATTGCTTCAAGAAATGTACTAATCTCGGGGGTAACAAGATTCATAACAAACAGTTTATGACTGCAGTAGATCTGCAGACACCCTCTGCTATTATATTAATGTGATATATGGTGATGTAGTGTGTACTTATTTTTCTTCATTTGTAGTAAACCAGCTGCAGATAAATAAGGAGAGGGTGAGGTGATTAACCCTTTGGGCTCTGTGAGCATGCCACAAGCCGCAGCCTCCTGGTCCAACTGCTGAATTGGCTCAGGGGTTGGGAGGTGTGGATTTCTTTGGAGTTTGGGTTTTTAACTGATCAGATGTAAAAGATTTGGACACCTGAAGATCTTGTATTAATTTCCTGAAGAGGCATTGACATTAATTGTGCAGCTCTGGCCTGGCCCATGGCCGGAGCATCCCTGGGTGAGGGTGAAGCTCCGTCCATCCCCATCCCGTGTGCCAACACGTGGCACCGTTTCACCAGGGTGTTAAATAACTACCCTATTCCAGCAGAGCAGCACCAACCTGCCAGGAAACGTGGGAGTGATCAGGGCTCGTGGTTTTTTCTCTTGTACATGGCGTAGCGGTGCCAGATCCAATAATGTCAGCAGAGCCCTGAGCGAGCCCTGGAGTGAAGGTTGGTAAAAGCAGAGTACGGGGAGGAATGAATAAAAAATGGGTGCGTGTGGGTCTGTGGCTGCAGAGCGGAGCTGCAGCGAGAGCAACGGACATGGGGCGTCCGACATGCAGGGGAGTCCCGTGACCAGCCTGCGCCACAGAGAAGAGGCAGATCTTCCACAGACACTTCAGCAATTTTTGGGATAAAGACAGAAGAAAATTCCCCTCCGGGCCTGGCTGCCACCGCTTTACTCCATGTGGCAAATTCTGATCCCACCAGTGAGGACATTGGCAGCTCTTGGGGCCTCCGGGATGGGTTGTGCCCCAGAGTGGCTTCTGTGGTTGTTATTTCTCTGCACAGAGAGAGGACGAGCGAGAGGAAAAGGCAGAAAGCAAAGCAGGTTAAATACAGAGCTGCCTCCTGACAGCCGCTGTAGCACGACTGGATGCTAATATTAAATTGATATGAAATTCAAACCAGCTCAGCAATGTGCTTGCTGCAAGGCACCATAACTCCTGATATTTATGATGCCACAATAACGCAGAGGACACAGCCGGGAGCATCAGTGCTTCAAGTAAGAACCAGATCCCCAAGGAAAATATTCTGTCCTTGTTTAAAGCACTGGACACTGGAGTCCAAAATGCCATTTCTCATGTCCAGTGTTGCTACTAAATAATTTTATCCTTGGGAAATCAGTTTCTCTCTTCCACTGCCCGTTCCCTCCCAGTAGCATTATTCTATTGATAGCTGATACGTTAATATATGGATGAGGCAGGAGAATAGACATGAACTTTCTGCTTTTCATCCAGCTCCTCTTGCTCATCTCTGAAATAATCTCCTTTCTTCTAATTTTCACCTTAACACCATTATTTCTGAGCTCATGATGGTTTTATGGTTGGGCTTGGATTGGATCTAACTGTTTAGTTAGTTATTTCAATCAGATCTCTTTTTATCTCAGCACTTTCTACCCAAAGCCAGAATGCAGCTATTCCAGCTCACACGGCTCTGTCCAGGACAGTGAGATACCAGCAGGACAAAAGGGGCTGCTCACAACAAAATCCAGTGTTTGGGAAAGGAAGGAAAAACATTCAAAGCACCGAAACACCCTGTTACTGCTGAAACTTGTTTTCCTGTTTGTTTCTTTTTGTTTTACCAAGGGAAATTTATGAGATGTCAGAGCTTGTTAATGTTGTTGATGTTGGAGGAGCAACAAGCACCTTGGGCTGAAAGGCTCCAAAAAAAAAAAAAATAACAGAGCCAGGGAGGTGGTTGCCCCAGGCCAAACTCATTAGCTCAGACTGGGCTGGGAGGGATGGCAGCTCTGCCAGACATGGGACCAGGGATGCCACGGCTCACCGGGGCACTGAGCACTGCTGAGGAAGGGGACCATCCAGCGCTGGGCCCGCAGGATCCAACCCCACAATGCTCTGGCCGTGGGGAAACGCTACGGCAGTGCCCGTATCCACGGAGGAGGGGGCGTCTGTTTTCAAAGAGAGAGGTGGAAAGGAGAGCAAGAGGGAGAGCAAGCACATGCCAGGCACCGAGCATCTAGTCGGGAGCTTTGTAAATAATTAAATCCCTCTCAACATGAAAAATAACACTGTCGTTAGCACTCCCTGTACTTCAGTTGGGCTACAGCAGGAGCTGCTCTTCAGAGCTATTTTTTTACCATCTGCATCCAGGCTGGAGGACGCAGCTGCCTCTCAGAGGCATTTCACAAGGGCAACGTGGTGCTGCAGGCTGGGGGGCTTGGGGGTGAGGGGGACCAGGGCATCCCCAGACTGGCCAGAGTGGCTTCTAGAGCCCGGGACAGTCGCTCTCTCCCCACCTCAAAGCCCAGGATGGTGTCTTTCCTGCCTTTTCTCCAGATGAAGGTGGGTCTGTTTGAGGCACCGAGCGTGTACCTGTAACCCCACAGCTCGTGCTGGGATGGGTAGGTTGTTCTCAGGGTTGATGAGAAGTATTGACCTAAGGATAATTAAAAGCGTTGCATTAAGAACCTCCACCCGGCAGTGATGGGAACGAGCCAGCCTGCTTGGAGGAGAGAGGTAGAAGTAGCACCAGTGAGACCCAAGATGTCAAATTACTCCTGGCCGCTAAATTACCTGATTAATTTAACCATTGTTTTGCGTGCGGTTGAGCCCTGTTCCTACGGATGTATCCATTACTCATCAGGACCGTCCTGAGTATTTGGAGCAAACGATTTTTGCCCTGCGTGTTCCTTGGTGCTGTTGTGTTCTCCAAGCTGCTGTGTGCCACCCAGGTCCCAGCAGAAACCCGCGGTGCAGCTCAGGAGGAGAAATATTACCTCTGGGCTGGAAGTGTCTGCAGAACTTTATCAACTCCTTTCCGCGGGGGTACAAGGATTGTACCTGAAATTGTACATAATTAATTGCACAGTGGGCTATTAACAGGCAAATGAAGCAACCAGACAAAGAGGGACATGCAAGGGAATCAATTTTCTTTTTAATGTGTTTCAGCTCTTCTATTTGTGTGTTATGATAGATGTTGGCCGAGAGCAGATTATGTTAGAAACAGCAGCTAATAGGATGACAGTCTGAAGAAGACAAATATATTCATTATTGCATTACGGCCACAGCACTTGGAGATGCAAAGCTACGGGTTTGGGGTATAGGCTTCATTCTGATGACTTAATTATTTTTAAATGAAACTTGAAATCTAGCAGCTAGCAAATCCTTTTGCATAAGGTATGCGAAGCTTCCGTCCCATTTACTTAGCCACGATTACCCAAAGCTTCATCATTCTTTAAGTGCATATATTTATGTCTGTGATGCGAGAGGGGAAAAGTTACCACAGCTCACTCTTGCTGGGCTTTGTTAAAGCCTGTTTCCAGCTCTGCTTACTTGTCAGCAAAGTTTCCCCGTGTGTCACCCTGTGGCAGAATCCAGGTGAGCCAGGGAAGGGGGAGCAGGTCCCCGAGTGTGGGTAACGGAGCAGGTTTGTGCAGTGACGGGTGAAGGAATCCCACAGAAAAGCTGTTGGGGTTTTTTTAGGCATTCTGATGGTTGTTCACATAGCGGTACCGTAACCCTGCTGCACACAGGCTCGTCCTACTGAGGTGAGGATGAGCCTGAGCGTGGCTGTGCCTCCCTTCTGGGGTCTGCTGCTGAGTCATAGTGCAAGTAGTCCCCCAAACCAGTCCCCTCTCTCTGGGGAAAGCATTGGCATTTAAATTCTTTGCACCTCTGTCTTTGAACAAAAATATTTTATACAGTCCTCTGGATAAAAGACACTTGCAAGGTTATTTCGGGAACGGTTTTGCAAGCTGATTTCAGATTCAGCAGCGCGCCGAAGGGCTGCGCACCACGACTTTGCCTTGAGCCTGAAGTAAATGCATTTTCAGTGCAGAACGAGCGCATATTCCCGTGTCCTTTGGAGGCGACAGGGAACAATTCTGCCACCCCCCGGAGCCGGCCCCCTCCACAGGTGCGTTCCTGATGGGGGTGCAGTGGATCCCCCCATCAGCACATCGCCGCCAGGCACACACAGAGCTGTGGCTCACCTGGGGGAGATAAAGGCACCGCTCAGGCAGTTAACTCTGAAATACCGAAGCGAGTGACGTACTGTGACGTTTTAAGGAAAGTTTGGTGCAAAGCCGATTCCCGTTCTCCGTTCTCTCCGGAGCAGCTGCTGGGCTGGATCTGCTGAACGTGGAATTGGGCTGTGGGACTTGATTAGTACGTGTGGGCATCTGTTCCACACCGAGGTGTTGATCAGTAGTAACTGAAAATCACTGGCTCCGTTACCCGCTGGGCAGCTCGCGCAGGTGGGTGCAGGGGCTGCAGCAGCCCTGTCCTGTCAGTGCCACGGCTGGTGCTGGGCTCCGAGGCTTCATGCTGGGTTTTTTCTATTCATGTTGCAGTGGGGCAGAGGAATTATGGTTTATAAGCCTAATACCTCCACTGTGAAATCTGCCTCAGGGTGGAAAGATTCAGTTACAGGATTAGATCTTCAGAGGGAAAAAAAGCACATAAAAATCAAAATGACTCTTCTTTCCACCGCGCCCACTGAACTGAAACTCTTTGCTGTGATCCTGGCGCAGTTTCTTTCTACTGGTGATAAATCAGACTCTCAGCATCATTTTTCTGGCTATGACCAGTAATTCCTGTTAGAAAAGCAGTTCTCGTGTCAGTAGCGAAGAGCGATGTTGACACTTCCAAACACAAGAGACATGGTGGAAGCAGCCCCGGTGAGACTTTCACCCCGAGCCCCCTGCCTGGCTGCGCCAGGCTCCAGCCCGGAGAGGTCCCGCAACCAGAGGAGGTGTCTCGTGCTGCCAGACGAGAACCAGAACCACTTCTGGCACCCGATTGGTGCTGACTCTGCCTGTGCAGCCTGGACTTCACTTGGTCCCTGTTTGAAATTTAATTATTGCTACTAATATTAATATTGCTCTGATGCAAGTAGAAGAGTCCACGTAGATCTGTCTCTGCTGCTTGTTAGGGGCGGTCAAAGCTTTGGGGTGCAGCTCCCATCAGTGGTGCAGGGTGCAAGGGACCATCCGCTGCATGGTTGGGGTGGCACCTTGTGCCCACCAGTAGCACTCACCATGCAGGGGAGGCTGGTGGCTCTGCCTCTGCACCGGGCTCCTCTCAAACTCACCACCTGGGCACTGGCACCGTGGCTCCACAGGGATGCCTGGGCAGGTTCTTGGAGATTTCTGGAGATTTATTGAACAAAAACTTCTAGCAGGTTATTTTATAACTAGCTCTGTCAGTGCACGTGCGCCAGGGGAGGCACTGGGGAGGAGAGCACCGAGCACCGGTGTTCACCACGGCTTTCCAAACTTGTTCAAGCCCCTCCTGAGAACAGCAAGAGGGTGACCATGCAAAGGAGGCACTTGCATCCATCGAAGTGACAATTAACATCTCCCGCATGCTGTGTTTGGGGCTATTTTGGGGAGCCTAGGGAAGCTCTGCATCTGGATGCGAGGTGCTGTTTGTTAGAGGGCTGGCTGTGTTGGCCCCTGGGCCCAGTGGCTGCGGCTGCCGAGCAGTGTGTGCTCCTCAAAAACCTGCATCGCTAGCATGTTCATACCAGAAAAAAAGATGGAAAAGTCAGGTGTGAGTTGTAATCTTATTTTCAGGAATTATCCTTGGGGAACTGAAACTCTGGAAGAGCTGGGCTGTGCCTTGCAGCCATCCTTGGAAATACTGTCCGCAGCCTCCAGGGCTGCCAGCAGCTGGGCCAGATGTTCTGCAGTGAAATCATGTCCTGCTCTGCTCCCCTTCCAACCGAAGGGTCCGGCACTCCCACAGCTCAGTGACAGATTTTCTTTCACCCTGTAATTTCTCTCTGGAGAGCTCTGCGCTAAGCTTTCCAGATCCCTGGAGTCTCGTTGGCACGAGCTGAGCTTTCTCCAGTGGAAGCGCAGCACAGGTAACATCCCGGAGAGATACGGTGGGAGATCACACCGAGCACACACATCCTCCTCCCTTCGGTGTCCTGCCTCGGGCATTTTGAGTTTTCCCAAAAAATGGAGGATCCTTCTCTTGCCCGGTCCCTGAAGGAGTTTCTGCCAGAAGTTCAAAGCAACGTCCAGTTCTCCATGAGCACAGCAAGACGGTTTTAAAGGTGGTTGCTTTTGGTTTGTCCATGGCAGCCCTGCCCAGGGCTGCTCCCTGCCCCTTGTCTTTCCCAAAGTTCAATAAACTCCAGGTTTAGATGAGAAATGAATGATAAGTGATGAGTGCAGCCAGGGGAGCGGTTGGAGGGACATGGCAGGTTGCGGTGATGCTCTCCCGGTGGGACACCTGGGCTCAGCCCAGCGAGAAGGGGCAGCAGCCCCTTGGGGGACGCGGGGCCAGGAGAGCTGCGTGTAGCCCGGTGGGGCTGGGGCTCGGGAGGAGGGGAGCTGCCCGCTGTGGTGCGGGGCGGCTCTCACTGAGCGAACCCCACGGTAGGTGCTGCTGCTCCTCGCTTATCTGGCACGGCATTTGTCATGGTAATTATGGAATGCATTTCCACATAAGCACTTGTCCTTGAAGGGCGTTCTTGCTGCTGATACTCGGTTTGTTTGCGCGGGCAGAGACATGACGGATGGCTCTGGGAGGGAAGCAGCCCTCGCTGGGAAGCCAGGGCATGCGGTACCACGGAGCTGCTCGCAGTGCCTCGTGGTTTGTTCTTATTTCTGTGTATCTCATTTTGCATCTGATGTTTATCTGCCAAGTGCGTCGTTCTTTCAAGTCACGAATGTCAGCAGCACAAATCTGATTTTTCAGGCTTTGGGCTTTGTTTCGATACCTCTCGAGTAGATGCTTCCCATCGGGAGGCTCCCTCAAAACCATCAATAAAAGGTTTGTTATTAACAGGGGTTGTCTAGGGTGCAGTAGCCTGGCAGGGACCTGTCACACCGGCCACCACTGTCACACGTAAGAAAACCCTGGGGAGAGCAGAGCCTGAGCAGCTGAGGTGGGAATGGTGGGTACTGGTGAGACCCAGACCTGGGAAACGTGGGGCAGCAGTCGCATCGGCTCAGGCTGTGTCCACTGTTTTTTTCCCATGAGAAAGGGAAACCCAATAGAAGTCAGTGTGACTCAGTTAAATGCAGAGAAAGGTCTTAGTGTCTGTCAGCACCTACCTATCAGCGATCTGCCTGTCTTTGGAGCTGTTGTACGTGTCACTCACGGGCAGAGCATGGAAATAACCATCTTATTTGGAGGATCAAGGTAATTCTCTATTTGGCTGTACAAGAAACACTTTGGGATTCTTTGGAAATGGAGGAGAGAGAGCAATTCACGTTGTTGTTGTTGTAGCAGCAGGTTTGCAGCGATTCCTTGCTGGAGGTGACACATCCTATTGAAATCGTTATTTTCTTTCACTTCAACAAGGCTGCTGGGGCTCCAGGAAGGTACTGCAGTGGTGACAAAATGGGAGCTGCGCTTGCTGTGAGACAGGCAGGGAGCAGAGGGTGATGCTGCACTGTCAGCTGAGCTCAGGCTCTAACAGGAGATAATGTGCCGCGTTTTCATGGACCGCAGCACCCATTCCCTTCCCAGTTAGGCCAGCACAAATGAATCGTAGTTGCCGTCCAGTGAAATCTAGGAAAACAGGACCTGGCTGCTACAGGCAGGTCTGAAAAGCTGAGGCTGACTGCTCAAAGAGGGGACTTACCGAGGGGGATTACGTTTTTAAGCAATCTGCGGGGTCAGCGGCGGCCTCAGCTGTGCAGGGGCCAGATGTGGCACTGGGGATCCGAAGGGGCAGATGTGTCATCAGCTGCAGCAGGGAGTGTTTGCGTGTGTAAATGTGCTGGCTGAGTAACTGTTCATCTCTAAAACTGGGTCTTTACTGGGGCCTGAGGTCAAGATGTTTTGTGATGAAGCGCTGAGCACTGTTCCTCCAAAGCCTCTTTTAGAGACTAACAACAGGAGTTATTGTGGATGACACCCCAGAGAACTGGCACAGCCTGTGCAAATGTCTAACACTGCAAATGTAGCCCCCGCCACTGAAGGCACAAATCAGACGTAGAATTAGCAAATTGGGCACTTGGTTTCTACTTCCACACATCCAAGCATACCCTATAGTCATTGACCTGGGAAAAACCTCACTGAAGTGGCATCGCTGGCCTATCCCACCCAGCAACACTCTGGCAAAGGAGCAAAATTAGGAGGTTAATGCTCCCCCTCCTCTGTCCCTGAAACTTCTCCCAGCGGAAATGTCAACAGAATATGCAAAATTATTCAGAAAATACTTGCTCCTACAGCAGCTGTACGTTCGGTTATTGATGCTGCATCCCAGACACACACCTATGTATGACCAGCAGACCACTGTAGCTTGAAATCAAAATTAATTAAACCTTGTTTACCGTTTGGAATTAGTGAGCTAATGAATATCATACCTCTGAGGCATCCATCTTGGTCAAATACATTGTGCTTCCCAGCTGTTGTTTTCGTCTAGGTTAGGTTTGCTCCATTTTTTTATGAAGACGCCTGCAAAGTAATAAGCCCTGTACTTATTTGACTCAAAAAAAAATTATAAAATTTTTATTAGCTTCCGAGGAATTGGGTTTTCTACTTCTTGCCTGGCAATAAAAGTTGATTTGTTCTATATCTGCCTGGGTACTGGCTATTACTTAAATCTAATGATTCTTCTTAAAAGACGTTAACGTTGTCTCCTGTGAGCAAACACACCGGGTTTGTGAAATTACACGCTGATTACTGTGTTATAAATGTGGTCACACCTCTGCTATTAAATTTTACCTGTATAAACAATTCCAACACGCAGACATGCTGCTATGCCGTTATTTACACTCACTTTATTAAGGTTATTTTTCCCACAGTCGCACCGCTTTTAAATCTGCCAGGGCTTATTTAGTGCCAAGTGACAGAAAATTCAGGCTGTCGTGCGGAAGCGTCACTTTTACGCCTCTATCTCTGGCCACCTGGCTTTTTGTCACGCCGCGGGTGATGACAGAGAGCAAAGAGACAGGAGCTCGCAGTCTGTCTTCCCAGATCACTTTCGGGCCCTGCTTTTCCCCGAGCTCGTTTTCCCGCCCAGTCTCCAGCCCACCCCGCGGGGAGAGTCGGGGACCTGCCGGGAGGGAAACTTCACCGCCCGTGAAACCCCCGTTCTGCCAAAGCAGCCTCTTCCCTTTTGAGGAGCCGTCAGGTGCAAATCAGGGGCTCTAATCCTGACAAAGCGCCGCGCTCAGAGTAAGGTGGATTAAGGCTCCTCTTGTTGACGTATCGCCTGTCGGAGAGAGGCGATATATATATATTTTAAATGAGCATTCACTTGAAGCAAATTCAGATGAGTAATGCTGCTGTCAGCCCCGCGCAGGGGCTGCGTGTTGCACAGAGATCAGCTCAGCTCTTCAATAAGTGGTCCCTCACCAGACAAAAGCCAGACCAGAGTCCTGATGGCAAACTCCGCGTTGCTTAGCACTTGTTGCCACGCTACGGGAGAGCCCGGGAGCCGCGCGGCCATCGGCCCGCCCCGACGCCTGCCGTACAGTGGCGTTGCCTCAAGAAAAACCGCCTGGGTTTGGAGGAAATGGGCTGGCTGGAATATTGCAGAGGAGTGCAGAGAGAAATTCGGTTTCGGTGCTTCCCAGACCTGGCGGGAGCAGATGGGGAGGAGCAGAGAGGAGAGAGCTGTGTCAGGGATGTGCTTAACTGTGGATGTGACCTTGCTTTTGCTCGTCTTTCCCTTTGAGTTCCCCAATAAATCAGGCACTTATCTCTGCTTATTGCTTATTTATGGCTTCATTTAACCTGCAGCGCTGGCGGGAGGATGGGGGGGCCTCTGCCGCCGCCCCCCCGTGCAGCCGCGTGCGGCTCGGTGCTGTGCACACACGTGTGCGTGTCTCTGCATCGCCGTGAAAAATGGCAAGTGCGATAAATGATAACAGAAAGGCCCTGCTGGGGACCTGCGGGCTCCGGCAGCAAATGCTGCTCAGCCATCTGTTCAGACCGGTTGAACTCCTGTCCTTGTGCGCGTTCCGAGCAGGCTTCATCCCCTCACAGGTGGCCAAGGCTTCGAGCACGTACCCTGCAAAGTGGATATGGATCTCACTCCTTGGGGCACTTGGTCCTCTCTGCTCCCAGGTCCAGGCTGGGCTAGATGTCCAGCCTCCAGCCCTTGCCTTGAGCTGCCATATCCCCCCCGGTCAGCGGAGAGTGATGAGATGCTGCCGCTGCCGGAGGATGCTCAGGGTGGCTGTGGCTGTTTCTGCAGCATGTGCCCCCCACACACACCCCACAGCAGAGCCACAGCCACCACCCTGAACAGCCTGTGGTACGTGGACGGGGTTTTTAAGCATTGAGTTTGATACCACTACAGTTCCTGGGATCAGGGAGCCTGGACCCTGGCGAGACTCACCCGTCCGAGGCAGTCAGGTAAATCGGGAAACTCTTGCAGGCAGTGCTGAGCCCCACCCTTGCAGGAGACCAGACCAGGTGACTGCAACAGTACTTTTGGGCTGTGAAATCTATGGCTGTCTGAGTTGGCTCTGGTTTGGATGTAAACTTGATGAAGCACTGTGGGATGCAAGGACTTGTGGATAAATGCAGGGTGGAAGCAGCCGGAGGCAGGCTCGGTGCCGCTCTCTGTGCTGCTGCAGCTCAGGGCAGCAATACGCATGTCCTGGCATTGATTTTCTGTCCAAAGCGTTTTGTCTGGAGTTCACAGCACTGGCTAAACCAGATATCTGGAGGAGTCTTGCATGCTTGCTAAAGAGGAGAAAATACAAATCGCCTCTATGCAGCGCTCCGACTCATAGCCAAGGTAAGAACCAGTCCTCTGTCTCCGAGGTGAAAGATTATTTGTAATCCTATTAATAAGCAAAGTGGAGATGAGCCTCCCCCAGCCGTAATGAGATGTCCATTGACTCCAGGTCTGACCCTGGATTCGGCGCCCATCAGCCTGGCTCACCCCTGTTCGTCCCCGCAGCCTGCCGGGCTCCCATCGCCTGCCTTCCCCAGCTGCAGGACTGGGATAAACCAGGTCCTGAAGCGTCGTCGTTGTTGTGGTTGTTGTGCATAAGCCAGAGCCGCTTTGTGCCCGAGCCTCTCGGCCGGGCGCCGCCGGAGCAGGGCTGTGCCCGCTGCTCTGTGCTCCGAGGCAATGCCAGGCCCGGCGCTGGCTGAGCCGTGCTGGCGCGATGCTCTCAACCCCCTCTCTGCTACAAACCCCACGTCCATTTGTCCTCTGGATTAATATAAAAACCATTTTGGAATGAAGCCGCCAAGGGGACGGGCAGAGTCAGTAAAGAGCGTGTCTGGGGGTGGCGGTGGTGATGCTGCTGCTCTGCCTCCCCCCGCTCTTGGGGACGTTTGGGGCTTTATCTTCCAGATGAGAGGTTTATCCGGAGGCCTGTGGGAACCATCAGCAAAAGTACGAGAAACCAAAGTTCCATTTAAACCCTAAAGCTGCACTTTTATGATCATTATTATTTTAAACTCCCTTAGCTTTTTCCTGCGTTCACTTCCACCCAGAAAAATGAGGGGTCTATTAGCAGAAGGTGATTTAATTGCAGGAAGTTTCACAAAGCAAGGAGTCTCGTTTTCTTCAATCCAGAGCGTTAGCAATTCCCCACATGCTTATGTTTATTTTAAGAATCAATAAAGCACAAACATGTCTAATTACCCTAAAATATTTTGCAAAATCAGAAGTCAGATTAGATCTTGCTTAAGCATCAAATAGAAAATTTAATGTCCGCCAGAATCGATATGTTACCCCCGGGTCCTAAGATTTTCACTTACATGCTTGATCATACATTATAATGAAGGTTCGTAATAACATTAAAATCTTCTTGAATGCATTTTCTGTATAATTTACTTTTTTTCCACTCTCTGTACCACAGAGGTTCAAATATAATTACTTAGAAAAATAATGCACAGCTGCTTTTCTTGTCCTGCTATTCTGAATTTACTTGCTGATGAACATCAGCCTGAAATATTTTCACTATTTGATTAAGGTCTTACTAAAAATACTTTAGCTGCATTGTAATTCTTCCAAAAGAGGGGAGAGCTGCATGGCCGTCCTTACCCCTCTGCGCAGCAAATGAAGATGGGCAGGAATTATCTTCCTCTGTCCTTGAAAATCGCATCGGCTGACATCATTTCCAGCCAACACCAGAATTCTCGGAGACTCGCTTCTTTCCAGGGTGTCCGGGTGGGTGACAGGGCGGCTGTGGGCGCAGGAGGAGGACGGCAGCTGAGGGTGTGCCCTGCTCAGGGCCAGCCTCACCTTCTCACTTTCACCTTTTCCCAAGGAGAGTCTCTGCAGTCCGGCTCCACACACCCCTCACCGGTGCGAAGGACACGGAGGCTGTCTGAGCAAAGCTGGGGTGCCAGGGGATTGGCTGCAAACAGGTTAACTCAACTTTGCCAACGTGCTCCCCAGTTACCCGAATTTCCCCCTGTGCCTCGGCGGCCATGGGGGGATTGCTCCTGCTCCTTTTGCCTCTGCTTCCCTCACACAAATGAAGAAAGCGAATAAATCCGTGAGTTGGGCTCCTGAAAGCCAGGTGCTCTCTCGACCTCCATCCTGGCAGGCTTAGCACCAAACTGCGCTGGGGACCGGCGGGGGCAACCCGGGAAGCACCTGCAGTCGCTGTCTGCCCTCCTGGCTCCAGCTGGAGCAAAGGCCGTGCCCCAAACACATGCCAAAGGTGGAAACGAGGAGGAAAAACCCAGTGATGATGTGAACAAGAGTAGCAGGAGTACAAAGATCAAGCAGGATCGATTCACCGTGATGGAAGGCTTGTCTCTGGCAGAGGCTCTGCTGGAGCTCAAGAAAGGAATTGTGCACAGGAGGCTCCACGAGTCTGCGTCCCAGTGGCATGGTAGGGACCATCTTGGACAAGTGAGGAGCTGGCAGGACAGCAGTGGCAGAAACGTGCACACAGGCAAATGAAAGCAGGCAGAGAGGCTTGGAGAGCTGTGCCAGCAGCTATGGACAGCAGCTGGAATCTCCTCCTCTGCCACCAGAGATGCCACCAGTCTGCACCAGAAGAGCTTCCAAATGAAATAAGGGGGCTGTTGGCCCATTTGTTGGAACCTCCCATCTCTGCTCTTCCCCTCGCGAACGCCCAGCTGTGCAGGTGGGACCGCTGGGGTGCAAACCCTCTGAGCAGACCTGAGCAGCCATCGGGGCTCAGTGGCTTGGTCGGAGCCATCCCTTCCCAGGAGGTTTCCCAGGATGAGATGGGGACTACACTGCCATGCACCGCAGCCCAGTGACAGGGGTGATCCCACCCCACACAGGCAACTGAGGAGTCCCCCAGACTGTGCTCTGCATGCTCAGGGAAATTCATGTGGCTAATGAAGGTGCAAGCTTCAAGCAGTTTGGTTAAATTGCTTTAAGCTTCCATTTAGACAATGTTACTTGGAATTAAAGTGAAGAAAATGAAATCAAGTTAGTCCACCTTAACTCTAAACAAAAGTGTCTACAAAGGTATTTAATGCAATTCGAGTAATCCATTTAAAAGTTAATTCAGATTGTTTTCCTGATGTCCTTGTGCACACAGGCCCCTCATTAACTTCAGCAGAAGCTGGCGATGGACCAAGCCCTGGAGCGGCCGTGCAGCCCGACCCGCTGGGCTGGCTTTAGCGATGGAGCGGGAAGCGTTTTGCTGCCATCAGTGTTTATTGTTTCTCTTCAGCTGAGTTTGGGTTTATTTGCTCATCTATTTCACAAGGTGAAGCAGAGCAGCCACCCGCCCCCCTCCTGGAGCTGTGTCATGCAGCCAGAACAACCGAGCTGCTTCAAGGCTCTTCCACCAGCTTGCGAAGCACCTGGGCTTGGACTGGATGACCTTCCAAGGTCTCTTCCAACTCAAAACATTCTATGATTTGTTGCTTCCCCCCTGCTACGGCTGCAGCTGGGGCAGGCACTGCTCTGCCAGAGCTCCCGTCTCGGCAGCTCCAGCTGCTCCAGCACTTCCACCTGAGGATGGTGCCAGCCCCAGAGCACCCCCTGCCCTGGGGTGTTCCCCAGGGCTTGCCCCAAACTGCCTAAAGCACAAACTTGGTTCTGTGCTTAAAGAAGGGCTCAGCAGTCCTGGCCCCTCTGAAGGAGCAGGGTGCTGGCCGGCTCTGGGGGTCAGCAGGAGCTGCGCTGCAGAACCGGCAGCTCTGCCTTTCTCACCCCAAGGATACCAGAGGGTTACCCTCTGTGCCAGCTGAGCAGTTCAATCACTTAAAATAAATCCTGACTGCAATGCAGAATTGCAATTTTTTCCTTTCTGTCTTAGAAAAGAGGTAGGATCAAGCAGCTCGAGAGCGCGGCCTGCCAAGCGCGCAGCAGTAAGCTATTATTTCTTCCAATTAAAAGCCATATAACATTTGCAGAGCACTGTCATTGAGTCAGTAACGTTCTCTGCTAGATCTGCTGTACGTATGGATGAGAACATAACGGTCCTTTGCAGACAGATGGAAAATCACTTTTCTTTCTCATCTGCCCTGTTCTGAGTTGCGGGAGCAACAGAAGCTGTAAAGCCCCTTCTCAGAAAACCCACCTTTGTAAATCTGTCCGTGCCACCATGGGAGCGGGGGCAGGAGCTGCGGCTGAGTCCCAGCCCAGCCCTCAGAGCAGTGTCTGTCCCCAGCACCGGGACGGAGCAGGGATGGGGCTTTCTCCCCAACCAGAAAATTCCCTGCCAAGAGTTTTGCAGCCTGTGATCGTAAGTCATCCGTACATCTCTGTCCGGTAGCGGGAGAGGGACACTTGCTCTCTCCCACACGCCGTTTGCTTCACCGTCGTGTCTGAAGACCCATTGCTGAGGACCGTACTCAGAAACGGAAGAGACGGTGGCTCTGTCTGCGTGAGTCCCCACCTCGCCACGCGCTTTCAGATCTGACCTGGCCTCAGACCAGAGGTGTCTCCCCAGCGGTGGTGAGGAGGTCTGGCTGCCACCACCACGGGCCCCTCCTGCCCAGGACAACACCCGACCCAAGCTGCTCCCACTGAGATTTCCAGCCCTTGGCTGAAGATAAGTGATCCAGCGGTGACCTTCATTACTGAGGTCCAGGGACATGAGTTGGAGGCAACTCAGAGCAGGATCCTCTTTTTTTTGAGAACCGGACACCAAACGAGGACAGCGGCTGCCCGTGGGGAGACGCTGGATCCCTGCAGGGCTCTGGCAGGTGACGCAGCTCCAGAACCCGCCCCACCGTCCAGCTCCGGTTCCCTGACGCAGGGAGAACGCTGCCCAAGGCGGGAATGAGCTCGTTGCCGTTGCGACCTGCATAATTCTTTCCCTTGAATGCTCTGCCCACTTCTGCTTGACGTTCTTAATCAGAGGACCATATGGCTCGCTCGAGGCCTGCGATCCCTTTGGTGTCCCTGTGTACGGCTTGTGACATAAAAATGCTAATTATTTAAATCTGATACACTTGTTAATAAAGGGCCAGTGAATTTAGTTGTGATTGGTTTAACCCTTCCTTGGGGATCTTCTTTCCAGGAGACTGAGCACGACCGCGAGGGAGAGGAGCCTCCCTGCTCCGCTGGCTGGTTCCAAGGGCCGTAGGAGAAGCTGAAAAATACTGGAAAATGAGGGCCCAATTGATTTCTTCCATCTTGGCTGGAAGAAGCTGGCACTGCCTGCTCTGATCCTGCAAACCCATCCATCACTGCTGCTTGGGCTGAAGTTTTCTGAGCGTCACCAGGAGTGAACATCACAAGATGTTTTCTCCAAACAGTGCAAATGAGGCTGACAAAACGCGACTCGTCACAGAGTTTTGTTTCAAGGTGCTTAATTAATTCTATCGAGTCTGTGGGTGTGAGTCAAATTTGTCCCACCACTGATGATGCTGGGGAGTGGGAAGAGTGTGATTCACGTCTCCTGAACTCTTCTCTCTACGTTTAGAGCAGCCCCGTTACCGCCAAACGGGCTGTAACCAGCTATTCCAGCCTAATGCACAAAGCCATGAACTTTCAGGGCTGGAGCTGTAGTCACAAGCGCTTTCTGTCATTACCCTCCATATTGTACTCAGGAAAAATACAAGCAGTCACTTCAAGAGAGCCTTCGCCCCCCTGTCCTTGGGCTTGCCAAGCCCTCGCAGCTTAAGAGATAACTAAATGTTGTGTTGGTTTTCTGTAAAGTGTGAGTGACCCTCATTTCCACATCCCTCTTTCCCCTTAATTGCTTCTTTCTCTCCCAACCTCTCAGCCTGTTAAACCCAGTGGTTTTGCTTGGTACATCACAAGCTGTTCTTCTTCTTGAAAAGATTCAGCTAAATGCCTTCTGCTGCCTTTGTATTGGAAATTTATGTAAAATTTATAAACAAAAAAGTCCCGAGAAGAAATCTCACTTTTTTCTTCTAAAAATATTCAGAACAAGACTTGTGGAACATCAGGAATAATGATTCGGTCCAGTCAGACTTCAACAGCAAGGAGAAAAAAAGAACCTCTTGAGAACAGCATATTGAGAAATGACTGCATTAGATACGAAAAAGAAGAGGAGTGTGTAAAACTTCCTAACTTATTAAATTTCCTGCCAGGGATCTATTAAACGGGGTGTCACAGAGCCACCGAGTCCTCACGACTTTCTAGCAAACCCCTCCTCTCAAATGAAGCCATGGCCCAGCAGTGCTCCAGCATTGCAAGGTGATGCTTTTTAAGGAGAAGGGACTCATGTTTCTGCTGCCTGGCCCTGGTGGCACTGGGTGGCACTGGGCAGCACTGGGTGCTGGTGTGAAAGGCAGCACACCAGGCATGGAAGGTGAGCAGGAGCTGCCAGCTCGGCAGCCCGGTGCACGAGAGCTCGGCACCGCGGTCACGGGGAAATGTCCTTCAGTGCATGGCACCTGGGGTGGCACAGCGGAGGGGTGCGTGGTGCCCTCCCCCAGCACCCTCACCAGTGGCCCAGTCATTTGGCTTCTCTATAATTACTATTAATGTGTTAATTAAAATGCATTATTTACCTAAAATACAGCAGTAATGGCTTATTAATTATATATAATGTTTTTCACTGGCTCATTATTTTATACTCTGTCCAAAGTGAGAGAAGTGTTTTTCAAACATTAAAAAGTCAAATTCCTGATTTTATCCCAGTGTCCATTTAGGTTTTAAAAGGCTAATACCAAAACAGGCAAAACCAGGAGTAGGGCTGCAGCAGAGCCGCTGAAATCCTGCGTAACAAAAAGACTCTGCAAAAATCAAAGGCCAGCGACCAATTAAGCACGCTCTGAAGGGTGACTTTTTGCAGTGACACAGAGAGGTGAAGCCCAACAGTCCCCATCTGCCTGTCCTGCGGCTGACCTCCAAAGGATCTCGGCCGAAAAGGCACATCATGGACCCGATCCTGCCACGACCCTGTGTGGGCACGGACCGGGCCGGCGGCAGGAGCCGTGGCCGTGCCAGGCACCAGGTCTTGTGTTTTGTGTGGACTGGTGGGCAGGCGCTTGTGCCCAGCTGAGGATGTCACCTTCCCTCAGCCATGAACGAGATGGCTCGAGCAGAGACCCCCAGACTTTGGAGACCTTCATGTGGAACCCGAGCGGTGCCGTGAACAGATCCCTCCTGGAGAACAGAAGAGAGTTTAGGGGCTGCAGGATTGTTTTCTTATGACCAAGTATTACTTGGGGCCAGTTTTTTAAACTTCAGAAGAATGAGACAGGCGCCTAATGGAGTTCTCAGAAGTGCCTGGCTCACATCGATTTCATGCCCATCTGCACCTTTCAGGGCTTAAACCCATTTCAGACCCGGCCAGAGCGCTCTGTCGCAGCAGATTTTGGCAAGGCTTTCACTCGAGATGTCGGGCCAAACCCTCAGCTAGTATAAATCACTGACACAAGTGGAACTATGCTGATTTGCACCAGTCACAGACTTTAAATTAAAATTTAATTGAAAAGTTAAGCTGTCATTAATTTTCAATGAATGGCCTTTGCAAGAATGCAGCCAGATCTCCACCAGTCCAGTCTCCTGACAAAGGAACAAAGAACCACTTATTACGAGAGCCGCGTCTGACGGATTCTGATCCTCTGCCTCTACCTTTCCCTGCAGCGCAGTCCCCAGCACGGTCTGTGTGATCCTTAGTATCGGGAGATCAGTTATTTCCATGCAAATCTCATTAGTTATCACCACCCTCTCCTCCAATGTAATTGGCTTTCTGGGACCTTGGCTCTGTCGTGGCTTCCCCATCTGGGCCTTCTATGATGTTGCATCTTAAGTGTTGCCCTAGAAAGCAAAGCAAAAGGCAGAATTTATGAGATAAGGGGGCGTGTGCGCGTGTGTTTGTGCATTGTGCCTGTCAATGCAGGGACATACATACAAATATTTACGTTTGTACAAGTATATTTGTTTTAACAGTGTAATGAATTGATTTTGACCTTGGACAGGGGGTTTCCACGCACTGTTTATGGCACGCAAATAATTTACATGGATTTCTTTTGGAAGTAGGTGAAGCCCAGAAGAATTCCTGTCTACAAATAACATCACATCCATAAGTAACATAACATCCACACCTGCCTGCCAGGCTGCTTCACTCTCTAAATTCACGTATGTGCATAAGTACAGGACACTTTTCTTCCATAGATACAGGATTTCCTGACTTGTAAACTAAAGAGCAATCAGACAATATAAGATACCTGCACAACAAACAATGGCAGTATGTTGAGCATCATTGTTAATGGGCTGTGATTTAAACCAGGTGCCAAACATGAGGGAGAGTCAATAAATCCGCTGCCCAGAGCAGCACCTGGTGAGCTGGAGCTGGTTCGTGGTGCCTCTGGGAGTAGCTGGGCTGTAGGAGCTCTCTGGGACTCTGAGCTGTTGGACTGCAAAAAAAAAGTAAGTTCTGGAATCAAAAGCTTTTAAAGAAAGATTTATGTTGAATTGTTACCTGTACTGGAAGTATGAAAAGCTTTTCAGGGACTCTTTAAGTCTTACCAAATTGTTTCACCAGTGTCTACCTCTCTTTTGTATTTCTGTGCTGGGGATAGACCAGCGAGCTCGTTGCTGGCAGGAGCACTCATGGAAACAGATTATTTTATGAGTGGGGATCACTTGCAAGTAGTTGCATGTGCGAGTATCTTCACTGAGTCTCAAGGAATTACTCTTCTCACTAGAATTTACTTGCATAAGTGAGAAAACACAGTCCTAAGGGATAGGCTCATCCCAAAGAGAACAGGCAAGCATCAGTAAATAGGAGTGGCTCCTATTTAAAGCACAAAAACTGAGCAGCTGAGGAATTGTGTGCAAGTTACAGGCAAGACTCGGACATTGAAATAACTTAAAAGCACAGGTAGTGTTTATTAGAGGCAAACGTGGGCTGTTTGCAGGTGGCCTCTGAGGAGAAAGCTTCAGGATTCAGGTTTTCTGCTGCCAGGTTCCCTGCCCCGCTCAGCAGCGTCCTGGTGCCCGGCTTCTAGCATCCTGCTGCGGCAAAGTTATCTGGAGCATGAAGTAACGGGGTGTGTGAGATGATGGATGCAACGAGTGATCTAATTTCCCGATCGGTTAATCCCAAATTAAAATCCTTGTGGTAAGGTTTAGGTCTTTGCGTAGCATGAAGCCGTGGTTTGAGGAAGGGCCCTTCCCATAATGAGGCAGCTGCTGTCAGTGCAGGAGGGCAGCTCCCAGTAAGCGCTTCTGCTGCTCCTGCAAATGGAGAAAAATGCTTAGATGGGATGTAAGCGGGTGTGGAAAGGAGACATGCAGCAAAGGTGCTGAAGTTAAGATGACTTCAGAGAGAGCCAATTCTGTGCAGCAGCAGCAGTGCACAGGGACTATGCTGATGAGGCTTTAAAATAACACTGAGATAAATTTGTGCTGAAATTTTCATAGATGGGAAGTGTTTCTCACCCCCAAAGTCTGTGCAGGACTAAATGTTAGTATAAGCTTCAGAGAAAGATAGATGTTGAGAGGCAGAGGTCACGGGGAAGAGCTCGGAGATATGAACTGTGAGGATAATTGAAGGAGGAGGGGAAGCCGACAACTGGCTCTGATGAGATGCTGTGGGCAGAGGGAGGGTTTTGCTGGCTGCCCAGCAGATGCTGGTGATGGGCTCCCAAGGTGGCCTCGGACACAGAACCAAATCGACCAAAAACGGAGTTTCTGTCAGCAACATGAGCAGTAGGGGGGTGCAGTCACAGCAGCCACTGGCAGCGCTTCTGCTCTGGACCTTGCTGGGGGAGACGGGGTGTTCTAGGAGCCTGGGGAAATAACGCAGAAACCAGCTCAAAAGTGTGTGAGGGTTGGAAACTGCCCGGGCAACCTCTCTTCTTGTTCTCTTCTTTAATATTAGAGTTATTTGAAGTGAATCATTTATAATAAGACTTCTATTGCCAAGTTTCAGTATCTTTGGCCAAATTTGCTGTAGACTGTGCCTGGACTGCTATATTGGTGTGCTCATTTCTAGAAGGAATGGCTTGTCTGATTGTATTGTGATTTAAATCTTGCCCTTCCGTGAGCTGGAGGGGACTCAGAGCTTCTGTGTGAGGATTACTGTTTCTAGCCTAGAGAGAGTGGTATTACCCAGTTGATAGGTTGATGGGGTTCAGGCCTGGGCACTGAAGGTCTGTTCTTGGCCTTTCGAAGTTCAGAGCTGACTTACTGCAAAAAAGATCTGTGATAAGTTCAAACTCACTCTGGCTGCCTCTGTACCTGGAAAATGTGAAATGCAGGGAATGAGCACTGCCCACAGACTTTTTCCTGGCTGCTGGGCGGTGTCTCCAGGCAGCGCTTCTCTGGGGCCCTGGGCAGGACAGCACCCGCTGTCCAGCGGGCTGAGCCACCAGGGATTGTGTCACCTTGATTCATACTCGATGGCAGAGCAATCAAACATGACAACAGCCTCAGAAAGTGCCGTGTCACAAGTTGTTTAAACCACATTTCCTTTGGATTTGTTTCCACGCGCTGACAGGATAGGATCACTGAGCTGACGGCAGCAGTTGGCAGCCAGGAGCGATGAGCTTCGGCTGACCATGCTCCTTCCAGGTGGTTCCATGTCTCCCTTGGCTGCAGCACGAAGCCCAGAACCACAAGGATCATCCCCAAACTCATGAAGCCACAGTCAGTGCCTGTCTCCCCAGCTCACACTGGCTTTTCCACACCCACTCCAAAAGGCTCCTTTAGGATCTTCCTCATCAGAGACAAACTGTGCTGAGGTACATCCCAGAGAGATGAGACGCTGTTGTCTCTCCCTTTGATCATCATAAAGGAACTGAAAACTCCATTTATAAACTGACACCCACTTCCCTGTGCTGCTTGAAAAATTCTGATGAACTGCCTGGAGGTCCTACCAGAGAGATGATGAACGTGGGAAGTCAGTAGCTTGGTTGCTTCTAATGTAGAGGTGCATTAGGACCTAGTAAATGCCTGATTCTGAGACAAAAGAGAAGAACAAGGAATGCAGAAACACCTGCCTGCTGTGAGCATTAGCTGCTGGGGCTGGGTACAGCCTGGGAGCTGGGGCTGGATCAGCAGCTCCTCCCAGGGCTGCTGCCTGTGCAGGGTCACTTTGCCCTGCACAATATTCAGAAATCCCATGGCACAGAAGGGGAAGGGGAGGAGTCCTGGCTAATGACTCCCAGAAACCCAGAGGGAATGTGGGGCAGAGGCAGGAACAGGTCAGTATTTTGGAGTTTATGCTGCTTCCTGAGGCATCTCTGCCCAATGTTCTCCCTCTGCAGACCTGCTGTGCACAATCAGAGCTGGGAAAACCTCCCTGCCCATGCTCAGGATTTTCTTCCCCTCCCTTCAGCTCATGGAGGCTTTTCAGCTGGATTTCTAGCGATTCAACCGCCAGTTTAAACAAACAGATTAAACAGGCACATGCCAACCACCCTCCAAGCTTCTCGCTTGCTCAGACAGTTGGCAGATTTGGGTACTGGGCAACGAATGTAAGCGAAGCATTTCTCCTGGTTGACCAGGCGCAGTCTGTGGGGAGCGAGCTCGGCTGGAGCAGGGGATTGGTGGGCAGGAGGGGCAGGCGAGGACTCCTCTAGCCCTGGCTGCTGCTCTCGGATGCTTTGCTCTTTGTGGAAGGACCGTGCAGCTCCGTTCCTCTGTCTTATCGGTTGGAATCAGTAATGCAGATCTGCAGGGAACCCCCAGCAATGGGTCCCCATCCTCCACAAAGGCTGGGACTGCTTTTACTGGTGTGTGGGAGGCCATGGGAAGCACAGAGTGCTCTGTTACAGCTCACTGCACCCCTCCTAGGTGAGGATATTTGGGGAAGGGTGCAGGTAGGGAAGGGATTCCAGGTCATGGTTAAAGACAGAGGGGTGTGTCGGGATTATGTACCAATAGCTCTGGGATTTACCCCAAAAGTGGTGCAGGCTGTCTAGCTCTGCAGCTCTTTCTGCATCACCTGAGGTATTTGAAACGTGGCAAACATGAGTCCTGCGAGATTGAGATGGGTGGTCAAGCCCAGCTGCAAGGAGGGCTGAAGAGGGAGGGGACTGGGAGAAATGGGTCAGGATGGGGTGAGATCTCACCTATGCTAATGCAGGACTTAACGTGCTCCCTCCTCGTGAGGCTGGTACCTTGTTTACTTTTCAATCAAAACAGGCCTTAAATTTCGTGTTTATCATTTGCGGTACATCTGTAAGTTGTAATCGGAGATTTCTTCTGAATGATTTATAGACAGCACAAATTGCATTAAGCAGTGATCACCTCTGTGCTGGGAAATGGCATAAGGAAAAGGGGATACAGAGTTTAAACAGGACCAGGGTTACAGAAGCTGCATTTCGGAGCCCGTAGGAGCCCTCCTGGGTGCTGTAAATGTGGATCTCTGGCCAAAGAAACGTTGCTCCTGGCACACCCAAGAGAGGCGGACAAAAGCTCCTGGAATTCCTTCAACTGGCCTAAAGAGCTCATTTAATAAAACAAGTGACCAGACCCATAAGCACACAAGTTGTGATGCTCCTGCAGCACCCTGTGCCTGGCAATCTCTTCAGCTCAGTTGAGAGCAGGCGACGCTGTGAGAACAGTTGTACCGGGAACGGGTTTTGGTGGCTCCAAAACTCTTGGTGCTCACATTCTGGTGTGCTTGAGACAGTGATTTCTTGCTCTGTCTCATCCTGCCATGCACACTATGGACTCAGTGGAGCATCCTGGCTCCTACAAATCATCTTCATCGCTTCCAAACCAGGCTCTGAGCCCCAGGCCACTCAGTCTGCTTCTCTTGTGTGAACCTATTTACAGGCAAAATTACACTACCCCAGAGGGCACTTGCAATAACTTTTCCTGCATTTCCTTGGGTGCCACATTCACTTAGCTGTCTTAGAAAATACCCTGTCAGGCTGAGCTAGAAATGCAGCTTTTCCTTCAGCCTGGAGATTTCAGCAGCCCTTGGCACAAAGGTGAGGAAACCCAAATCTGATGGCTCTCAGGGTGAAGTCTGGTCTGTATTTCTCACCCCCTCAGCACAGCTGGGTTTTTTGCTGCAACTTGTTAGGAGCAGCAGTGATGTGGATGGAGAAGGTACAACCACAGACACCAATATACAGCTTGAAACCAGTGTTAACTCTGAAAAGATTTTTGTAATTCATTCATTTTAGGCAGAAATTGATTAGACAGTTTGGAAAGACAAAATAAAAACAGCAACTAAAACCGGCAGGATTTAGGGTAAATTGTTTATCCTGCCCTGAGAGGTGATTGGTCGTTCTTAGGCAAGCCTGAGCAGACATGTCCAGCTAATTCCTAAAGGGAATCTCTGGCAGGGACCCCACAGCTCCCCGGCACCAGCTCCTCTGTGTTTAGTGCTGGGTGCGGTGCGATGGCTCGAGCCGGGTCACCTGTGAGAACTGGTCAATGCTCATTAGCAGGGGATGGTTATTGCCCTCTCCTTAGACACCAAATTCTTGCCCAAACAATCAGGTCACACCTAAATTGCTTTAAAACCATTAGAGATAATCAATGTGAATTAAAGATCTGCAATTCTCGGCAATCAATTGACTTCTCTGCGAAGCTTTTCCTCATTTAAGGAAGTTCCCTGGAGCTGGCAGGTGGTTTGTGGGGTGAAATAGGTTGGTGGTGTTGGCCCCAGAGCCCTGGTGAGGGGCTCCTTACCCTCTGGATGAGCGCCAGGGAGCTGCCAGAGGATGGGAAAAGGGAGACCACTTGTTTGGTCAAAATGGGAGGAAGAAATGGAAGAAAACAGGAGAGAATGGAAGTCAAAGGGGAAGCTGTTGTTCTCTGTATGTTTGCAAGAGGAAAAGAGAAAACTGGTTTATCCATCCAGCAGGTAGAGATATGAGAAAAAAATCAGATTGATCAAAAAATTAAATATTCATAGGACATTATTCATTAAGATTCATCTTGCCAAGTGGGTGAAATGAGGCAAGGGAAGAAATTAGCTTGCTTGAGAGTGTCAAAGTGATTATGTGATTAAATTGCAATTTGTAATTTCTCCTTCAAAAATGTTACTCCTTGATTTGTGTTTCTGCCCCTCTCTATTTTTCTTAAGTCTCCCATTCTGGGTGTAGGATCAGTAACTGCACAGGGCTGTTCTCCAAAGCCTGCAGGCATCTGCTGCACAGGGGCCAGCAGACCCATGCTGTCCTCTCCCAGCTTTTCCTGTGGGTTGTTTTCCCTGGAGGCCACTTGCCTGCCTCAAGAGTGGCCTCCCGTCCCCAGCCCCGTGGCCTCATTTACCCACTTCACATGCTCGTCTCTGCGGTCGTCGGAGGGAAGCAAACCCGCAGCTGCTCAGAGCGCTCAACAGCGTCATCCATCCTCACGTGGGATGCAGGAGGACGTTTGGTGCAGAAAACTGGTGCTTTGGTGCTTGCTTCTGTGATCCCTCACCATGCTGGGGAGGCTGCAGCTCAAGCCCATTCCACGGGAACAAACTGGGCTCTTCCAGTGTGGACAGCAAAACTGGGGGGAAAAAAACTTGTCCTGCTGTTTCATTCTCATATAAAAAACTCTGCCTCCCGTTGTTGTTGCTGTGCTTAACCTAGAAAGGGGAGCAGTTTCTGTTTTGCTGTCCAATGAATATTTAGTGGCGTATGTTGAAAAAATACAATATTAATTCCTGATTTGTTTATGAGCAGGGCAAGGCTTGCACAGGTTAATTAGTTGAGGCAGGCTTTCCTTCAAGTGAATAAGCAGGGACCAGGTTTATAGCTCTGTCACCCAGTTTATTTGTTCACTTTCTGTTTTGTTTGGAAATACACTTACACAACAATAAATAAAATCAACCATGACAAGGCTTATGTCTGCAGCAAACATTTAAGCCCTGCCAAAGCAGTAATCCAGAGAACACTCGTGGCTCTTAGCTTGCAAGATCTGGTGTCTCTCTGAAGTGGTGGGAGAGGTGCTGGGGGGATGGACATGAGGAATGATGGGGTGAGAAAAGAGCAGTTGGCCACCTTCCCTGATCAAATATTTCTAGTGGATACTGGCCACTCTGCTCTGAGGAGACGAAAAAGTGTTAACTTCGGATATTAAGCCAAATATCCAGCTCCTGATGAAACCAAGCACTTCACCATTCTTTGGGCAAACATCTGAGAGAGAGGTGGAGCGTCGTGACGGAGGGAGCTGCAGCAAGGAGGTGGTCAAAGGGAGTTAGAGGGACTTGGAGAGCTTGATCCTTGCGGATGCTGCAGGACTCAGAGTGGCTGCTTCCCTAAAAGAAACAGAGATGCAAAGGAGTATAAAATGTTCAGTGTGTCCAGTGAGATGTCTGGTTTCTGAAAGCCTGCAAATCTCACGTACAACAGCTGCTCCTGAGTTGGCCATCATGAGAGAACAAGCTCTGGCTTGCCTTCCCAAGCTGGGGGGTACGAGCCACCTCTGCAGCAAAGGCTGGGCCGACACACAGGCATTTCAAACCAGACCTGAGGCAAACCAAGCACCAGACCACAGGAGGAGCAAGGAGCCCTGCACTGCCTGGGCAGCGTTACCCTGCCTGCTGCAGAGCCCGGGGTAGCTGCCCATGGAGGGGCAGGTGCAGCGCTCAGAGGGAATGGGCTGGAGGAGCTTTGGTCACTCTCAGCATCATTTCTCTACCCCTGGTTAATAGCATTGCTCTTGTCATTGCTGTTACTTTAATCTTTATGCTGAATCCCAAGAGCATCTCCCATTTATTGCCAAGCCATTGAACTGCCAGGGCACTGGCAAAGGAATGGCTTTATCTGAAGGAGTCCACGTCCTCTTCTAGAAACATGGGCCACTGATACATCCCTGGATCTGAGAGCAGAACGCTCCCCAAGTCCCCAGCATGGAAACCCACAAGAATATCTAATAAAGTGCAGGCTTGGGCTGATAAAGTCAGAAGTAAAACACTGGAAAGACTCAGTGCTCAAGGAAAACTCAGCCTGATTAAACTGCTTTAAATCAGTTTACTTGGTTGCTTCTGCTTCACTTGCAAGACATCGTTATAATTACTTGGCATCAGCAGGCCATTACTCAGAGGTTCTGGGCCGGGGTAGCAGAAGACATGATTGTCTCATAAACCTAATGAGCCGTATTGATTACTGGAGGGTAAGGACTGAGCTATAAACAGCCCATATTCTTTATTTGTCTAGTTGTTAGATCTGTATTTGCAGCCTGGACTTGACAGTGAGTTATGTGGGGACACCGTGCTGATGGGTTAGCTCTGACATAAAGCACCATTGAGCATTTGCATCCCCTTCCCTCACAACCAGGATCAATAATGGAAAGTGAGTTTGGACCCTGCTTTGAAAGCTGCCTCCGTCTCAGGAGATGCTGGTGTGAAGTGCAGCCCCGTGAGCTGATGACAGTGGCAGGTCAGGAGCTGTGACCCTTCTGAAATCATCTGCCAAAGGAAGGCCCATCACCGGCCCACACAGAGAGGTTCTGGTGGCCTCTGCCTGTTAGAGGAGAAAGTGTTTGAGGTGGGAGAAAGCGCAGGTCCCTGCTTTGGAATCCGATGGCTGCTTTCAGGGTAGAAATAAATCAGGAGAGAATTGGAATTAGTTCAATCACTAAAATTGTCCAGCTCAGCCTGTCTGAAGAACACAGGCCCTGATTCCACAGCAGGGCTTTGGCATCGAACCAGTTGCTTGGTTTTGCTGCGCTGCTGGACAGCTGACTGGGCAGGGCTGTCTGACACAGAGGGTCCCCAGTGCTCCCAGTTAAACCTTTCCAGTGGTCAGCTACCGAGAAGTGTGCAGGAGCCGAGCCCTGGCCGGGCAGTGCCAGCTCTGCTGTCCCTGCTCCGTGGCATTTCCAATGGGAAACAGCTCCACCATTCCTGCTTTTACCGCAGCTCTTTTATAATTGGGAATGACTCCGAACTGCCTTACTTTGCATTTTATACCTTCAGATGAGCGACCTTTGATGTTCTGTTGATTAATTATCTGTGCAGGGGGAGAGTTTTGCTGCCCCAGATAGTAACGGGGGCACTCAGGGGTGGGGGGGGTCCTTGCCCAGAGGACTTTGCAGTCCCTCCTGAGGTGGGTACAGCCAGGGTGGCCCTGCCCTGGCACGTTGTTCTTTCCCGAATCCCGGGATTTGGTGGTGCCAAGAGGAGCAGCTTGGGTTCCGATGTTCAAGGGATAAGAACCAGCTGCAAAGCCCCAAGCTCAGCCAGGCCAGTGGCACAGGGCCGGTCCTCACCTGGTCCCCAGGGACGTGCTCAGAAATGCTAGTTGCACAAAACAGTTGAAATGAGGCAGTAGGAAATTAAATATGCTTATTAGAGCTAAAAATAGCAGCTCTGTTATTTGGTGATGCATGAAAAAAGCCCCTTGTACCAGAAAAATACTTTGGGCCTCTGCCAGGCAACAGATGCAAAAAAAACCTTCCACAGCCGCGCTGGGGGAGCTGGTGGTGCTGCCTCTGAACCTTGGAGGCCTATTTTTAGCAGCAGATCAATGCAGGCTTTTCTGCCTGCGAATGAAGGGCGGGCAGGCTGGCCAGCCATCCCAGCAGGTGTGAAGAAACCTGCCTTAAATATTAATTCCTGTCAGACAAAGAGCCATTTTGTCTCTGTCAATCAGGCGGCGCCGATGGGAAACCCACGTGGGCTCTGGAGGGCGGTGGGGACACCTCGCTGACCTGGCAGCACCGACACCCCACGGTCTTTGAGGGGTTCCCCCTCTTCCAGCGAGCACCACATGGAGGGTTTGCTGGGTTGTGCTGGTGGTGGGTCTGTGGATTAGGTGAGACGCGGGTAGAGGTGGCCTGTGCTCGAGCAGTGCGTTGGGTGTGAATCCGCTGTCTGAGGAGTTCAGTCCAAAGCATTTTGCAAGCTGATGTTAATTAACCTTGGCAATTAACCTTTGTTCCTGCACTATCAGCCAGAACTATCACCCTCATACTTGATGTGAGGAAACTGAGGCAGGCAGGGATGACACGTCTCTTCTGTGCCCTCCAAAGGGCAGCAGAGTCGATGTTGTTTTAGTTACCAAGCCAGATGTTTAGCTCATGTTGCTTCAAAGTCTTGTGTCGTTCAGAGAAGCTACAAAGCTGCCCTGTTCCCGACAGCTGCTTTCCTTTGGATGCAGCTCTGAATCCCATTTCTGCCCATGTGAGAGAGCGATGAAACGTTCAGAGACAAATCAGCTCCATTCCCCTGGGCAGAAGGTGCAATGCTGCACCCCTGTGGGAGCTGGGAGCCTTGGACACCAAGCCCGGGATCTCTAGGTGGACGTACACGAGCCATCTGCGAGCTACAGCATCCCCATCTATGTCTACGCCTGACCAAGGCACCAAAAGAGGGGGAGAAAAAGGGGTCCTGGCCAGTGGTCATATGAGATTTCTTTCTCAAATCCCTGGAAGTGGTGGTGCTGCAATTCCCTGTGACAAGGAACGGAGACAGATGAGATTTCTCTGGCTCGCAGGGATCCTGGAGTTGTATTTTGTAGATAACAAGCAGTCAGCATTGTCGATTCTCGCAGGCAGGTTAATCCTCTAAACTTGAAATGCATTTCATCTGGAAGTAGGTACATTTGATCATACAAGAGAGAGGGAGAAAAAATTAAATGGGAGCCCCATGCAAATAGTAAATTATGCTAATCACCTTATATATTAGACTGATAAATTTTGTGGTTGTTATTTCAACTCCCATTGCCTGAATGCAATTCCTGAAGTCATTTGCTAAATGTGAGTGAGCCTGGCAGGCGTGGGGGCATCAGGCTGGTCCTCTGAGCTGAGAGGTCTGGGCCCCACTCCCCACTTCACCTGCCCAGGTTTATCGAGTAGCCTCCGCACCGCTCGGTTCCCTCCACTATTATACATGTAATAATATCATACGTCCTTTGGGGCATTTTCCTGAGCTGTCCCCATGCTCGCTGCCCTGGGAGGGAAGAGTTCGCACGCTGGCTCGCAGAGGCCGTCAACCGCCTTGGATTTACTTGCGTTGGCTTTATGGAAATTTGTCCTCTGAGGTCCCTTTTGCACCGGTGGTTTTTCAGGAACGTCTTTCTCAGGGTTGCAGCAGCACTGCCAGCACAGTCTTGCGTGCACCAGAGCGAGCCCGGGGACTTTCAGCGTGGAATTAGCAAAGGCTCGAGATGCTGGCAGGCTGGCCTGGAATTAATAGGGGTGGCCACACAAGTGTCCTCTCGTTATTAAACTGAATGAGTCATTTTTTTCAATAAATTATTATATGTGCTAGAGAAAGGGCTTCCTGGGTAATAAAAACTGAGCTGTATTTTCTCAGCAGATGTAATAAAATGAGAACTTGATCAAGTTCTGGAGCAGCGTCCAAGGTGCAATCCGTCACCCGCAAGGAGCTCGAGCTCCCCGTTGCACGGCAGCGTTTGATGCTGCAGCCGCTCCCCCATGAACCAGCGATTTCCTGACCCGTGGGAGAGGGCTCGAGCCTGACTCCTCTCCTGCTGATTTAATGCCACTCTGACTTTGCTGAAGTGCAGGGTAATTTATGCTTTCTGGGAAAAGAATATGCATTTAATGAGGCAGTTTTAAACCTTACAGCTACCAGACTGAGTCCGTCACCCCGTGCCTTTCCCAGGTGTTTCTCCCACGTACCTGTAATGCATTAGCCCGTTCCCTGCGGTGCTCACATTTAAACAAGGACTTGCCCTTGTGTTCCATCTCCTGCACTGACATCTTGCTGGAGCCGTCCTGCTGCACCTCTGCTCCTCTGTCTGTAGAAGGAAAGTTATCCTCACCAGTCGTCGTTCTAATTTTTTAAGATCTAAATCTGAAGAGTAAGAAATATTTTTGAATGTCTTGCCCTGCTTATTCCTTCTGCCTTTGTGTTATTAAATACGTTAGCCAGGAAATAATCAGCCTCGGTTTTTCCTGCTGCCCAGATCTTGTTTGTGTTGGTTTGTTTTCAGTTATATTCTTTTTTTTTTTTTTTTCCCCTCACTGCCATTGTGAAAACAACAAGTGCCTGAGAGGGGAAAACTAAACATGCTCCTGGTGTTTGACTCCACTGTTTATCTTGCGTTTTAATCTCTTTGCGGAGCGCGCACGTGGACGGGCTCTTGATTTCCCTCCCGTGGGCATCTGCCAGCTCCTCGCGGTGATGGGGCCTTTCCGCGTTACGCTTGCAGGGTCTCATTTCCTAACTGGAAGCGGTTGAACGCGTCAGCCGATGCTGCTGACGACGGAGAAGGAGCTGACAGCCCAGGGCTGGAGGAGCAGGGACGGTCAGACCAAGAGCGGATCTCTAATAACCGTGGAGCACTCTCAGCAGTTCTGACCCAGCACCCAGGTGATGTTTCCTGCCCCACACAGCTCATGCTCGCTGGTGTTGTCATTATTTATGGGTGGTGCTGAGGTCTGAGGCTGGGCTGGCAGTGGCAGCGTGTGCCTGCCTGGGCTGGGGGCATCGCTCCGCGGTCAGATGAAGAGCGACGGTTGCAGATTATCTATATTGGCAATTTTAGAATAATTTAGAATAAACTGCTGCTGGAAACCTTCCCTGCGAGAAGCAGAGCCTGTGAATGTCAAAGGTGTCTGAAAGCCAATAACCAGAGGCACATCTACTCCAGGCCTTGCCTGGAAATATGCGGTGGAGGGGGAGAAAGGTCAGATGAGCAGCTCTGATCTCGCTTCCCTGTGCTCCTGTCAAGCTAACCCCCTTCCAGCCTCTCGTCTGGGGAGCCTGTGCTGGGACAGCCAGAGCTGGCAGAGGGCTCTGTAAAAAAGGGGGAAAAAAATCCCTCCTGTGAAAATCTGCATCTTGCCTTGTGCCCTGTTGAAATGCTGAGTGTGAGGAAGAGTCAAAGGTCTTCTACCTCAGCAGGAGCCTCCAAACAGCCAGTCCAGCACCACCAGCAACATCGCTTTGCCCGCTCTCAGCTTTGCCGATGCCGCAGTGTGTGCAGTGCTGGGGCTGGTGCACAGCTCCTTCGCGGGATGCTGGTGGGGTGAGCTGGGGTTTGGAGGAGCTGGAGCACCCTGGTGCCCCTACCTCACTGCCCACTGGTGGCTCCTGGGCCTGGTTAAGCTGAGAAAGCACTTGAATAGAGTAAACAAATAATTAGTAAATGCTGTCGGAGCGTTGCTCCTATGAGCGGCGTGGAGCAGAAATGGAGCTTATAAGCAGCCTCCAGGACTCTGTGCGCTGCGGTTTAATCGGGTATGAAATCACATTGATCTCATAGCTGCCTTCTGGAAGTTATTTGTAAGTGAAGTCCTAATACAGGCTGGGGATCTTATTATTCCTCCTGACTTGCCTCATTGCCCGTGGCCTTTAAAATGTTCCCTTCACATCTTCCTTCTCTTCTTCCATTTCCCTGTTGCCAGCTCAGAATCCATCAAAGCAGGACCCATGGTCTCGATGACTTCTGCTCCTCTGTCAGAGCCACATTAGCGCTGGCTGACGCCTGCCACGCTCCTCGGGGAAAAAATGGGAATCTCTCTGAGACTCTCGGGACAAGAACAGGGGAGGACAGGGAGCCTGGCACTTTAAATGGCTCAGAAATATCCCGTGTTTGCTGACCTGGGGTTTCAGCTGTCCCTGCTCTGCCACCGAGCTCTTTGCACCTCAAGGTACACGCAGCCACCCCGTGACTCGGCCCGTAGTCCGTTCTGTTGCAGGACATACTAGTTGTGTATATACGTTAATGTGGCTGGTCTATCAGTACATAAGCTGAACCAGTAGCCATCTATCCTGGGCCGGGTGGTGAGGAGCAGCCGCAGGACAGGAGAGGCTGCCGGAGGAGGGATCTGCCGAGCCCCGGCTCACTGTTTTCTTTCTGCCCCATTGATCTCCGTTAGGGAAGCCCTCGGTGCGGTGCTGCCTGCCGAGAGAAACCCTTCTCGGCACATTAACGTAACAGCAGAGCTGGCACACGAGTAACTGGCAAAAGCCAAGAAATGTCGAGTCAGAGGGAGCTGCTTGAGGATTTTGCTGTTGCTGGCAGACTTTGTGTGGAGAGCTCAGAGGCTGGGGATGAGGCAAGGGCCAAATTTCTGTGGGCAGAGCGTGAACGTGCGAGTGGATAATCGGGATAACGTGACACCAGGATCTGAGTCACGTGCAGGAGCAGCTTTGGGAAGCCTGGACTCCCAGCTTCACCTGGGCTGTGGCAGAAATTTAGAGCTGAGCAAGATCCTACCCTGGGTCTTGCACAGCACTGGCAAGGGTGGAGAAGGAGGAGAAAGACCCCGAGCTTTTGTGCTCTTTCAAAGCTGGATCCAGCCTCTTCCCAGCAATATTCCCTTCCTGTGACAGCAGTTTCCCAAGGACTCGTGTAGGAAAGGGTTGGGAAAACTGATTTCTAGAAGGAGCTGGAGAAGAGTCGAGATCTGGTGGGCTTGGTTTGTGGAGCCCAGAGTGTGACGTTTTCAGCAGAGATATAAATATACGTCTCCAAGGGCAAGTCTGGGATCACAGCACTTGCTGCTGAGAGAAGAGGTCTGTATCCTGAATTTATTTCTTGTGGAGATGCAATAAGGTAGTTTTTAAAGACAAATTTAAAAGTCAGGCCACATATGTGGAATTTTAAAAGGCTTTATTATTAATTAACATTTATATTACAGTAATATCTAGGGAACCCTAAATGAAATCAGGGTCCTATTATGCTGGGGCTGAACAAACAACCCGCACAGTGTGGGCCCTGCTGCAAGAGCACACAAACCAGAACAGCTGAAAGGAGACAAACCGAACCCGAGACGAGCAACGCGACCGAGTCTGGGGCAGGTCCTCAGTAGCTCTCTCAAGTCAAAGGTTCTCATGTCCTCTGTGACAGCCCGTATGGTTTCTTCTGTTAATTCTTTATTGACCATCCTGTGCGTTTGAGAGCACCAGCGTGTCTGTAGAGCCGTCCTGCTGCTGCCCATGTGCCCCGTGGGAGGTGCCGGTGGTACCAGAACTGGCAGCCCTGGGCTGGCTTCTCCACTGTGGGTCATCTGTGGGCTTGTGACCTTCTTATCCATCTGTGTGGATGGCGCTTGGCAGTGTGAGCGCCCTGCTACAAACGGGTGTGAATGTCACTGCAACGTAAGGTTACTGGTGTAGGCGCCAGCTGCTCATCCCCGCCTTTTGATGAGAAAACCCAGTGAGGCGTGGGCAGTGCTGGCGGCTGTCCCGCCAAGACAATGCGCCGCTGGATCTGCATTGCTACGGGGCTGGAGTGCGAGCGGCTCTTACCCCGGGTGGGACTTGATCTGGTTGAGTTTCTGCATAAACCAAGACTTAGTATTAGTGTGTTTATTTTTCCGCTGTGATGGGTGTACTGTGCTGTGGGACGACTCCTCAGGTGTCAGGATGTGCACAGCCCTCCTATGGGCACCTTTTAGTAACTGCTATTTAAATCAAGATCGCTTTGCTCGTCACAATGGGTCCAACCAAGCCTCCCTATCCCAGACCTCTGAGCCTGGGAGAGCCAGCCTTGCATGTGCACATTGCAGGGGGAGCATTTTTCCTGCTTTAAATGCAGGAAGAGATGCTCTGAGGCTTCAGACAGTCGTGTGAAATAACAGATGAGTTTCCATGAGGGAGAAATAAACCAAAGCACACGGCTTCAGGCCCAGCGCGGCCGTGCTGCCGGGCGAGCGATGGGCAGCAAACACGGTCCCACACCCAGAGCATTTCCCGGTGCACCCCAGATGAAAATCCAGGCTGTGTCCTTACCCAGGGAGCACCCTCAGCAGAGGATGAACGGTGCAAATCTCTGGAAAGTTACCTCGGCTGTTAATTGCTGTCAAACACCTTTGGATAGAATATTCATAAGGAAGAATGTTGAGCGCTCATCCCAGCTGGACGGTGCCCTGGCACTGCACTGGTCCCAGGGCGGTTGCAAGGCCCTTGTGTAAAGATCACGGGCCCTCAGCACACGCTGAGGTTATTTTCTCATCATAAGCCTCTCTATTAAAGAGGAGGAAAAATCACTGTGATTGCAACGTCCAATTGTCAAATACGGTCAGCCTGGAAATCAATCCAATAAAAATGGAAAGCAGGGTGCTGGGGGCAGGGAGGTTGGCGGAGGCAGGAAAAAGGTTTTGCTTAGAGACTTTAATTAAAATGCCTTAAGAGGTTTTCAGGACACACAGCAGCTCTTCCTGCCTTAGTGAAGAGATAAAAGCATCTCGGTAAATGCGGGCACACTCTGGAAACATTCTGCTGTTCCCAGGCCCGGTGGGAGATGCTGTTTGTAGGCTCTTCCTCAGGGTGCAGGGGGCTGGGGGCTGGATACCCTCGTGTTCAGAGCTTTAGCAGAATGTTCCCGGTGTCCCCTCATCCCGCAGAGTCCCCTCACCCCGTCATCGTTAAGTCTGTTTCTCAGAAGCCAACCCGGGTGTGCTCTGGAAAAAGCACCAGAAACCTTAATGTGACTGAGTCTGTTTATTCATTAAGCTCAGCTCTGCTCCTCGCTAAGATTATACAACCTGAGAGCCCTGGTGTTTAGCTGGAGAAGCTGTTGATGTATCAAATTACTTTTAGAAATATCGCTGGGAAATATGAATGTGTTTTCTTGGCAGTACTTGAGCAAACTTACTCATGCACGCTCCAACTGTCACTGTCCAGCTATCAGAACTAGAAAAATGGTGTTAAATAGTTCGAAAACCTCAAAGCAGATTTACAGTGATTTAAAATTTGTAATAAACAGATCTATTTTTTTTACATGCCTGAGGTGTTTCAATCCTGACACTTGAAGGCAGGTATCGGGACACAGGAGAAATAGCGCCTGGGAGCAGTGGCAAGAATAGGTTCTGTGCAGAGAGATATTGCTCAAAAACTGACTAGGTTTAAATATTCAAATGGAAAAATAAGCTGAAAAGGAGAAGAGATCATGTTCACTGTCCGAAGTTACTAAATGGGTCCCAGTCAGCACGACAACACTCTACAAAACAGATAGAGAAACAGTTTTTCCCCAGATTACTCCATAAAATAACAAAATACAGAATTGAATATTCTGTAAATACTGGAGCTGCCTAGAAGAGAACAGTAGAAGAGCAGAAGATGCCCTTGCCTTCTACTTTGGCTTTGCTGGCCTTGAGCATGTGCCTCGTATCTTTGGTCTGAAAAGTGTTATTTTGGGAGAAATGGCGTAGAAATTGCTATGTTGGACACAATTGTGCTGTTATCTCTCCAGAGAAGGAAGTTTATCTTCTGTGAGCAAAACACATCTATTCAAGAAACCGTGCAGAGTTGGAGCTGTAATAACAGACTGCTGGAAAAACATGTAATTTGCCTTCATCTAATCAAGAAACCAGGACGGAGTTAAAGCAATATATATATTTAATTTTTTTTATCCAGTGCCAGTTGGAAAAATTGGAGCTTATTCTCTATTGTTTCGGCCTGAAAATAGGACTCGGAACCCTTCTGCAAATGCTTTGCCATTAGCAATTAGCTTGTGCCTCTGGCTGTGCTCCGGATAAGCGATGGGGTTGGTGTGTGAGCAGAAGGGCTCGCGCCTCATACTGTGTGATGCCAGTCACGGCTTCTCAGAGAAAAGCTCTGGGTTGAATTAGAAAAGAGGCAGAGAAGGGCAAAAATAGAGGTAAGATTTATGGAAAGACTTATGTATGAAGAGGTCCCAACTCGATTCTGACTGTTCAGCTTGCAAAGGAGATGCTGGGCCAGGCAGATACAATAGAAATGTGCAAAAAAGGTTTAGAAAAATTCTCCAGAAAATCACTGTTGGGTATGGTCCCCCCTAACCCTACCAAATTCACATATGAAATACTTAAACTTCTAGGAAGTTTCTTCCTGTTGTAATTAAGACTGGCCGAGGAGCTGATGGCAGGGTCATTTCCAAGGGTATTTCTATTTTCTACTTTTCATGCCCTGGCCTGGTAAGAACACTATTATGAGCTTTGGAGAAAGAGCCCGGCGTGGTAAATGAGGTGGCCAAAAACTCCTGCTTCTTATCAAAGCATTCAATCACTGCCCAGGAAGTCCCCCACCACAGCAGCAGCTCCTGGAGTGCTTTTTTTTCTGGGAAATCACTGAAGAGGTTCAGGAGAGCAAGGGGAAATTTCTTCTCGCTGCCGCCTGCTCGGAAGCAAAGGCGGTGGGATGGACGGGCCTCCCGCTGCCTTGTCTAGGAATACGTATGATATGTATCTATAAAGGTAAAGAAGAAAATTTTATTTCCTTTCAGCAGGTACTTCCATATATGAGAAATATCAGCAAAATTTCTTTTATTTTTTTCCCTAGAAAAAAAACCCTAGTTATTAAATCAAAGTTGCATGAAGGATGCAGCAAAGCAGTCGTTTGGTAACAACAAAGAATCAGCTTCCCAAATGAGAAATCTCCCTCTTGTGTCATAAAAGAGACATTTCTGTATTACCTTTGGAGAAGTGATGGCTGTTAAATCCTACAGAATGTAACGTGAGCCTCTCTGAAGTGCTGAGAAAGCCAATTCAGGCGGAGCTGGAGTGCCAAGAATGAAAAGGGGAACACTTAGCAATTGAAATAGCAAATTGCCTGATTGGAAAATGGGTTTTCCAAACATCCTTTGAACTGGAGCTGCTTCTTCGCTGCTCTAATCCGCTCCTTCCAGCGCTTTGCGTCCTTCCTTGAAAGGCAGGAGACTCAGTGACGTCAGCAGCACTCGCCTGGCTTCGCAGGCAGAGAAACCTTGGCCGAGAGGCCCTTTCCTGCGGAGCTGAGCAAGGTCCTAACAGAGCTGGGAGCAGCACCGGGATCTCACACGTAGGGTTTATAAAGACGTTTGTGCCAACGACAGGAGCCTGCAGCCCCTACGGTCCAGCCGAGCTCGGCATGGCACCGAGCTCCCCGCATCCCCGCAGCCCTGGCCTGATGCTGGCGGGATGGCCGGTCCTCGCCGGCTGGATGCTGGGCTGGCAGCACTTGGGCTGACACCTCCTCCGTGAGAAGCTGCCGACCCCCCCAGAGGCTGGATCCGGGGTTCCCACGGCCCGTCGCCCCTCCCCAAGTGAGCTGACGCTGCTTAAAGGATTTTCTGGTGCCAAGGAAGGGCTTGTGTTGGTGACTCAGGTACCACGGTGTTCCCAAGAGAGGGTATTTTACTCAAGGGATGATGCTGAAAAAAGGATTTCCCCATTTTAGCATGCTTACTCTGAAAGACTGAGGCTTTAATTCCTTCTATACCATACAGTTTTACAAAATCCTTCACTCCTCTGTCCCTTAGGTATAATTGGATTTTTCTCAATAAGCAACAAAATAAAAAAAAAGGAGTTTATAGCATCTCTTCAGCACCCACTTGTTTAAAAGCGAACAATACTCCAACAGTTAAAATCAAGGGTGCATTTTTAAAAGCAAAGCAAGGCAGTAACTCCTAATTCAAAAAGCACAGCGAGTTTTATGAAGCCATTTTACGTGGCTCCAGAATTTCAGGAGAGGAGAAAAAAGCACTCAGTCAAAAACAGAATGTATTTTTATAGTGGCAAAATTTCTAGAATGAGACTGTAGATCTTCTGCTCATAGGGGGAGGCTTCAGAAACAGTCCCCCACACGCCAGCCCCACCGCCACGCGGCTACGGAGACGGATGCCGTATGAGATTTAAAAAGAAAAGCCATCGCACTCCTGGGGAGGCAGGGCTGGCTCTTTTCCCAGATGGATTCTTGTTCCGACAGCGTCACAAACACGACAGAGGTGCCGCTTTCTAACTGTTTGTATTTGTGGTTTCTCTCTCCTACCATCGCGTGCTCTCCTCTTTGGGGTGGGAAGCTTTGTTGGCTGTTGTTCTGCACGGACAGGAGCCTGCACCGCGGGGTGACGGGGCTGGTACCCCGGGCCCGTTGGCTCCCTCCAGAGCAGAGATCTCCTGCTCCCATCCCTTGGCCCCACAGGACACCGCCCCCCCGCCGCTCGCTCTTATCTCTGCCTCGTGTCACGTTATGAACGGACACCAGCCCAGCAGAACCCCCTGCACACCCTCCTGGTGTTCGGGCAGGTGCTGCAGGGATTTGTACCTGCTCTCACCCCAGCGCTTCTCCGCTGTTCCCTCACGTCACAAACCGCCGCTGCTCAGGCAGGTACAGCGTTTTCTGCCCACATCTGTTGCACCCAACGATCGGCCGTGTGCTAAAAATCATATACAACAAGAAGGTGGCCCAGCAACCTGGAGAGAGATGTCTCCAGATCTGGAAAACTGCTGCCGCCTCCTGTGCAGCTGATTTATATCCCCCCAGTGCAAACCAGTGGGCAACTGAATAGATTTTTAATTCATGAGCATATGGGCTCTGCTAAGAAACATTTTTTTTTTCTCTCATCTGTACTGGTTTGCTGGGATTCAAGGCTGCAGTTGTTCAGTTCAGCCTCCCTGGGACCACCCTGGGTGCTGAGGACTCTCCGCCCCGTCAGATGTTTGCCCTTCAGCTGCGCCGGGTCCATCGAGCGTCCTCACCAAGCCTCAGAACAGAGACGCTTTTGGTGCCAGATGTTCCCTGATGTAACTCGTGCATCTGTGACCTTTCCAAGCTCGATTCATCACCAGCCAGTCCCCGGCCTCATGCCACGCTCTTCCCGCACAAAGGTCTCCTTTCTCCTGCGTGTCCGGGAGCGGGATTGGGCAGAGGCAGGAATGTTTCCAGCAGCGAAGACGCGACCAGCTGGCAGATGTTACCGGGCAGGCCTGGAGCTACGGCCCCTTCCTCGCTCCGTTGGGATGCAAAGGCAAGGAGCGGGTTAGTTCCATCCCGCGGAGCAGCAGCCGCTCCCGCCGTGCAGCTAGCGCTGCGGACACGCGGGGGAGCTGCAGCCACGCGAACCGGGAACCGGCTCCCAACCGGCCGGGGGTCCGGAGCCCGCTGCCGCCCGGCTCTACTCGAGCTGCGGGGTGGGCTGGGGCCGCAGACACCCTCTCGCTGCCCGGGAGCATTTCATTTCAAAATGTGGTTTATTGGCTTCTTGAAGCCCAAGCCAAAGAGCAGGTGGTTGGAAAATCCGCATCAGGGTGGATGATGTGAACCCCTTGCCCGGCCATAACTGCTCCATAGGGTGCTCGGTCTCCACCCACTTTTCTCCCTAAAGCCCACTTTTTTTCCAGGGGCTGTGGTGCTGTGCCATCTCACAGCCTGCAGCTCAGGGTGTGCAGAGTTGTCAGATTTTGGTTTGTTCGACTCCCATCACTTGTGGCACCCCTCGAGTCCCCTTCCCCTTTCTCCAGCTGCAGACAGTGAGCAACCCTCCTGCCGATGGCAGGTCCCCCTCTGCCAGCAGCCCCCTCTTCTCCCAGGGCCTTCCCAGGGCATCCCACTCCTCTTACATCCTCTCCAGCCCATCCTTGATCTTCCAAGGACTTCACTCAGCACTGTCACTATCTAGTGGGAGTGGAAAATGGTGCATCGGAAGCAAAGAAAAGCCTGTGAGCAGGAACTTTGATACGAGCTGCTGCCATTTTTCATGTACGTGATGTAAGGACGTCTGCCCTACAACCACATTCCAGGGATAAAAACCAGCAGGTGAAAAGCCGAGCGCCAGAAGAAGTGCAGTGTAAGAGAAAGGGACTCTCAATTACAGGTCTTAACGTACCCTTGGCAGTGCCACCAGCACAGCCCAGGAGAGAAAACCCACAAAGTTTTTTTACCCTTGGGCTCTGTGATTGCTTAGACCAGAGGCACTGCAAAAGTTCCCGTATTTCTCAAGGCTGGGAAGTAATGCTCAGACAGCCCTGTCTAGACAAAACCACCTTGGGAACACACCGGGCAGGAGACTTGACACAGTTAGAGGGGAGGTTTGTTGCCGGCACTGTCACAGCGTAAGGTCCCGTCACCGTGACACTGCTTTTTGCAGCGGTTCAGAAGTTTCTACTTCATTAACTGCTGGGTCTATAGCACATGTCCCTGTCTGACAGCACAGGCCCTGTGTGAACCCAGCGCTCCCTCACAGCTCAGCCTCCAAATGGTGGGAAAGGCCCTTAAAAACTGTTTTCAGCTCCTCAGAATGGAGCGATGCCGAGCACGTCCCGTAGGAAGGTCACAGCCAGAGCGATTTGCCACATTCTCCAAAGAAAGGGTCCGTTCTCGTTGTGGCCGCTGCGCTGGCTTAGCAGACTGCTGGGTAAGCAGCTCCAACAGCCAGAAAACCCACTACCTTCAACAGTGTCAGCCGCCCGGCGTGGCTCAGCTGCGGCCGAGGAGCCCTGGGCGACATTCCCTCCAGCACCGGGCTCCAGCCATCCTGAGCTCCTTCCTCGGCTGACAGTAGGTGAATAAACCCGAACAGGCCGAGCGTCCCACGGCAGCTCCGTGCGGCGCCTGCTCCGGCCGGCCCGGCGTCGCTTGGCACTTGTGAAACATCCTCATGGGAGAAGCGGTGCCAGGCGGTGAGAGCTGTGCCCGTCGTCCCGGGTGCGTCCCGCTGCGAGCACCGCGCCTTACGAGGATCCTTCACCAACCGATCAGAAAAGCTGTCAAACGCCCCCAGGCAAAACACCGTTTTCGAGAGGGAGGCCGAGGTCAGGCCTGGGCGTCGCGAGGGCAGTAGGCCCGGGAGGTGGCGAGACCCCCCGGACGCTGCGAGGGGCACGGGCCTATCCCGGGACGAGGCTCCCCCCTCTAGCTCGCTGTGGATGTTCAGCCGCCCGGGACGGGGAGCGGGGC
>VWZK01016527.1:693288-743942 GCA_013396935.1 Baryphthengus martii | reverse complement strand
GCGGTGCTTCCCTTTGTTGGCCGCGGTTGTACCGGCCCGTGGCAGTTTAGGAGTCACCGACCGAGCGCAGCCCGAGCCCGGCCCCTGCCACCCCGTTCCCGGGGCGGCCGGTGCAGGTGACCCCGGGCAGAGCTCAGGGCTGAGGGAGCTCCGTGACCCGGGGTGACCCGAGGCTTTGCTCCTTCTCCGTGCTCCGGCGGCTGGGTTGGGAGCGATCCCGGGGCGGGGGGACTTGGCTCGGCCGCTCGGTGGCGGTTTGTGACCCCCTCGGTCGGTCAGGGCTGGGCTCCCGCCCTGGCCGCCCCCGGCCGCCTTCCCGGGGGTGTGGTGGAGGCTGGAGGCACTGGGGGATTGGTTTCTTTTTCTTCTAAGGAGCTACAGGTGGGGTACGGTCGTTGTTAGAGGAGTTTAGTAATATTTTGAACATGTATTTTGTGTATTTGCATTGTCCAAAGTAGTAGTTCAGGAAATAATGGGGTGAGGAGGGTTTTTTGGGGTAGATGTCCTTTCTCCCTTTAGCTCTGGCAGGTGGAGGTGAGGGGTTTAAACGCTGCTGATTTGAACCTGGCTCTGCAGAGCTCTGATGTAATGCCAGGTAGCAATGTGGGTGCCCAATTGTGAAGTGTGTGCCGGCTTTTGTACTATGTAAACACATCGTGTCATTATTTTAACAACTCAAACATCACACCGTGTATGCTGCAACGTTTTTAAAAACTTGTCTATCTGGAGTTCTCAAGCTAGTCATTTAGATTCTCCAGTGCATGCAATTACAGGATTGCCTGTGCAGGCTCCTGGAAAATATCAGTTCCTCTTCAGGGACAGGGGAAAAAAACAAAAACCATGAAGCTGATTCAGGATTATAGACACAGAGGCACTGTTGCGTTGGTGTAGCTGTAACTGGATGGTGAAAGGAAATACCCTCCTTCAGAGGGGGGAAAAAAAGGAAGGACAAGCGATGTTCTTCACGGTATATTTTTTTTTTCAATTGTAGAAGAGTTTGAGCCAAGCGTGAGCAGTGTCTTGGAGCTTCCTCTTGACAAACTGCCTTGTCTGCTCCTCGGGCTCCGGGCGCTCTTCGGTTTGTGCCCGCCGCGTAGTGACTCAAACCTTCGCCGAAGTCGGTGGGTGAAGTTCTGCGCTGGCAGCAACGTTGGTCGCCTTGGTTGGCGCTTCTGTCTGAGTGAAACGTAACCTCCGACGGTTTCGTAATGGTCGTAGCGTGATTCAATGTGCAGAGGAGCCGCCACCCTCTCGAAGCTTATCTGTTGTTCCTGGAGTGGCACATGCCAAAGATAACTTAGCCTGGTGTGTGAGCTTGCGGGGTTGTAAGCGTGCTGAAGCCGCTCTGGATATCTCTTTCCAGTTAAATACTGGGAAATAACTTTTTAAAATCAGAGTTACGCCTTTTCAGAGGTGGGTGTGTGTCTGCTGAGGAGGGTAGTTAATGGTTCCTAGCGTAGCCAAGAGGAAGTTTACCTTTAGGCGAGCAGTAACTCATTATCTTTGTTTATGCTCCGGACTCTTGCTTGTTGTCCAAAAATGGTGGTATATCTCAGACTCGGGGAAAATATTTATACCATCAGACTAAATAACGAGGTCCTTGCGGTTTGCGATCTGTGTGATTGGGCTCTGGGTGTATTTCACTGAATGGAAAGGGGCAGTAAGTCCTGGGTGTTTCCAGATCTTGTTTCTAATGCTGTGAGACTCTGTCTCTCAGTTAAAGGGTTTGCAGTGATGGGTCGGGTTCCTTGGCAGGATGGGACTGTTTGCAGCGGGGAGAACTGGGTAACTGAGTGGGTTGGTGTGATCCCTTAATAAAAGGGGGATGAGGGAACGCACAGGGACGTGTAACCGGCAGGTGGTCTCGGAGAGGTCAGCTGAGGAGCCCGTGGTGCCGGCGGGCTGAGAAAGGATCTGGATTTGGACAGAGGAGGAGGATCTCAGCTATATACTTATTAGCTCTTCGATCCAGAGATGCTTCTTGTTCTGGTAAAAATAATAAAATGAGTAGATCTTTTATTTTTCCGCACTTTCCAGCTCCCCAATATTGAGTGGCTCTAAAAGGGAGCGTTTGGGATTGTTACCAGCTCAGCACGTCGGGGATCTGCAGGAGTGTGCAAACGCAGTAAAAAGCTCCCTGTAAATCAGCACAGAATGCACCAGCCATTTAGTGGGTTTTTTAGAGCAGTGATTCTATTGCAGCCTCTGCTCCCAGCCCGTCGCCTTGGCCGCGTGGGGTCAACGATGAAACGGGGCCCTTAAAGGGCTTCTAGAGCAGCAGGCTGCGCACAGCAGAGCTGAGCCACTACTACGTATAGATCTTTAATGCTGCCTGTTGCTGTTGTGTAAGTGATTGCTGTGCAGACTTGCTCCTGCTCTTTGTTTCTGGAATTATTTTTACCCGTGTATTTTAGGACAGGGCTTGTTTATGTTATTAAGCTGATTAAAGACTATAGCCATCGAGGCACGTTGAGAATAGCGTGGCTTATTTCTATAGCGCTGTGAAGTACCAGTCACAATGGGAGCATTTAGAATATAGAATAGAAACGATTACTGCCTGGACTAATAGCTTCAAAATATCAGCGTGCAGCTGGTAGCTGTCCTGGCTTTAAGAGCGGGCGGCTCAGCAGCTCACAGAGAGGGGCAGCTGCACGTTTCCCTGTCGTCTCTTCGTCAGAGAAAAGCACAGACACAGTCACATGGAAGTCCGTGTTCAAAATTTACCCTTCTGGAGCAACAAGAGTTAGATGATACAGTTTATTTTAAGACCTTCCAGAAAACTTCTCCTTTTTAGTTCTGGCTTATATGTCACGAAAGTAGCAGAACTTCATGAGTACCTGGCAAAAAAAAAAAAAATTGTGCGCTTTCCTCTCAGTCCTGATTCAGTCTTAGCACCTGCGAGTCGAGTCTGAGCAAGGACTGGGCTGGTTTGCCGTGAAGCTGTGCATCTTCTGAGCAGACGTTCAGATATTCCAGATTTAAAACCTGCTCAGGGAAGTGATGCAACCCGGGCTAAAATACCAACATAAGCGTAGTGGATGGTAAACATCAAAACCAGCCCTCCTCTTCTCTCACCCTATTTGGCTACTTCTTTATATTTTAGGATTAATTTGCTGCTTCTGTTGCACTCTCTCCGTTTTTATACGAGATGAACAAGTTGTAAATGATGCTTCGCTTCCATGGGATCTCAGCTCTCCAGGCTCCCCAGGTGACAGAACCATCAGCAGGCACACCAAAAGCTGAGGGAGATGGACAGGTTCGCGTCCTGACAACTCTCTGTAAAGGTCTGTTGGCCGCTCTGAAGGCACAGCTCTTGCTGAGCGGTCACCAGCACTGCCCTGGCCTCCTGGAACGTGATTTGAGTCAACTGAGGAGTTTCCTAAGTTAACGCTTTTGTGTCAAGTCTTGATTGGGCTTCTTTGAAATGCTGACAGGTATGAACGGGCTTGCCAGGCACTTCCACTGCTGTGTTTTTCCTCTCCGACACGTGTTAATGCATCTGCAGTAGGGAACACAAACGCCGTGCTGGCAGATCTGCGGTGTCCGGTTAAACTGATTCTGGAACGGCCGTGATCCTCCCAACCCTGGTGGTCCCTTCCACTGAGGTTCCCTTGAGCAGCCCACGCCGATGGTGGGACGAACCAGCACAGGATTGTTGCTGCTTTATGAAATTTCACGTAAAACACTGCGTGAAGCGAGAACGTGACTGCCCGATGAGAAACTTGCCTGCTTGGCAGAGGGGGCACGGAGCAGATTTCTGATTTCTCGTGCAGTAGGAAGGCTGCCGGCTCCTCTCTGCGAGCAGAACTTTCTGTTCCCAGCAACTGGAAAACTGCTTTGGCACAAACAAGACAGAACTTGCATTTGTGCATAATTCTCCAAGGCACAGTTATGCAAATCAGTTGTAAAGTAGCAGTGACTTCAGAAAAAAGTAGTGTTCAGCTGAACGTTGTAGCTGGATAGATTTCTCCAGTAAAGGTTAAGTTAACCCCTTATCACTTGCCAGTGGAGTTGGATATGTCCAAATAGTTTCTTTGCGTTGAAGCGTTTTCTGCTTAACACAAAAAGTGGTGAAAGATGGATGTGACTTGGACCCAGGAAGGTTTATTTGATGGTTGCACAAAGCCCAAGGCTGTATCAATGGCTATATTTGCATCAGAGACAAGACCTTAGACTGTGCAGTTATTTCCCTTGTTAACAAAATAATGTAATAGAGAGGCTTATCACTAGGCAACGTTCCCTGTATCGGCAAAGATGCAGGGGAAGAAAAAGCTTTTCGTGTGTGCCCTTCAGATGGTGGATCTTTGTTCTTATGTGGGCAGTAAAATTATATTTAATAAATGATGGCAATACTGAAACAGTTTGAAAGAATAGTAATTAAATGTGTGTTTTTTGTGGCATTGATTTCTGTAAAGTGGTTTGGGCCCGTTCCATTAGCAGCAGGTAATGGCATTCCTGGGAAACGCGAAGGGCACCGTTAGGTTTCTGTAGGTGGCCCGGTTTGGACTGTGTTCATCCCAGCTCTCCCCCATTCCAGTGAGATTTGCAGCTGTAGGATCCAGATGTGTAACTTACAGTAGGATGGCTTTTCAATATCCGTGTTTTTCCCTCTCCTGTTAACTTTGGCTGCTTCTCGGTGGGTGCGATACCGTCGTGTCAGCCCGTGCGTTCCGCCGGCACCATCTGGGTGTGCATATGCTCGTGAGCCCTTGGGAAAAGGTGGAAAATGCATTTTCTACAACTAGTTTTGGAGGTTGAAGAGAAAATGTTCACCTTGTGTGTTATCCCCTGTCTCCCCGGGGCTACTTGCGGTCCAAAAAACTGGAAGCTGGAGTTAAATGGAGATGATGTGTCATAACTCAGAATACTGACTATAATGTACTAAGGAATACCTAGTCAACTATGTTCCGTCTTTTTTTTTTCAGGTTTTCAGGATGAATCTGGAAAAACTCAGCAAACCAGAACTACTGACACTGTTTAGCATTCTCGAGGGAGAATTAGAAGCAAGAGATCTTGTCATAGAAGCTTTAAAGGTATGTTTTAAGTACCCTGATAAGAAACAAAAATGACAATGGTACTACTATAGGTTCTGCAAAGGTGAAGTTCAGAGGCAAGGATTTATTGCTGGTTATTTAGTAAGAATAACATCACACTGAGGAAGAAAAGCTGAGCCAGTATAAGCCGCTGAGAGCAGCAGACCCGGGCGCTCGTCTCCGTGGTCTTTCCTTTTGCTGGCACAAGCACAACCTTCCAGTGAGGAAGATACCAGCTGAGATGAACCTGTCCAAAAAGTTTGAGCTCGTGTCAGTGCAGCTGCCATCATGGTCGTGAGAGCACTTGAGGTGGGACAGGGCAGAGGGTGTAGCTCGTGCTGCAGGAAAACGGCCGGGTGGTGTTAGCTCGGTGCTTCTGCTTCTCTTGCTCGGGTCGCGTGGGCTCTTTGGGATCCTTGCTGTGTTAATGTTCAGCCTAGAAAATATTTAAAGAACCTGCAGTCCATGTGTAATGCTGCTGCTTTTTGAAGGATGCCTTTTTGAGGCACTCGGCCTCAGTAGGGTGGAAATAAGTGGTATAAATGATGGAAGGGGTCAGCTTTTGAAGAAATGGTTTGTGACAGTGTTGAATATTGAAGGCTTTTTCAAGCTGACCTGTCACTGCTCATAATGTTTAAAGTTTTGGCTGTTTCAGAAGTGGAATGGCAACTTGCAGGCCCGAGAGCTGCAGGGACTTGGTTTTCCAGCAAAAGCTTCTGTAGCTTCATTCCAAATGCAAACACCTCCTGGAGGGGCAGAGGGAGATCCTCCTCCAGAACAGTCGGGATGTCTCTGTGTGTGTTGTTGACTGATTTGGTGTTTAGACAATCTTTATTTTGGAGGAATAGTTACTTCTCAAAGATACCGATTGGGTGGAACACTTATCTCCTCTTAGAAGAGACTTGCAAATACCTCCTCTGTCCTGAGATCATTCCTCTTGTTCTGTGTGGTCAGGATGTGTTACCAAAACAAGCATCACTTTAATACTGCAGCGTGAAATGCGTGAAATGGGACACGGAGAGACCCATGGGCAGGAATGCAGCAGCTCCGTTCCAACAGCTTTTTATTGTGTATTTTCCAGTACCATAAAGCAATTATCTTTTCTGTCGAAATTTAACCTGCAGTTCCCTCTCGCATGAGGAGATTAATATGGTTAGAATACCCTTTGACATAATTTGTCAAGTACTCAACTGAGAAGAAATTAAATTAAAATGTAACCTATACTTGGTAATTATGTCGTATAAAATGCCAAGCTAATCAAAGGTTAGTGCTATTTTCCCCTCCTTCTGTGAGGGACACACTGCAGTGCTCCATTTTAAGACTGTGAGGAAAGCTGAGGTAGTAGGAACGGGCAGGAAAAGCTTTGAATCCCAGCTGGCTCTAGCTGCCCCCAGCTCAGCCTCCTGAGCGTGACCTCCTGGGAAAATGAAACCCCTCCCAAACCAGCCGGTGCTCTCAGCCTCTGGTGAGGTGCTGCAGGTCCCCAGCTGCGCCGTGCCTTGAGTCCAAAGGGTTCATCCAGGAACACTACGGCTCCCATCCAGCTTCCTGCTGGCAGGCGACCGCCTTGCCCTTTCCATGTGGGGAAGGGAAAAAGTCATGTAACTGCTTTATCTGGTGGCCAGGCAGAGTTTTAGAAGCAGAAAACTCCCAGCTTTGCTTTGTCCGTTTATTTGGAATATACAGTTAGAGAAATTCTGGCCTTACTGTGCTTTTCTTTTTGTTTACTGATAGTAACTCTGGTAACAGCTTTACAGAGCTTCACCAGCTGAAAGAGTTTTATTGTGTGTGACTGTAATGAAAGGAAAACCCACCTTGCTAATCTGTTTACTTACGTTTTGATACATATGAAAATGCTGCCCTGGAGAAAAAGCCTGAATTAAAGATTGAAACTCTAAGAACATTTAGTGCATTGGAGAAGTTGAGCTGTAAGGTGCACGGAGCGGGCTTGACAGCTCTGGTGCCGGTGGCAGCGTCAGCTTTCCACACACAGAGGACTCATGGGCTGGCTCTGTTCCCTGTGTGGTAGGAACAGCATCTTCTGCCTCTGCAGCCAGATTTATCTGAGGATTGAGTTTTCAGAGGTGGAGTGGAACCTGAACTTGTTTAAAATCAATCCTCTAACAAATGGTGGTGTTTGTCTCCAGCAGTTCCATTGGACACGTAGATGTCAGTGGTTAAAAATCTGAAGTTCATCTGCCTGGTTACTTCCCATTCAGTAAGAAAAATGGACTTCCCCTCGTGAGCTAATTTGACTTCTAATTCAGATTTAAATGCTTCTGAGCTCTCTGGATGTTTGGGGCAGATCCTTTGGTTCATTATAGGAAAGAACAACCACTCGCAGCGCAAGAAAACCTTCATTTGTAAACTTGTGATTTGATTACAGTACAGTCTGCAGTAATTGATGTTCCTGCACAGTTAGAGAAAAACATTTAGCATCTGGCACTTAGCAGAGAGAATCCATGAGTGCAGGAGACAAGACCTAAAATAGTTTTCTTCTCCCTCATGGTATCAGGCTCTTGTTGCCTGGCTCTGGCCCCGTGTCGGAATCGAGCCGCTGAACCTGGCCCTCCAGAGACCACTGGCTTAATTTGCTCCTTTGCCTCCCTGCCCTCTCTTCACCTGCCCTGCCCAAATCTCCCCCTTTCCTTCCTCGCTGCTTCTCAGGGTGTCTCTTTGCTCCCTCCCTGGGGGCACCATCCAGCCTCCGCCGCTGGGACGAGCGGTTCAGCTCCCAAGCTCTGTCTGGAGCTCAGATGGTTGGGTCACTTCTAACAGGTGCCTCCAGCACGGTGGGACTTGTCCTTGCTGACGTCCTGCACTGGTCCATGTTTTTTTTTCTTGTGTCTTGTTTTTACCTGGGTGGTGGGTGTTTGTGATGGGGCTCATCATCTCTCCCTGTGTGGTTGCAGTGGGCCTGGTCTCGACTTGTGACGTCCATTTCAAATTGCAAAGTTTGATTCAAACATGAGGTACTGGTTTAAAAGGTTAAGTGAAAAATTTTACTGCATTCAAAATATTTTTTTCCAGTGCTTCAGTTTGCTTCCTCTATTTTAAAACATCTTTGGAAAAAAAAACAACACCTTTTTTTTTTTTTTTTTCGCCTGAAAGTAGCTTCCTGTCCACTACATAAATCTCAATGTCCCCCTCAGAACAGACCTTAAGTCTCACTTCTTATTGTGCTCCTTTTCCTGTAGCTATAATCGTATTTAAATCATCAAAACAAGAAACCCTGATGCTGTCAGAGGGTTGCATAACACCGAGGACTGGATCCTCAGTCCTTATTGCCCTGTAGAAAGGATTGGATGTGTCAACCCCAGATTCATCTTCCGGAATAGCTCACGGGGCCTGGGAACAACCCCACGTTTCCATGGGTCTCTCTCACTATGATGGAGCACTTTGTTCCCTGCTCTTTAAAGGAGAACTTTCCATACATGAGCAATGAGGTTCTGTTTACTTTTAGAAAACAGGGAGCAGCTTTCTGGCTTATTCTTTTATGTTAATAAGGCCTTAGGCGATTCACACTGAAATAGAAACTATCTATTTTGTGCTAATGACTGGGAGCTGGTGTTCATTGCTTTGCTGCTGAATTCGGTGATTCACCCTCGAGAGCAGTATTAATGCAGGGCAAAATTAAATGCTCGCTTGTCAGTGGATTTAGAAATTAAGTTTAGAGTGCAATTTCAAAAACTAAGTACCTCTTGTTTAAAAAAAAAAAAAAGGTCCAGTAATCTAAAACTTTGCTGCAGATGCTGGGAAATCTCTCACAGCTGGGGCCGAATGGGCCTTTGCATCACTTGGAAAGCAGCTCCCATGGGCGCTGTCCTGCTGGAACACGGGCTTCTCTTACAGCTTTTCTTGCGAGGTTGGGGAATTCTGTGTTTATTTCTTGCTCTGTTTGCCAGTATCTTGTGGAAGACTGTTTCTCTTGCCCCTTCCCAGTACCCAGAGAGGTGCTGAATGAGGAGCAGAGAGGTGAGGGAATGGTTTCCATGCTGGAATGGTTCCAGATGTCAATTCCAGATGCTCGGGTGTCGTCGGGCTCCCCGTGTTGATGGTGGCCAAAGTGCAGCCTGTGAGTCCCCGAGGCCACTGTCACCAGTGTGCTGGGAGCTGTGCGTGGCCAAGCCCCTGCTGGGATTTGTATCGTCTGCGCTCCGGAGTAGCAGTTCCCAGGGAAAGAAGCTGCAGTTTTGTGCTGCTTGATGCTTCCTAAGAAAATTTCTTAGCTTTTTTTCAAAGCTGATAACAGGTCTTATGTGGGCAAATCTGGGTAGCTCTTGTTTGGCTGGTTTGTTCACTTGATACACTATCTGTCTTAATTGCCATTATTATATTTGAGCAGTTTAATTTCTACCAGGTGGCTCTGTGCTAGGCTTTGCTTCGGAGCTGGAGCTGAAGGAAGACTCCGAATCCCACTCCAGCATTTTGACATTTACTTCTGTGCAAAGCAAGTGATCGCCACCCCCATTTTCCTTCAGTCTGTCAGCGATGGCTGTGACCTCAGCTTGTCTTTATTCCCGATATCTGTCTCCGGGGAGAGAAGCTAATAAGGAAGTTCAAGGCAGTAAGAAGCTATTTAAAGATTATACCACTCTCTGCAACCTAAAGGAGGAACTTCTGTGCAAATGATGACTGGAGAGCTGCATGCACAGTAGCTACAGTTAATTAACAGCCTGTTTATGTTGTGCAGAGGGTTAAAACCTAAACTCTAAAATTACAGACCAGAGTAATACTCTACTTTGTGTCCAAACAACCACTTGAAAGAAGTCTTGGAAATTCCCTGTTTGATGTTCCAGTAAAGCAAGTTGTAAAGATTACTGAAGGCAGAGAGAAAATGCTGTCACATAAACAAGGTTTTAGTAAAAGGAAATCTTTTATAAAAAAAAATAAAAAATAAAATTACACAAATAAGTTATGGAAAGCATTCATCCCCAAACAGCCCAGAAATCCCAAGAGGAAACAGGAGCTTTTCCATAACAAAGTGAAGCCTTTTCTTTGCCTGCCTGCACAGGAAGCCTCTCTTCAGTTGTGTCAGATATTGCTTCTGCTCCATAAAATCAGAATTAGCTCTTTTCAAACGGACTGGCCGTGGTCAATTGCCCTGACTGGAGCTAAAAGCCGGCCAGGTTAAAGTGGCCCCTCTCTGTGTGTGCCCAATTTTGCTGTCGTCAGGAGGTTTATTTTTAAGAGCAGTCAACGTGCATAGCTGCTTCCTTTTTTTAAGAGCAGCCCAAGCTTAAATGTTCTGTTTTCCTGTGGGGGAGGACAATTTAATAGTCTCAAAATTGCCGAATAGTCCGTTGAGTTGCTTGTGGAGTTTGAATGCTGTGATAGGAAATTCCTGAGACTGCTCATTGAGATAATACAGGTGGGGGTACTAAATGAGAAGATCTTCTAATTGCAGCAGTTTGCATCTTCTTTCAAAGTGCAGTTGATGTTGTTGGAAGCGTGTGTGCCATCTCTACTGTTCCAGATTCAATTTTCCACTCCTAAACTAACAATGCTTTTTGCCGCTTTATTTCCTTAGTATTAAAGCTTGATTTCCTGTGGTTTTATGTGTCTTAATAGTTTGATACCAGGATCTGAGAAATTCTTGCATCTGAGATCAAAGCTGGCTTTTCCAGTTTGAGCTCACTAAAAGAATATTTCTCTTCCATCACCAAGTTGCTTCTGTTTTGAAAGTTGAACAAAAGCTGTATTTAAGACCGAATTGCAGTCCAAACAGGGCAAAATCCAGACTGTTGGAGGCATTTGTATTGGACCTCCAACGGCAGTGGAAGTTGAACTGAAGAGTTGCCTCAGTGAGGAGCATAAGCCGTGGGAGAAGCCACTGGTGTATATGACAATCCAACATCTGTATAAAATAACCTGTGTAGATTAATTTTAGAAGAACTGTTCCGATTATTTTGGTGACGGGAGGTGGCTGCTCGGCGGGACCCAGAACACAGAGATGTCACCAGCAGCAGCCTGAAAAATCCAGATTTGCATTCCCAGGTGCGTGGCGGCCCAGCTGCCAAAGCACTGGGTTTGTTTTTGTAAACTAGATGTGGTCAGTGTGGGTGACCTGTTTAAGACTTTTCCTAGTCTAGACAACTTTAATTAAATGTTTGTGCTCTGCTGGCTACTGAAGAAGAATAGCTGGACTTCAGAAAGCTATTAATGTTATGATAGTCTCATCTATTTGTCATGCTCGTTCAGGAAAATACTTAATTGCTCATGGTAGCGAAGAAGAACTTCTTGTTCTTTCTCAGACAGGAAATAAACCCTGCCATGAAATTCAACAGAGCTCAGGAGAAGCAGAGAAAAAACACAGCTTTTGTCACACCTTCAGTATTGCAAAAAATCAGAAGTTACAGGTACTGGCTGTGACCTTAATCCCAGTTCTTCAAGCTTTTATTATCAAGAACTTGCCCAGAAGTGACCCTTTGCAATTCCCCTCGGTTCCGTGTGCTGGTAAAAGGCTGTTGCCTCCCGCAGGGTTCCTCCTGTGTTTGTGTGTGGCTGTGGAGTGACGGGACCGGTGTGGGCTGGGGTTCAGGGAAGAGCAGCTCATCTCTCAGAGCAGTTTGGCCAGCTGGATGAATATCCCAATTTGTATTTACAGACTTTTTCATGCCTGAGTCACTTGAAAATTCCTGACACGTTTATAGTGAGGTTTGGTTGAGTCATTTTTTATAAATTCTTCAGAATAACTGAAGATTTCCTGCCCTTCAAAAAAAAAAAAGCCTGTGGTTTTTCCTGTGATTCATTAAATCAGGGGTAGCTCATTATCCAGGGCCACCCTCCCATTTCCAGGGCTGATCTTTTTCCTTCCTCATTTTTTTTTTTTTTTCTTCTTGTAAAGTTAGAACAGTATCTCAAGGTCTGATCAAAGGTAATGGTGGATGTTACTGATAAAGAGGGAGAGCTGTTTGTTTCCTGCAAGGTTTAAAATGCAACGCCAAACCAATATGGTAGGAGAAGTGTCCCTGGTTGGGTTTGGTCATGGAGGGGATATAAAAAGAGAAATGTTTTGTTTGGTGCTTTTTATGCCTCTTGTCAGGGTACTGAAGACGCTTTGTGAGCAGAAATTGACTTTTACTAGGGTTTTTTTTTTAATACTAATCACACGGTTGCATCTTAGAATATCAGTAGGACCGTCAAATCTCATCAGCTGTTTGAGTAAAACAAAGCTTTATTGTCTGTCTGTCCGTCCCCTGACCTGTACAGCCCAGTTGCAGCATTTTGCTCTCCTGTTTCAGTGTACCTGTACCCACCGGTGTGCGGGGCGGTGTCCAGAGCATCGCTGCCGCTCCCGGACGCAGGAAGGGTTTGCGTTTTCCATACAATTTACTGGGACTTCAGAAAGCAGCCATTCCCATCAACACTGGTTTCTAAGCTCTTCTCATTTCCATCAGACTCGGCCTTTCCCACCTCCCAAGATGTCCTCAAGCGATCCCTTAAGAGAGGGGTGACAGTGTGCCGTTGGAGGCCGACCGCTCTCGCCCGGTGCCGCGGCTCCTGCGCCCGCGCGGCGAGGCTGGCACGGCCCCACTCGCTATTCAGAGCAGGACCTTGTTTTCCACCCTGCGGCAGCTGAACGTTCACAGCGTCAGCAGAGCCAGGGCTTTGTGGGGTTTGGGCTGAGAGCCTTCAGCTCTGAAAAGCTGCTGTGTTTAGCTTGGAATGGCTTATTTCTGCTCCTGCTCCCGAGGATGCCCGGATGCGAGCACAGAGAGCCGCAGCTCGCCTGGTAGCGTGCGGGCAGCGCTGCTTTGGAGCAGCCTCTGGAGGCAGAAACCTGTTGTGCTTCTGCTCTGTTGGGAAGAGTGCAGCTGGCGTCTTACCCACTGCAGGGCACGCTAAAACGCGCTCAAGTGCGCTTGAAATTAAACTGCTTTACAGGGGATAGCTCACTGGGGGGGAAATGGTGCTTAAAGGCTTCTCAGGGAAGGGTGGTGTTGATGATGGGGGCAGAGGAGAGTCCACCTCCTGATGGCCTCGGCAGGAACCATGCCTGCGGAGCAGTGCGGAACCTTTGTGTGCTCTAGAACAGCAAAAGTGTGAGTTACCCGGTAAGGCCCGGTTACCATGACGACAGCGAATCAAGAAGAATCAAATTTAACCCTTGGATTTGAAGGTGTTCTTTCTCAGCTCTGCCACGCACAGGATTGTGCTCTGGGGGATACACGCTGACACAGGTTTCCCCCAATGTGCAGCATTTAGCCCGTGACCGTGTCAGTTGAAATATATGATTACATTTCTTGGAGCGGAGATAGATCAGCTCTGAGGGCTCTTTTGAATCTAGGTCTGTTTTCCCTCTTACATCTTTTGTTGCATGGTTGTCTGTTTTCATGTGGTTTCTTATCAGGGTGGTAAGCATGCAGATAATATTTTAATATCTGTGTGCTTATGAAATCCAGGTTTGTTTTGCAGAACTTCAACAGTAGTCATTCAGTAGGATAAGGCTTCTGGTATCCTAACAAATTTGCATCTGGAATGGCTGGTTCTAAAGCCTGTAAATGTAAAGCCCAGTACAGTGAGCCTCCTTAATTCCCGCATGTCACCAGAAGAAACCTAATCACTCCTATCTTGCTTCTTGAGAAACTAAACTTTGTTTAGTCTGGACGAGGACGTTTAGGGATTTTATTAACAACTTACAGATTTATAGGCTACTGCGAGAATAAAACTCTTTAATTGCTCAACATGAAATTCTTTGATGGTGACATAGTTGAGACAACCACGGAAACACCACAACAGCAGTAAATGATTAATTGGGCAGGAACTGATATTTACCTTCTTAACTTTCACACGACTGTGGGATGTCAGTCACGGGCAGAGAGAGCAGGTAGCTGTGGTATGAGGATGTTGGTAGACTGAACATATTGTGGAGATACTGCATTTTCAAGCAAGTCTTTGTTTCTAGTTTGTTTGGGGCCACTGGGTTAAAAGACGTTATTCAACTGGAGGGACAGTGAGAAATGAATCCAGCTCTTGCTTCATTTGACCTCCCACACGGTTATTTCCGACTGCCTGTGAATGGTCTGTATTTGCTGGTATTCACCTGTGGAAACACAAGTGGCTTTTGCAATTCTCATCAAGACTGGAGGATCTGGCCTGGATCTGAACTGTTAACAGTTTAAAAATCCCTTCTGAAGGTGGAAGGATTATTGTCCTCACCCGATGCTCATCTCTTCATAGTCTTCACTTACTGATGAGGGTCTGTATGTGAAAAACGTGGTGTTTGTCCCCTCACTGGTGGCGAGGTCCAGCTGGGCATTGGAGGTCACACAGGTGGCATGAGCTGCGCTGCTGTTGGTACGTTTCTCAGGCAGTTTGTCTTGGCAATTACTGTCTCTCTTGCCTGTTAACCAAAGACCTTTAACCTGACACATGTGGTTGTTTTCTTGTCTGGAGGTTGTTATAGCAGGTAACAGGGTATGAATCAAACAGTGTTAAGGTCTACTTATCTCTAAGTGGAAAAATGGAGGAGAGGAATATTAATACCAACTACTTTCTTCTGTTTTTTCTTCTTTTTTTTTTTTTTCCTTTTTCCTCTTTTGAGTATATTGAAATGCACATTTGTTTTTGTATTGCAGGCCCAGCACAGAGACACGTTCATTGAGGAACGCTATGGGAAGTACAACATCAGTGATCCATTAATGGCGTTGCAGAGAGATTTTGAGACCCTGAAAGAGGGAAATCATGGTGAAAAGCAACCAGTGTGCTCCAATCCCTTATCTATTTTGAAAGTGGTGATGAAACATTGCAAGAATATGCAGGAAAGAATGTTATCCCAACTAGCTGCTGCGGAGAGCAGGCACAGGAAGGTGGGTTTTGTTTCAAGTAAAATGTGCAAAAGTTAATAGTTGGATTTTGACAATATATTAACATCAGCAAAAACACTTGAACGCCTTGGGGTTTGGTAACCAAAAGGACTTTGCATCTTTGTTTAAACTTCTCACTGACTAATGCAGCTGTTAGGGTGCCCACTGGTATCTAGAAGCTCTTTTACGACGTCAGGTTTTGGTGTACTTTTGGCTGCTGCCTGAGCCAATGCCATCCCGTGTTGTTCCAGGTACGTCACTCTTGCTTTGATTAAAACTCGCTAAATCATGTACAGAGATCTCAAGCTTCTGTTTCTAATGAAAAGGTTCAAAGTTGAATCCTTTCTTTCATTGCCCATCAGGACGTGGGTTAAAGTTCATTTTCCCGTAAGCTGTTTCGATGGGGATAAGAGAGAGCAAGATCCTTTCAGGCTGTGAATAATTCGAAGCGTTTCTGTTGCAGAAACCTTGCTGTGACATAAGCAACCAGCCCGCTTTGACATCACGGGCACGACACCTAGGGCAGGCAGCTGGAGGAATCTTCAGCTTTTGGTTTGTCCTCCTAAGTCTGGAAGGAGCAGCAAGGCTGTGTGGCTCACTTCTCAGCCGAGTATCTGGCTAAGCCACCCTGATCTGAAATCAGATATTTTTTTCCCCTTCTCATTCTATCTTTCCTGCCTCCTTCTGTAAAAAGATTCCTTGTGCACTTAAAGATATTCCAGCATTGTTTTGAAGTTTAAATTTCAGGAAGACTGAGGAGCTACTAAATTCCTGGTGAGCATGTGACGGGAGAGCCTAGGGTTCTGGTGGTGAGATATGGCAGAATCTCTTGAGAAGTTTGTATTCTGGCTTTTTTGTTGAGCTAATAGAATTTCAATTATTCGTGTAATTCAGTGTTAAAGCTGAAGGAGCTCCTTCACCGGCTCCTTATGGCAAGCAGCTTCATTTCAAGAGCTCATCTTGTTCTTAAGTGGAAGAACAAGTTAATGTTCTTCAAAATAAACTTTGCACTGCAGTCCTCGAATCCCCTGTAAGAAAGTGTGTGCAGAGTACGGCTGGAGCCGGCGCGAGGATCTTCTCGTTGTGACTGTCAGTACCCCTGGCTCCGGCTGCCTGGTCTCTGGAGCAGCTCCTCTGCTCCTGCTGGGGCTTCTGTTCCTGGTCCTGCCGGGAAATTCTGATGAGGGCCCAGCACAGCCAAGGATGGAAAACATCAACTGCTCACAGCTGGTCTGCACTCTGGGGGACAAATGTGCCATTTAGCCAGTTAGCAGTAAAATGAAGATACATCCCCTGTGAGGTTTTCCTGACTTCTTTCACAAACTGACTCGACTACACCAAATAATAACAGAGTAACTTGTCCAAAAGCTGCTTTTATGTGACTTTTTTTGAGTTGAATTCAGATGTCTGAGGCAACAGAGGTTGCTCTCCCATGTCGCTCGGCTTTGGCCCGTGTGCGAAGCGGCTTCGAAGCGACCGATGTTTGTTTGGCAGGTGATTCTGGACCTGGAGGAAGAGAGGCAGCGGCACGCCCAGGACACGGCGGAGGGGGATGATGTCACCTACATGCTGGAGAAGGAGCGGGAGCGGCTCACCCAGCAGGTAGGCTTTGGGAGCTGGTAATTACCTGGCCCACGGAAACCCCAGGCTCCTGGGTGGTGAACTCGGTGGTGATGTCTAATTGCACCTCCGTGTTGAAAGAGTAGCAGGGACCTCCCTCCTCTGTTAAGACACTCCCAGCTCTTATCATTTTGATATGAAAATCTTAATTTTTCAGGGTGTTTTGGTAGCTGAGCAGTGCTGACAGCTATTAATAGGCAATTAAAAGCTTTGAAATCCTACTTTAGCCCAAAATCTGAGGAGTTGTGAAGAAGAGGGCTGCCCTTACAAACGACAGGGCTCGCTAGTACTCAAAATTCAGAGTAAGTCATGAAAGATCTCCAGGGGGTTTTATGCAGAGATTATAAATATTTAAGCTACTGTTTTCTGTTACTCAAGCGCTGTGGACTTTATTAAACATACATAACACATCAGCATTTTAAAGCCTAAATGCCTTTACAAGGCAAACAGACAAAGCAGCCAATGAGGCGGAAGGGAGCCTCGCTGCACATCGCTTGTTCAATCAGCGCCAGGCACGCTGGGTGGGTATCTCGCTAAAGGTCAATTGAATTTCATACATGATAAAACTAGTAGTAAGTAATAATATTTAATACGTGCAGCCCGAGTCACACACGACTGTCAGGCCGATACCTGAGGCAAGAGCCTCTCTTGGTCGTTGCCATCTTTACCAGGAAATTTCTCCAAGATACATCAGTAACCCTGTTCCCTTTTGGGGCATTTTGCTTCATGGACTCTCAGGAGGTTTTGTGGTTCCCTTATGGTGTTTTTTGTTCTTATCTTCCAGCTGGAGTTTGAAAAAAACCAAGTGAAAAAGTTTGAAAAAGAACAGAAGAAGCTGTCGAGCCAGTTGGAGGAGGAGAGGGCCCGCCACAAGCAGCTATCTTCCATGCTTGTCGTGGAGTGCAAGAAAGCCACTGCCAAAGCAGCTGAAGAGGGGCAGAAGACGGCAGAATTGAGCTTGAAATTGGAAAAAGAGAAGAGTAAGGTGAGTAAACTGGAAGAGGAGCTGGCGTCCAAGAAGAAGCGGGGTTTGCAGATGGAAGCACAAGTAGAAAAGCAGCTCTCAGAGTTTGACATTGAGCGAGAACAGCTCAAAGCCAAGCTGAACCGAGAAGAAAACCGTACAAAAGCACTCAAGGAGGAGGTGGAATGTCTGAAGAAGGCCCTGAAAGAGCTGGAGGCTTCTTGCCAGGAGCACGGTCCTACCGAGCCTTTGCAGCCAGGCCCCTCGGTGACGTCCAGAGGCGTTGAGACTGACGGTCCCACGGTGAAGTCTGTGTCCTGCCAGACAGAGTGTCCACAGGCTGAGCGGACAACTCCCGCCGGCTCGAGCAAAGCCACACATGCTGCGGTTCCCAGCCCCACTACACCGACTCACGCCCACGCAAAATCCAACGGTCACTGCGAGCCGGAGGCGCAGGCGGGCGGCGAGCCGCTGCCACAGGTGAGCTCCGTGGAGAGCCCGACGCAGAAGGAGAAACCTGCTGGCGCAGCCTCCGAAAGTGCCGTTGAGAATGGAAGTTCTCCCGTAAGAACAGAGTCGCCGGTGCCTCTGATGTCCCAGCTGCCTTCTGGCGGGGTCTCCCTGTCTCCCAGCAGCACGGCTGCCTCCTCTCTGACACCATCTCCTTGCTCCTCACCGGTTCTGACTAAACGCTTAGTAGGAGCTTCAGCCGGCAGCCCTGGGTACCAGTCGTCCTACCAGGTGGGAATCAATCAGCGTTTCCACGCGGCTCGGCACAAGTTTCAGTCCCAAGCTGAACAGGAGCATCAGTGCAGCGGCCTGCAGAGCCCGCCGTCGCGGGATCTGTCTCCCACTCTAGCAGACAACTCTGCCGCCAAGCAGCTGGCTCGCAACACCGTCACCCAGGTCCTCTCCAGATTCACCAGCCAGCAGGGACCTATTAAACCGGTCTCCCCCAACAGCTCACCGTTTGGCACGGACTATCGAAACCTGGCAAATGCCGTGAGCCCCAAAAACGAATCCGGTCACTCTCCAAGCTCTGGCAAGGTTTCCAGTCCGCTGAGCCCGTTGTCTCCCGGAATTAAGTCACCAACAATTCCTCGAGCAGAAAGAGGGAACCCTCCACCTATTCCTCCAAAGAAACCCGGCCTGGCTCAGTCGCCTGCTGCTCCGGCTCCGCTCCCCAAAACCTCTTCCCAGGGCTCCGCTCTGGGAGCCCACATGGACGTGACAAGCAGCTGCTCTAACACTGCTGTAGTGTCCAACGGCAAAGACCTGGAGATCCTCCTGCCAACCAGCAGCTAGTCTCCAGAAAATGTGAATGTGACATTCCGCAGCTTAGCGTCCTAGGGCTAAGACACTGTTTTTCCACTCCATGTTATTTATTTCCATAGTAGCAGATTCTGTCTGTATAAAGCATTTAGTATATTTTTTTCTTTTTTGATAGGTAGGAAAATATTTTTGTTTATGAAGAAACCTTAACTACAGCTTTATACAGTAGCCTCAAAAATATCTTGTGGAAACAGTCAGATCATTAGAGATAACAAGAACCATAATCACATGGTGGGACCTAACGATCAAACTCTAATGGGGCTGAAATGCTACTTTTAAATTATGCTGAAATAACTTTTGCAGACTTTTTACTCCAGATGAACATTCTATAAGAAGTGCCTGAACTAAGCCTGCAATATGAATGTGATTCTCTGAACAAGGTGAGGAGGGGGGGACCATCTCGCTGCACAAACAAATTCTTCTGCGAGTCCTGAATGTTGAAACCAACACTGGTTTTCTTTTTAATTCTTTCCCTTTGCTAAAATAAATTAGCAAATGTGCTACAAATTCTGTATGGTGACCACCAGCCTGACACAGCCAGCCACGCTCTGGGCCTCCTGGCTCTTTGAGAAAGCAGACCTACGATTCTTGGGGTAAAATTTAGCCATGATGGAATCCAGGTTACTTTTCTCGGGGTAGTTGTTGTCCGTGTAGTTCTTTTTGCTTTCCTGCAGAGGTGCCTGTGTGCTTTAAGTGGCTCGACTCTGGGTTCTGGTGTCACCTCCAAGCTCTTCAAGCATTCTACTGTTGTGTGTAGAACTTCTGAAAAAAGGGTCTTGCTGTTACTTGACAAAGATCTCGCTATTACTTGAAAAAAAAAAAAAAATCACTAGTCTATACAATACAGGTTTTTGGCAACAAGGGATCTTCTGCTATCAACAAAAGTAATAATTTTGTGGGACCTTGCTGGTTTTCCTTGACTGCGAACACAGAACCAAGTCGTGGCTGTCACAATTGAAAGCGGACAGACGTGCGAGTCCTTTCGCACACGTACACACCAACTACACGGTGTGTGGGAAAATTGTCGTCTATTCCTGCTCTTCCTCCTCAGAGGGAGAAAATGTGGGAATTGGTTGAGATTTAAAAAGTCACTGAGTGAGGAATTGCCAAAGTTTGAGGCAAATAATGTATGTGAAAAGTTATTTGAGCCCAAGAGGGGAGGAGCTGCTGATTGCTGCACAGAAGGGTCTGTCCTGGCTGCAGGGGCACTCCTGACGCTGCCTGAGGATCCACGGCAGCGTGGTGGGTTCCAGAGTCACTGCGATGAGGACCAGAGGGATGGGCACAAGAGCAGTGACAGAGGCTGGGAGCAGAGCCCTGGGCCCCTTATCTCAGGTGCTGTCTGCAGGCTGATCCTGAATTTAGAAACTGGCCTTGCTGCTCCGTGTCAGGCGGCGCTCGGCGTTTCCCTTGGCGGCAGCAGCTTCCCGCTGCCGGAGCCGCTCTCTCTTGTGTCATTTTCCAATATTTAATTAGACAAAATGCAGCCACCGCTGTTGTAGGACAGGTCCCTGCGGCAGCGAGGAGGATGTGCTGCTGCCCATGGTCCCGGAGGCTGGTCCTGGCTCCGGGTCTCCGTAGGACACCGGCGCTCGTGTGCTGCCACGATGCGGCTGTTGCCTGATGTAGCCCCACGGCCCACCCCCCGCCCCGGCACAGCCAGCGCAGGTCTTTATACCTCAACCAGAGGCTTTTGCAGACCTTTTAGTAGCCTTTTAACTCATGCTATTACGTAAGTGTTGCTGCTCCTGATCCAGTGGGTCTCCTGCGGACGAGAGATAAACGGGCAGTGGCTCTTTTGGAAGCACATTTCTTGTTTTGTTTTGTTTTTTAAGTATCCACAGCAGATTTTTCCTCTTGATGAGAGTAGTTGTCAAAACTGATGGACAGGTGGATTTTGGCCTGTGTTTCCCCTCCAATTCACAAGTGAGGCTTTTGTATACACTGCTTTAACGTGTTTCTTTGCTTTTACATTAATCTGAAAGGTATTATCCCCTTTATCAATAGCTCTAGAGAGAGAGATACTACGATGAAGTCTATAGGAAATGCACTGAGTACTGATTCTTCTCAAGTATAATGTGGGGGGGGGCTGCAAAAGAATGTATTTTTGCTAGTAGCCCATCTTCTGAGAGAAACTAAGCACAAGGTACTAAACCAGATACAACTAATTCAGTGAGACATTTAGAGTTAGTATTTAACTGTTGATGTAGATTCTGTGTGGAAGCAACTCAATATTTCTTCGATAACTCCCATCTGTTTGAAGCAGACGTCCTTGCAGAGTTTGTCACTGGTTAATGGAGTATAATGAAGTGCAAATCGTATACACTAGTATTAACTCATTAACACTTGTAAATTTGTAAAGCCAAATGTACCAAGCTGAAGTCTTTAATCATTTTTATAGCTGATGGCATTAAACATGTTAAACATTCATATTATCAATAAAGGATTTTATTTTTAAGATGTGCAAATTGCTTAAGAAAATGTTTGAAGTCAGGACTAGGTGTGGACTGAGGCTGCCCGGCCGGAAGCAGTCCAGGAGGTGATGGTCCTGCTGCCGTGGGCAGGTGGAAGCTGCAGCTTTGATGTTCACTCTGACAGGTCAGAAGAAAGAAAACTTTCCTGGAGTGTGACAGATAAGGAGCAGCTGTGGCCAGCGCTGGGCTTGGGGGGGGCTGGTCCATCTCCACCATCTGAAATGGGTGGTGCTGTCCCTTGGTGGGTTCTCAGTGGCAGCAACGTCACCTTCAGGTGACAGCGGACAGCAAGCACTGGGTGATGGTGGCTTTTAGGCATATTTAAGTAAAACCCATTCTCCCAGAGCACCTCTTTGCTGCAGTGTTATGATACTGAATTGATGCTGCCCTGGGGGTGTTACACCCAAGTGCTTTGGGTTTGGGGACACTGGGTGTGCCAGGGCCCTGCTGATCCGTTCAAGCAGGATGCAGAGTTTCCCGTGGAGGTTCTTGCAGCCACAGCAGCACGCCGAGGAGCATGGCTCAGGTATTTTGTGGGATACAGCTGAGTGTCCTAGCCCAAAAAGGCTACAAAAAGTCCCCTCTGCTCAAGATACATCATTACCCCGCAGGAAACCAGAACATTTCTTCCCTGGAGAGCCAGGGTCTGCTCCAGGTGCCCTGGGGAAGAGTCCGCAAGTCTCCCTGATACACACCTCACTAGTGACCTGTTTTTCTTATCTTTACATCGGTTCAGTTGAACAGGTTCTGCAGCAACCCAGCGAAGAAGCTCTTTGTTATCTCATCAGACTTGATGACGCTTGGGATCAGTGCTGCACAGGTGACAGTACCTGCTCCGGAGCAGCCCAAAGCAGCTGCCACCAAACAAGCGCCGCTTCCATCTGTCACTGTGATCTCCACCGAGGAGGCCGAAGGTGAGGAGCTCTGCCTGGGCAGGAATGGGAACCGGTATGTGTCTCGGCCACAGCCCTGCGTAGTTTTTATACCAATAGAGGTGGGAGGAAGGTCCTTGCCCAAGCCAGGAATGCCCACAAACCCCTTTATAAACAGTGCTGCACTGCTGCTCGCGCCGTGCTGCGTGTACTGAACCGAGGGCGTTAATCCTAATTCGGGCTGTGGGTGAGGCTTAAGCCCATTTATAGTGTGATGAGCTGAGCCTGGCCCCATTTTCTGCACAGGAGAGGGTGAGTCAGCTCCTCAAGCACAAGGCTTCTATTCATCCCCTCGAATCGCATCCGCCCTAGCTCCACTTTGCTCTGTCCTGGCTGATGTGGCCGTGGGGCTGTGTGTGTGGGGCAGTGGGTGAGATGAGGGGCCGGAGAGGATTTTGGCGTCTCTCCATCATCCATCTGCAGCTCTAGTGGGATGTGCAAAGCGATCCAAAGAGTCGTGGTGGTATCTCCTGATACCAAACCACCCGATGCTCACTCCGGGGGCTGACAGGACCCTGCCTGCCCCACTCCCGCCCCACTCCAGCCCTTGTTTTCCCGGTGAGAAGTCAAACGTTGCGTTGTTGGCAAAAGCCGAGCGGCGTCTGCTCCTCNATCCTCCCGGGTCCGGGCTCGGCAGCGGCAGCGCCCACCCCGGGGACGGGAAACGGGCTGTGACTGCCCCGCCGCAGGGTACCCCCCATCGCAGGGTACTCCCCTCACAGGGCATCCCCATCCTGGGACATCCCCCCATCCCAGGCCGTGCCCTGTCACAGGCCATCTCGCCACAACAGCCACGGGTTTACTGCGCTGTCACGGCACGGCAGCTGTTCCTAGTATTCCCAGCTCCCTCGGCAAGAGCTGGCTCCCTGCTCCATCCCCAGCAGGAGCTCAGCACTGGAAGAGGACTCCAGCACTCAGCCGCTATCCCAGGAATACTGTGAGTCCTGCCGAGGTGCTGGCTCCATGTGCCAGCTCCCAGCCTCCTGTCCCCAGCTCCTGCAGGCACGGATGAAAGGACACAGGGACTGCTGGGGACTGGGCTGCGGGACGGGGCTGGGAGCTGGCACCGCAGGATCGGCCGCTGACCCAATGCCAGGCTGAGCACGGTGTCTGGTGCCCAGCCACGCTACTCCAGAGCATCTTATGGGTGAGAAATGCCCAGGGGTGAGCAAAATTCGGAAGCAATAGTGGGGCGATGAACCACACTGCTGGGGAGAGAAAGGGGCCAGCAGTTGTGGTGGATTTCTAGGGGACAGGGGGTGCTGGTGAAGCTCTGCCAGGCCATGGTGAGAGCAGGGTCAGGGTGAGCACATGGTGTAGCTGCAGTTCCCAGGCGCATCCCCAGGGAAGCGTGGCTGTCCCCCAGACACCATAACTTGCCTTTCTGCCAGCAGAAAGAGCTTTCGTGTTGGTGAAACTCTCCCATAGCGCTGGCTTCGGGTTGCCTCGGCCACAGTGCCTGTGGACACCGTTTGTTTGCACAATCCAGCCGCGAGCCAGACCTGGCTCTCACCCTCTGCCGGGCCGTGCGCGGCCAAGGAGGGCTTCAGGCGCTGAGTGTTGTTGTGAAAAGTTTTCATGCTACAGGTTTAGCACAAGCAAGCATGCCAAGAAGCTGAGGTCTGCTTACCCCACTTTCCTGCCCTGCTATTTCAGCCTCGGCCACGGCTGCTGATAACCCCTGGGCGCCATCCAGGCGCCGCAGTCACCGCCACGGCCCCATCACCCGTCAGCTGCCAGCCGCGGGCAGGAACCCGCCGCCGCCATCGGAGCAGCAGGTTAAAGGGTCCGGGAAAATCACTTTGGGGGCAATCGTCCCTTTTGGGATGAGGACGAACTACCAAACACAGAGCTGGATTTGGAGGTTGAAATGCCATGTGCTTGGGTTTTTCAGTCCTCTACTTCCAGCTTGTGCATCCTGCTGGCTGCTCTGGTCCCAGCTTACTCCCAGGCCAGGAGGGTCTTGGGCCACACAGGCTCATCCCCGGGTAGGGGGCTACAGAGCACCCGACGCAGGCTCTGCTCCCCTGCGGTGCCCTCCCATGGGGTGAACGGCTCTGGAGAGCAGCGCGGAAGAGAGGTTCCAGCTGAAGAGCTGATTCTGATGGATTTCATCCTGCTCTGAAAGAAGAGAGGAAATTCATTTCGTGTCCAAGAGCTATTTACATGTTAATGAAGCAAGTCCATGTGCTGCTGGTGAGGAGCTGGAGGAGCAGCACATTCGCTGAGCCTGGGCAAGAGCTCTCCTTGTACCCACACGCCACAGGCAGAGACCCCCTTGGAGCCCCCGCACCGCCCAGCAGTGCCCCGTGCTCCCACAGCCCAGGGATGGATCTGCTGCCACCGGTGGCTACAGCTGGGTGCCGAATGGTGAAAGGTTCTCCAATACACTGGGGCTGCAAACCCCAAACAAATCCTGGCGACTTGGAGGATGGAGAGCAGGGTCTCCAGGTTATCCTGGAGCCACAGCTGCCCACAGCCACATTTCAGGCCAAACAGGAGCTCAGGTTGTTTCATACAAGGCAGCTTGGTGACAAAATGGACTGAGACAGGCACCAAGCCTGCGAAAGCACAGTCCATGGGCAGCCTTGTCCCCAGGGCCAGCGGCTCATCCGACGGGAGAGCCTGGCTCTGCCACAGCTGCCTCTTGTCCGCAGGAGCCTCACGGCACAGCCTTGGCCAGGTGATTTATCTTTTGTCACGGAGGAATAGGGAGACCCTGCGATTAATAAACCCCTGGCTTAGGCGGTAACGCGGCTCTGCCATCAGCGCCGTAAACATCGCCCTTGTTCTGCCGGTGCCTCGGGATGTGCCGAGGGCCGGGCACGGGCGCAGCGCAGATGTTATTGTAGGGGCTGCCCGCGGGGAGCGAGGTCAGGGCTGTTTGACGAGGAGGAATCGCCATCGGGAGGATGTTTGTTTTTGTAGCAGCTGGATGTGTCTCGGGGAGGGATGGGAACGTCTTCTGTCACTCGTGGGCCAGGAGGAGGCTGGCAGGGCAGGGATAAAGCTCCTGACAAGTTTGGACTAGCAGGCGAGTTGATTAGCTGAGAGATGAAAATTCACAGCTCTGCTCTTGCAGGGGCCGTGAGCTGCTGGAGATGTGTTTACGTGAGGGGAAAGCACCCCCGTGCACGCCACCCGGCCCCCGACGGTGCTGAGCCCCTGGTCCTGGTTAACCCCCGGCAGTGCAGGGCTGGGCAAAGCGCCTTGGGTCGGTAACGGGTCCCCATTGCAAGGGCAACTGTGGCGTCCCTGCAGAGCCAAGTCCCTTTGCCATGTGGGGACGAGGGGTTGCTACAGAGGGTGTACACCCCAACTGCCCCTCGGAGCAGGTAACTGCTGGCTGCCTGAGCACCCTGGACATGCCCCGTGTCCCACCACAGCTGTGGGCATTGGGGTCTGGATACCCAGCGCTGCCTCCCGTGTTAATTTGCAGCCAAGGGTGGAGAAGAAATGGTGGATGGTGGGGATGGGCCCATGTCAGCCAAGAGCCTGGGCCAGGCTGCATCTGATGGTACCGATTACCCGATGATAGACAGAGATAAACGCGTACAGCTGGAGGCAGAATAAATCGATGTTATATGTTCTATAATTGTCTTCAAAATAAGGTAATGACTGGCTCTTGGAATGCTTTGATCTTATCAGAAAGACAAGGAATACACTAATGGCTTTAATTAGACTTCGAGGATGAAATGAATTTGGCCTCCTGGGTGAGCTGGTTTCTGGAATTGACCACTGGTGGGGATAGAAAGGCTTTAATCAGATTTAGGCTCTTTAATACCCACAATAGTGTGTGTCTGTATGTGTGATACAGCCCAATTGTCAGGCCTGGACTGGGGGGGGCAGTGTCTGCAGGCTGCGTGTGCTTGGACTGCCGGTGTGTTTGGGCGCCTTTTCTCAACGTACTTCCCATTTGTGTTTGAGCTCTGCAGATTCTGCTCTTTTTCATTTACGGGCTTCCAAAAGAGAAGCGAAAACAACTTGCCAAAATAGCCGTGGAAAGCTGGTAGTTGTTTCATTTCCCAAGAGCGGGGTGAGGGCAGCTGCTCTGGCAGCGCCAGCCACACTCGAGCATCCACCGCCAGCAACCGCCAATTCCCACAGCTTAATTATTGCATCGAACGGCGACAGTCGAAGCATCGGAAAAGCTCCTTATCTCTCCAGGATCACATCTTGGTGCTGTCCCCCAGAAACCGTACAATAAGCGGTACGTAACGTGGTGGGTGAGCAGACTCTGACTCAGCACCGTGACTCACCCAGTGAAGCCGGTGCTCACCAGCCGGTCCAGGCTCTGCGGCGCTGGGTGGGGACCACGGGCGACCGGAGCTGAGCACCACTGGGGTGACGGACGTGAGCAGAGTGGGGATGCCACGGCTCTTGGGGGGAATCCTACCTCTCCTCTCTGAGTGCCCCTGTCCTGAGGTGTCCCCAGAGTGGCCCCACACCAGCATCTCTGGGTGGCCAAGGGGTTGGCAGGGGCTGGCTATTTTCAGAGGCTGCACCTGACCTTCCCCTCGTCATTTCCTAGCAAAACTGGGCTGCTCTCTGAGCAGCAGCAGCCCAGATGCTGAAGCTAAACATGCAGCAGTTCCCCTCCCTAGGCCGTGTTTATGTCTTTCCTGTTGTAATGACAGATTTGGATTATTTTGGTAAATTGACATTAGCTGTCGTGTTTCCCTTATGGTAATTTGTTGGGGTTAGATGAGCTCCCGAAAAGGATTTAATAAGAAGAGCCCTTGCCAAGGAAAGCACAACCTTGTTCAGCAGTTACTGTACAGCCAAATATTTTTAACGCCAAGCCTCCAGGCGTGGTATAAGCTCCTCGTAAGTAGCTGAGGTTCCGTGTCAGTGCAGGTGAGAGCTCGGTGGTGAGGTCAGAGTTTGCCCGTGGGAGCAGGAGGTGGCTTCCTACTCTGCCGGGGCAGGAGCCCCCCTGGAGCAGCACGATGGGTGTGAAGCTGCAGCAGCTCAGCCTCAGAGCACCAATATTTGATGATTCTGCCTCAAATGGTGGGGTCACAGCAGCGACCCCAAAATCAGTGAGCGAGGCTGATCCTATCCGCTGTCCCTAGCGATGGTCCCCAGGGCTGTGGGGCCAGACCCTCCCGCCAACACTGGGCCGCTGTGGATGTCCTGCTGCCGGCACGGCCCTGAGGGGAGAGAAGGATGTGGGATGCAGGGGAGGAAGAGCTTTGAGCCACCCTGGGGACATGGATCCGTCTCCCCAGACCCCTCTCCAGCAGAGCCACCCCACTCACTGTGCTGTCCCGGGATGTGACATATCTCCCGTGTGTGTGGGAAAGCTCCTCGCTGCGGCACAAACACACACACACGCTTAGTAACATAATCTCTTAAAAGCAAAATCCCAGAAATTCCTTTTTCTTCGTGGAAAATGTTGCCTGGGGGAGAAGCTCATAATGAAGGATGAAAGCTTAATCCTTGAGGTAGAGCAGGACTAGAGGGGGGAAGAGTATAAACATGACAGTTGTTGCTCAGTGAGTCGGAAAAAAAGGTGAAGGGATAAAAGTTGCGGTCGGGCAGGATGGCAGAGGCCGCGGGTCCGGCTGCGAGGAGCCCGGGTGGCGCTCCCCCCCCACCAGCCGCATCACATTCATCATTTCAGTGCTGGCCGTGACACACGCACGGGCTCCGCTGCCAGGGTCAGGCACAGAAATGCTGTTGCGCTCCGGGAGGTGAAGATCTGGGGAGAGTCAACTCTGCTCCATTCCTGTGTAATTCACGGGTGGGGACAGCCCGTGGTTACTGGGTATCGGCGTCAGCAGTGCTGGGAAGGGCCTTTAATCAAGATCAGGCTTTGACCGCTATAAAATAAAACACGAGTGTGTCGGCAGGTGGTTTTTCGTGTTTTCTGGGCCATCAGTACAGATGCTGACAGGCGATGTGACCGAGCGCCGTGCGCAGGCTCCCCGGGATGCACGGACTTCCCTGAGGGCTGGAAGGTCCTGCCCACATGGCAGAGGGATGGCACCCCAAGGGTGGGTGCAGTGTCCCCCCATCCCTCCTGTGCCGGATTGGGAAGTCGCACATTGTCCCCAGGCCTGTTCTCAAGTGGTTGTTTTTTTCCAGCACTGGGAGTTCACTTCTGATGAAAGAAAGAGTGACCCAGAGAGGCCGGGGAAGGTGAACAGAGAGAGATCAGAGGGGAAAACAGCTGAGAAGAAACGCACTGAGGGAAGTGGCTTCTTGACACCTCCCACCATCCGCTGGTAACCCCCGCTCTGACCAGCTGCCTTCGCAGACCAGCCAGAGACAACCTACTTAAATCACAGGTAACGCCTCTGCTGCTCCGGGTGAGCCAAACCTCGTGCCGTGGGCAGCGGAAAGGGCAGCGCGGTGCTGGCCCTGGGTATCAGCAGTACCGGCAGCCCACGGCTCACAGCTGGGCCACGGGGGTCTTGCGCTGGTGGCCATGCTCAGGGTGGTGAAAGGAGTCAGGCTGATGGTTTGGGATAGAAACAGTCTGTGAAAGGGGTTTTGCAACCCAGAGGTTCCTCCCTCCCCGGCTTTCGGAGCTAATGCTCATTCCCCCCTGCCCTGGCACCCCTGAGCCCTCAGCACCCAGTCGAGAGGGACAAACAAACAGGCTCTGCTTCTCTCATCAATTCTGTGACTCGGAAGAGGAGCAGCAGAGGGGGATTACACTCTCCAGAGCACAACCTGCTCTGCCTTTGCTCACTGCACAGCAACGCTGTTTACGGGCTCGGATTCCAGCCCTCTCCTTTCCCGAGGCTGTGAAGATGTATTTCCTCTTGTGCCATTTCTCCTTCTGGCAGGCAGGCTCCCAGGTGGGTCTGGAAAATGTCAAAGTGGGAAATAAAGTTGTTCGCTGAAGAAAAAAAAGGGGGGGGGGGGAAGAAGAAAAGCCCCAGGGGCGCAGTGTGATGGGCCAGGCAAGAGTGATGGGGTTTGGATGTGGAGCATCACGAGAGCTCCAGCTCCGTGGTATTGGCACCACGTGCCCACCACTGGGCACGACGGCTCTGCCACCACCAACCTCTGCTCTGGCCGTGGCTGGGGCCTCGGTGGGCAGTGGTACAGCGGCTGTCGGAGTGTGGTGAGCTGGTGACCCCAGCCATGGGACAGAGCTCACTGCCTGCACCCCGAGTGCTGGGGGACCTGCACCCACCCTATGTCTGGGGTTTGCTGCCCCCTGTGCCCTTCTTGTGGGGAACTGGACTCCGTGGGAGCAGGAACCTGGCCCTGCTGCTCCTGCTGCTGCTACCAGGACATCCCACATCACCCTTGGTTACAGGGACGCTGGGCTCCTCCTGCTCCACACCCAGTACTGCAGTGAAAGAAAGCAAGTATCCCACACCTGAGCTCTCCACAGGAATTTGATGGGCGTTTCAGGAGGAGAGCAAACCGCAGGCAGGCTCCTGGGGGTGATGGCAGCCCCGGTGCCAGGATGCCCTGCGCCTCTCTCAGCCTGTGTCACCATCCTGGCCGAAGCCCTCGCCCAGCAGTGGCACACAGTGGTGGGAGCCACATGCCTAGGGGTGATGGGTGGCACCGAGGCAGCAGCGCCGTGAGGCTGCCGGTGCTGCCTGTGCCAGCCAAGGTGCCCGTCAAGAGCGGCTCGAGCCGCACGTCCCTCCGTGCGTGAGCTCAGTGGAAGGCCAGGCCATGGGAGCTGCAGGAGCGCCGGGACCGGGCACAGATGCTGCCGATTAGAAAATTAAAAGCTGGGAGGTTTCTGTTGAAGACATTTTTCCGTTCATGAGGCCATGGGGTGGAGCGGGCGGAGCAGGGAGGGGGGCAGCCGCCCGCAGCAACAACAAAAGGCAGAAGGGGGAGAGGAGCGCGAGGGAGACATTTTTGATTCATGCTCAAAAATTACCCAAACTTTATTGCCAAAATGTCTACATTTTTATGTGCTTAAGCACAGTGAGTTATGGAAATCTTAAAACAATGGAATGATCTCCTTCATTGCCCTCGATGTGCTCAAAGCCACCACCCCTCCGAACCAAGTGGAATCTCTTTTTCCGTTTTATTGACTTACAAAAATGTCTCTGCTATCAACACCCTCCGTGTGCATCTCATAAATACCAGGGTGGGACACAGGGCTTTTGCTGGGTGTTTTTTAATAAGCCCATCTCTGCCTCAGCCCTTCCTCAAGAAACGTTTTTATGCTGTTAGGTTGATTTGGCAAATTTTCTATTACAACCTGTCCGAACAAGAGGGGCTGCAAATTCCTTGAATCCAGTCCAAGCATCGAGCTCTCTGGTTCCCCTGGTCTCGCCTTTGCTCTGTGGGAGTCCCTCATCTGTCAGTCACGTACTGATCTTATAAATCTTGCTCAGCATGACGTGCGAGCATTGCAGGGTGTGTCTTACACGCTCCATCTGCCAGGTAAGGGATCGCAGGGGCGCAAGCAAGCGCCAGCGCTCCAGCTACAGCACGTGTTTTGCAGCCCTGGACATGCAGAATAAAGCAGATATTTTTATTTTATTGTTTTTTCACATTGTGTAGCAGGCTGGGAGCAGATCCGTTCCTCTCAGAGCACAACAGGAGAAGGGCAGATGCCCTCTCAGGCAGCTCCAGCACATCCACCTTGAGCCATTGCACTCGAGGCTCCGAGCCAGCGGCGCCCGCAGCGGTGATGCTTCGCTGCAGGGAAAACCCCTTTGTGCAGCGGCCGTGCCTGTGTCGGGAACCATAACGGAGTGTGCAGCAAACTTGGCCAGCAGCAGCAACGCTCGCTGGGGTGGTTTCCTTCTCTGCTGAGATGATTTTCCCCCCACCCCTCCAAAACAACGCCTGCCCCGGCGGACGAAGCCCGACCACAGAGGCCTGGGCTCTGATTTACAGCCTGACGCCTGACAGAACTACAGGCAGAGGAAGTGCTGAGCTGGGAGAAAACGAGGACCAGACTGAGGAGAGGAGAGAGGGGTTTGCCAGGGAGGTTTCAGAGCCGTGAGGGGGTACCCCGGCCCTGGCAAGGAGCCATCCCACCCCGGCTGGGTGCACTGAGTGATGCCCGTGGCCGAGGAGAGGGCAGAGCAACTGCAAGAGGAGCTTTGGGGTAATCGAGGCACAGATGGGAAACTCTGAGGTCTGCACAGACACCTCCATGGATCCCAAATTTCCCAGGCTGTGGGATTATGACTCAGCCTGGCTACCTGAGGAGAGGAGAGAGGAGAAAGGAGAGAGGAGAGAGGAAAGAGAGCTGTGTGAGCCTCAGGAAAAACGGCTGCAGCCCTATAAACTGACACCATTGTTTATAATATTCCTAAGTGCCATTGCGTGATGATAGCAATCCTCTGACAGGGAAAATTTACTTTTTTCCTTCTTTTTTTTAAATAAAGTTAGAAAGCTGCAAGTCCCACAAAAGATGTTTTGGCTATTATTCGGGGTTTGTTTGTTTTTCTGCTTCCTATAAGCGACACACTGAGGGCCATTTGCCGCTGATAATGTTACAGCTTTGAGGGGAGGCGGACATCTGCTGAGCAGGGAGCAAAAGCAGCACCAGCACCAGGTGCTGTGCCCAGGGGAGGCAAGAACCACCAGCTGCACCAATCCTGCAGCCAGCGATGGAGCTGGGAGTGATGGAGCAGCAGGATGCAGAGCATAGAGCGTGGGGCATGGAGGATGGAGCATGGAGCCGCCCGCAGCTGAACTTCCTGGGAAAGCTGCTTGGATTTGGATGGCTGAAAGCTAAAAGTTGTTGACCTTCTGGATAAAACTGACCTGTGGACATTTCACATCCCAGGGAATGAAACTATTACTTTGTCATTACTTTTAGTGCGGAAAAACTCCTCCATACAAGTCAGGCGCTTTGCTGAGGATGCTGCAATTTCCTGTTTGCTTATATTGTGCTAAAAACAAATAAAACAAGCCTGAAAGGCACCGGAGAGCTGCAGCAATCTGCTGAGCTACAAAAGGAGAGAGGATTTCTCAGGCCCTCAGCACGGGATACAGCACAGCTTCTGCAAGGCTGCTGAGCTGACTGACGGGCACCCCTCCAGCGCGACTGTCCCTTCAGGTGTCAGCAGATGCGACTGTTTCCTGTGGTCAGGGATGGGGCTGACATTTCACTGACCTGCTCTTCCATCAGTTGCTGCACAAGGAGACCAGTTACAGCCTGGAGCAGGGAGCAGGGCCCATGGGAGACGGACGGGCTGATGGTCCTCTTAAAACACTCCTGGCTGCAATGATGCTGATGCCGCCGCAGCTCCCGGGACTTGGTTCATCTTGGTCTGTATCTTTGGAAAACAGGAATTTAGACTTAGAGGATCTTGTTGCTTTGTCACCCAAGCTCCCGCAGCAGAGCAGCCCAAGCTTTCCCGTGGCCACAGCCTCAACCAGTGCTGCCCCAGGTACCACAGCTCTGCAGGTGTTTGCTGGGAGAGCCAGGAAACAAGAGATGGGAAGTTTATAAACACGCCGCAGGTCGTTTATGGAAAGAGGTTATGAAATGCAATTAAATGTTTTATAAAGTGTCCTGATTGCACTCCTCGGTCACTGTATGATTTTGATCATAAATCAGAAAAAGAGCTAGAGCTGGAGAACTGAAGGGAAGGGGATGGCCAGGAGGGGCATGGAGGAGGGACAGTCTGTCCTCACCCCCCCAGTACCATGGACTGGGTGTAAGAGGGAGCTCGTCACAGTGACCCAGCTGTGACTGATGCACAGCCAAACACCTCAAAACTTGGAAAAACTAATTAGCAAGCCCCTAAACCTCAATGTGAGGTACAGGCATCATGTGTCTGACATTTGGCTTCTCATCCCTAAGCTGCTGGTCCAACAGCTCACAAGCCAGAGGTTAAGCTTCCAAGTTCCTCTTTTTGATCTGCATCATTCACATTTTTCTGTGTTGTTGGACATTAAAAAAAATAAATCCCTTTGAATTAGCAGGAGGGCGAGACTCTAATTGCTTTCCCAGCTTCTCTCCGTGTCAGGTCCTGATGGCTGCCCAGACACCTGCACACCCTGCTCAGCCCAGGAGCTCAACAGGTGAGACAAGACTGAGTGTTGCAGTTTGGGGCCGAGAAAAGGACCGTGAAATGCATCTGAAAAGGCTCTGAGCACCATTCTGCGCTCGCCGCCCTGGGCAGAGCCGGGGGGATGCTCCTGGCCACACGTGGCTCCACGTGCGCAGGTCGACTTGGCAGCCGTCGTTCTATCCATTACCAGCTAATGCAATGGAACTGGCTGACAATGGGCTCGGCAGCTGCCAAAATCCAACATGCGGCTTGCAGATGTCCCTGGGACCGGCAAACCCTGCGGGAAGATCCGTGCGGTGCAAGAGGTTACCCTCAATTCGCTTCAGATGCTGCTTACGCCGTTCGACAGCCGGCCTCGGAGGAGGGGGCTGCTTGGCAGAGAAAAGCATAAATCCAGCACTACACCCAGACTGTTGCTGTCTCCTCTGGTTCAAATTAAGTGACTGGGGTCATTTTTTATATGTTGCAATTTGTCTTTTACCTGAGGGCACTATGGAAAGGAAAGAAAAAAAAAGGTGACTCTAGCACAGAGTCTTTAGCAGACAATTAGCTGAACTCATATCAGATTGTCCCTAAGACATCAAAATGGAGATCCAAGGTAGGCAGACACAGCTAATTCCCTGCCGATGCCTCTGATGATAAATCAGTGTCTGGCAGAAGACGGCAGGGAGACGCGCACAGCCCCGATCCCCGTGATGTTAGAGTGCAGGAGCGGGACGGGAGAGACCCTGGCTCCCACCAGCGTCATCAGCATCTTGCCAGCACCTCCCAGTTTACTTTCTAAGACCAAGGAGCGAGCATGGTGCAAACAGCCAGCACAGCAACCAGGCAGTCAGAGGAAGACGCCAGTGCCACCACTAAAAGCCACCGAGCGCTTGTTCCAGGCGGCCAAACCATGTGATTCAGGAACTAATGCCTGACCAGAGTGTCTGCTCTGTACTCCCCCAGCCAGCGGCAGAGGCCTTGGTGTGGGCTTCCCTCTGACTTTGCTCAAAAAGGATTTCACGAGATCGGGTATTTTATCAACTACTATATTAAGGGCAAGCGAACTGCTGGAAGCTCCAGGTCTGTGAACATCAGCACCACGAGGGAACCCAGTGGGGTTGCCCACACGGGCGGGTCACTGCCTGTGACCTCGTCCTTTTCTGACCCTCACATCAGTTGGGTTTGGAGCGTCGCCCGGGGCTGTGTGTGGACCAAGGGCCACGAAGTGCCCAACACAGTGTTAGTGCCTATGGAGCCCCTCCAGCGCTCTCTGCACCTCAACCCCCCTGCCCCATGTCACTGAGGGCACCCCTTTTCTGGAGCCCAGACTAGACCCAGAAAACCTCCCCGCTGTTTTTCCTCACGTTAAATAAAAAAAACCTGCTTCTTACAGCCCTGCGGAGCCAGCAAAGCTGGCGACCCGGCTGGGCGGAGGCGCATGAGGAGCGTGCTTGACTGGAAATGTTTACTGCGAAGATACACACAGAGTGCACTGGTAGGGCAGCCCAGGGTGGATTTAGGTTCTGGCTTTGGAGGAGGGCACATCCCTTATGGAGAAACCTCTAGGTGGAGGGGATAAAAAAAGGGTGTCCAGTGCTTTTTGGAGGCAAATCTGCCTCAAAAAATAGATATTTCCCCTTCCTAAGAGTTTTATGAGCCTAATAAGAAAAAAATGGATTAGTCCTAAGTTCTCCTTCAGAAGGCAGGGGGAGGCTGGAAGCCCCTGCATCCTGCCCACTCTGCCCACCTTGCCTGCACCAGGGAGGCAGTTCTGGCTGCATTTGGGATGGAGCTTCTCCCACACAGCCCTCACGCTCCCCAGGGTTGCATCCTTCTCGCCCTGGGCGTCAGGCAGGACCAGGGGCAATGTCCATGGTCCCAGTCTGCATTTGTCAGCACCTTTTTCCTGAAGCAAACCCCAGCCCGGGATGCAGCGGAGATTTATTTCTTCTGACAGGTTCCACACACGCCACTATTTTTCTTCATTGCTCTTGACACGTGTCCTGCCACACTGGGCAAACGTCGAGGTCGGCTGAGAGCCAGCGTTGGGAGGGGGGTAAATGTGAGCTGGTTTTAGATGATTGAGAAAATTAACATCCCCAAAGGATCCAGCCATTTGGGGAGGTGAAATCGGTGACTGTGCCATGTCTGTTCTGGATGATTTCATCACCAAGTGACTCCTGATGGAGCTTTTCCCTGTGTTTTAAAGCAGGGAGCTCCCCACCGCCAGCCCGGCCGGCAGCGCGCAGCCCTCGCCAGCACTGGGACAGCAGAGCTGGGTGAGGAGCAGAAGCCTGGTTTCCAACAAGGACTCTGGGGAATATACATCTGCAAAACCAGCCAAGCTCTCAAACTCACCTGCACCAACCTCGCGGCAGCCGAGCTCCCGGTGGAGCCCCACAGTGCCCCAGCCCTCCGGGAATACCCCACCACGGGGAGAAAAAGCAAAACCTTGCCCTGGATTCTCCCTATTAAGAAAAGCCCAACCAACTTCTTCAGTAAAAATTCAGACCCAAAGCCTGTGCTCTGTTGTATTTTGATCAGAACATGAGCAGCTCCATCCCAAAGCAGTCTCTTTGCAACATATTTAGTGATTTAACAAAAAAAAATCTTTGTTGAAAGCATATACTTTCTGTGTTGCCACTGACTGAAAATATAAGTTTTTAGAAAGAAAACCTATTAGATGAAAACCTGCTAAACCCACCCTGTTTGCAGCACCCTCGGAGAGCTCTGTCTCACCACCCAGCATCAGACCTGGCTGACCACAAACTGCACGCCTGTTTTGGGTCAGTCTCTTTTTTTCCAGCACTCTGATTATTATTTCTCCTGAGGATGGGGCTGGGAAGGACTCAGCCTTCAGCACAATACAAATCCTGCCCTTTTGGTAAAATGTAATAAACTTCTTCCCCTGACACATAGGAAAATGTTTTAAGGCAAGACTTTATAGAGAGCATCAATCACTTCGGAGGTGATGGAATTGCTGCAGAATTATAAGCAAGTCTGAAGTGTCTACAGAGGACTCTAAACACTGTCTTCTATTTATTCTGTGTGTCCTTTGTAAATGTAAACTTCAGTGGAGTCCAGAGGCCCTTCCGTCTCCACGCCTTGTCAATCCAGCACCTTCCACCACCACTAAAATCACAAGTAAAAAAAAAAAGAGAGATTACAAAAACAAATACAGAGCTCACACTCGTGGGTGATGGCTACGGACTGTTGTGCTGCTGCCGGTCTCCTTCTCCCAGGAGCAGTGGTGGGATCCTGTTCCGTGCCTACGGCTGCCCACGGCCAGCGTGCAAGAGCAGGACCCCTGGACCCACCTCCTCCAGACCCTCCTGGCCGGTGACCATCTCCCACAGTGGGCAGGAGGAGAGGGAGGAGCAGGAGTGAGGCTGGAGGAGGATGCGTGTCCCGGCCACAGCACTCAGTTCTGGGCACCCACCTGTGAACCCATCCTATCCTCCCAGAGGGGCAGGAGTGGGGAGAGAAAGAGCCCAATTAAATCCTGGAGACAATGGGGATGGAGATCTGGCCAAACGCGTGTACACCCACTAGTGCCCTCCCTGTGCATGGGCAGGTTTTTATCTCCTACAGACATTAGCCTACCAGTGAGGAACAGTTAACGGTGCTCTGCTGAATAAACACAGATTATGGCTCTGAAAGGCTCCGAGAAGATCAAGCAGAGGACAGTGGCTGACAGCAGGATGGGGTTGGGTGTGGGAGAGCCATCCCAGCTGGAATGGTGCTCACAGGACTGAGCAGGAGAGTGGGAAGTGACTTTTGCTTCCACAGAAAGGGAAAAACGGAAAAAAAGCTCTTTAAAGTTTTGAAGGGGGGTCTATATTAAAGACTTCTCTTTGACAAAATAGCTGGAAAAAATATTTTATACATTGAAATGTCATACAGCTGCTCTAGAGAAAAAAAAAAATAAAGTGCCTGTTCTGAAAAATACCTTGCACAGAGACTTGATTCATCCCTGGAGCATCCTCATCCCAGCCAGAAGCCAAAGCTAGCACACTCCCCACGGAGTCAGCAGGCAGGCAAGCTGCAGAGGTTTGGTCCCTCCCTCTGAGGGGTTCAGGAGATGCATATGGAAATAAGGCTCTGGGACCCTCTGGGGCATTTTGGTCCACCCAAGTAGTTCCTTCACACATAAAGTGTGCACACCTGTGAGCATCACTAGCTCTGGGCAGCTGACACTGGTTAAGTCATAATCCACCTTACCTGGGGCTGATGGATAACCCAGGTTCCACTCATTCTCCACCTTGCTGGGACCTTGCTTTATCAGCCAGTATCACCGGCTCTAGTCTTCTCAAAAGCCATTTGCCCCAAAAGACACTTCAGAACACAATTATTTTGACAGTAAAACAGCATTTTGGGGGCTCCCCTACCCCCTCACAGTATCCATCAACAAATCATGTTAAGCCAGAGGTCAGAAAGATAAATTTAGATTAGATATAAGGAAGAAATTCTTCACGCTGAGGGAGCTGAGGCACTGGAACAGGTTGGCCGTGGAAGATTCATCCCTGGAAGTGTTCAAGTCCAGGTTGGACCAGTCTCTGAGCAGCCTGCTCTAGTGGGAGGTGTGCCCTTCATGGCTGGGGGCGGTTGGAACGAGATGCTCTTTAAGGTCCCTTCCAAACCAAACTGTTCTATGATTCCATGAAGGCGACGTGGGGCACAAGTGTAGGGAGGTGCCGGCTGTGACCCCGCACCCCCACAGGGTCCCGGGTCCCCCCAGCGCTGCGGGCCGGGACCAGCAGGTCGCGCTGCGGCTCCGTCCCGGGCTCCTCCGCGTCCCCGCGTGGGCACCACTGAGCAGAGTCTGGCCCCAGCCTCTTGCCCCCCGGCGGCCCTTGAGCTCTTGCTCAGCCTTGCTCAGCTCCCCTCTGGGGCTGCTCTTCTCCAGCTGAACAGCCCCAGGGCTCTCCGCCTTTCCTGGCCACACAGATGCTCCAGGCCCCTCAGCAGCTTCGTAGCATCCACTGGACTCTCTCCAGTAGTTCCTGGTCTCCCTAGGACTGGACACTGGACACTGGCTGCTGCCTGTGTTTGAGCACAGAACCGCAAGGAAAGGGTCAGTCTCTGTGAGCACTACGCAGCCGTTTCTTCACAGCGGGCCGTCCCGCGGCTATCAGCGTCATTAATAACGGCGTTATCAGCGGCACAAGGCAAACCCTTCCTTTCTGCACTGCTCAGTTCTTCCTGTCTGATAACAGGAATGATTCCAGGGATGCAGGAGATGGCTCCCTGCGAACTCCCCGCCGCGTGCCTGGGCCCACAGCGCGGGGCAGGAACACAGCCTCTGACAAGAGCCCTCCCGGCTGCCAGGTGGGTTGTGAAAACAAAATCTTCCTCTTACACACCTCCTTAGAGAGCTAAGAATAGCTCAGACGCGCTCTTCCCTCAGCTGCAGGATCAGATTCCTCCTTTTAATGAATGGACTTGATTTGTCAGGAGTTGCAAAGGAAAGAAGCAGGGGTGAGATAAATCTAAGGCTCAGACTGGGACGGACTCTGGAGCACACACAGCTCGGCCCTTACACGGACGGACACCAAGCTGCAGACCAGCTCTGACCCCCGCATAGAATGGGTATCGCTGAACCGGGAACTGGATGTTTTGATCCCATTTGTGACTCCGGCATGGCCTGGGCTGTCCTACAGCCATGGGGACTGAGATTAACCCAGTGACCTTCAGCATCAGAAGGATGAGCCTCTGCCCTCGTGTTAACAGGGAGTGTGAACAGGCTGCCCAAAGAGGTTGTGGAGTCTCCTTCTCTGGAGCCCCTGCTCTGTGTAGACAGAGAAGGGCAGTACGGTCACGTTTGCAACAGGTTGTTTTCCTGGCACACTCCAGAACACCAAAACACACCCGTGGCCCCGGCACTTGGCACTGCCTGCCGGCTGCGGTGCAAACAGCCCATCCCAGTACGATCGCACCCGTAGCCCTTCCCAGGCTGACCCAAAGCAGCCCGGCCTCCTCCCCGGCTCACTGCGCGGCCGCCGTAACTTTCTGCAGGCAGTTTGTTTTCACTGCAGAGCTGCTGTAGCCAAAGTGCAATACCAGCAAAAGCTGGCAGGGAATCCAGGGGCTAAGTTTGGAGTAAAATTCTGATAATGCTGTGTTTATACCAGGAATTTCTTTGACACATTAATCGAGTGAAGTAACAGATGGGAACTAGCTGGAGATACTGCAATGGGAATTTCTGTTCAGTCCAGGATGGCAGCTCATTCCCTAGGAAATACCTCTGCCAGGGCCACCTCTGCCCAGAAGCAGTGAGGAGTTTGAATAGGGACCTTCACTACCCACTGATTTTGCCAGCTCTGGACTCAGGTTGCACTTGGAGTTTAAAAACACACAAGGTCAAAATTCCACAGGGAGCAAACGACCAGCCCGAGAATGGCCAGGAGGCTCTGGCACGTCAGTCAGTGAGGGGGTCAGATGCCAGTCCCCACCACGGCTGCATTTTATTTCCCAGTGGTTGGGATGCCAAATTTCTCCCAGACAGGGGAATTATTCCCAGAGTCAGCTGCTCAGGAACATGCCACATACTTGTTTAAACAGCGTCAGGCCACAGCCCTGCCTGTGTGCCCAGCCTACCCGGGTGCTGCCCCAAGGCGCTGCCAAGGCTGGCAAAGGGCAGGAAGGGAGCAGATGGGCCAGGAGGTGGGACCACAAAGGAAGGAGAGTGTGAGAAACGCTTCCAACAGCAGACGGCTGCTTGCAAGAGGCAATGGCCTTCCCATCACTTCCTTCTTCATTTGGAGTGGAATAAGGTGGGTTCTGATCTTTGAATAACTGCAACAAGCCAAAACACACCCTTTGCAGCGAGGAGCAAACGGGCAGGCGGCCGCAGTCCAGCCAGCGCTGTGCAAAGAAAAGCAATGGGACCAAAGCCTTCCCCCAGTTCAGCCCTGGCATAGCACCGGTAGCAGTAAGCACAAGCTGTGGGAAACGACTCCAGGATGATCTCTTAATGCTGTAGATCCTATTTGAGCTCTGTGATGGCCTCCCAGTGCCTCTGCTCTGGCAGCACGAGCCGGGCACATGTGCTGGCAGTACCCCCGGGCAAGTGTGGGAATATGCAGCCAGGAGCCCAGGGAGGACATGGCCTAACACGAGCTTGACTCAGCTTTTAACTGCTCCCCAGGTTCTCCTACTGTCACTGGCAACAAAGCTGCACACGATTTTCCTAAGTATGATTTGTGAGAGCCGATGGGTTGTTTTAATGACACAGCAGCTCATGGAGGAAATACCATTTCCCCTCCCGCTTAGTCCTCCCAACAGGCTACGGGAGAGAGCTGCAAGCCAAGGGTAGTAATCTGATCACGACGGCCTCTTGCAGAGCGCAAAATCCAGGTTAGCCAGGGTAGAGTGGAGAGTCTTTGATCTCTTCATAAAGCTATCAAATCTGGCTCGGTGCTGCCCGCAGAGCTGGCCAGTGGCACCAGCCTGGAGCTACAAGCTCCTGATACCCTGTGAGGTCTGCATCGCCCTGTGCGCAGCACGGCTCCGGGTCCTGAGCAGGCAGCACACGTGCTCAGCTGTGAGCCCTGAGTCACTTGTGGACCAGGAGCCTCTTCACCGGTCCTGCCCTGGGAGGGGCAGAGCCGGGCATCGGCGTGGTCCTGGGTTCTGCAGCCAGCTCCTCAGAGCCGGGTCCCGGAGCCAGCAAGGCTCCCTGCCCTGGGGCCCAGCACCGCACCGAACCAGCCGCTCTCTGCTCGGGCTGCAGCCCCGCGGCATATGGGACCCGTTAGCTGGAAGCATATAAAATTCAAAGCTGTATTAGTCATCGGCTCCGTCATGTTCATTCCACCGCTGGTAGACACTACTCTTGCAGAAGCGACCGACAACTGCTTGTGTTTCTACTGTCAGCTCCAATAAACAACTGTGTTTAATGCTGCAGGGGGGAGAGGGGGCTCCGAAACTCGATCCAAAAATAACAACTTTTAAGCACGCTATCCTTGCCAGCTAAATGCCTCGATCTCTGCCCCGATTTGCCGTGCAGCGCTAGAGGGAAGCGGGGTCTAAAAGCCAAGGTGACCCACTGTTAATGAACGGCCGACCCGCCGCGTGCTGTCCCAGCAGCCCTCCCGCACTCGCTCGCTGCCCGGCTGCGCGGCTCTCAGCACGCAGGACCCTGCCAATCACGCACCATTAACATTCTCGGAGTGACATCTCCCAAATACTTCGGCGATAAATTGGTTGCTGGCTGATTTGAAAAGCATTGAGGCAAAATTAGTAGGAGGTGCCTTGGTGGGGAGCCAAGGGCTGGATGTCGACGGGGGCCACGCTCTCGCGGGTCGCTCTGATGGTGCACGCTCACCCTACAGCTCCGGGGAGCTTGGCGTCATGAGCACCCAGTCGGGTGCCACCCCTGCAGACAGCGTCACGCGCCAGCCGCTGAACACGGCACAGCTCTGCCTCTATAAGGGGCTTAAGTGCCCTGGCGCTGCTGGATAAACAGGGCCATGTCGAACCCGCACAGCAGCCTGGCAGAGGCTCTTTAGGCATCTCAGCATCGTCAAAAGCCCCCCCCGGTGCCCTGCAAGTAACCCGCCGTCAGAAGAGACCCAGAGCCCAGCGCCCACCAGCACCTGCCCAGGAGAACTGCTGGTGCACTTGCTGAACCAGTAACAGGTCTTGTCCTAGATTAGTGATAGATGAAAGTAAAAATGTTTTGCCCTGTTGTGGATTGCACCCCAAATCTGGGAAGTTTTGCAAGTGAGCCTTAGGACACCCCATTCCCAGTAGCATCTTCCCAAGGACATCAGCTCAAGGTGGGCAGCACGATTAGAACACCACACATACGCTTTATCACCTTCTCTCCTGCACTGCTTTCTCATTTTTCTGTAATTCTCCCAGTTCAAGCCACAGCCCGACCATATGCAGACTGTGGGTGCCCTCACGTCTTGGTTTTGAGCAGAAGAAAAAATAGAATTAAGTAAAAGACCACAACCACTGACTCACAGCTCCCTCGCAGCGGCTGGAGCTGAGCTGGAGCCATTCCCACCATTCCCACCTCTCCATGTGGAAATCCAACCCGCCTGGCCGAGGACTGGGGCACGGGGATGTGGGTTGCGAGGTTCTCTCAGAGCCAAACTGGAAGAGACAAGAAGAAATAAACAGGCAGTGGTGAGCGGGGCTCCCGGGGCGCGTACCCAGCCCGCAGCAGAGGAGCAGATCCGGGCGATAGCGGGAGCTCCTGGGCAGGAACCTGCAGAGCTCAGCACGTCTGTCCCTCATCAGTGGCACTGCCAGACCCCCAGGAGACCCCGGGTGAAAAAAGGAGCCGGGGCCATTCGTGCTCAGTCAGCGCAAGGAAAGAATGTTTCACAAGAGTCTCTCTCCATTACATTTTGGAGGTGATAGGGAGTTCTGAGCTGTTTGAGGGCTGGGCAGCTGCTGCTGGAAAACCTGAGTTAGGGAGAGAAATGTCACCCCAAATTTATTGTATTTACTTTCTCCAGTGTTTTCAGAATTTTTTACTCTTCTACAGTTTATATTATACACATTTATCAGCTTTCCTTCAGGCTTTTAACCCCAGATTCACTGTCTCAGGTTATAGCAGAGAGTGATGAACTGGGTATTTCTGGGGCCACATGCTGGCATCTGCTCAGGGAACGGGCTGTGGCCGAAATTTAAATAATCAAGTGGTCAAATTGAACTCAAACCAAGGGCTGCTGTGCACAGAAATCTTCCGTGCCCTGGTACTGTGGGCTTCTCACCTCCTCTCGGATCTGGGACTTCACAGCTGCTGGAAGAACCCACACATTTTATTACTGGCTTTACCAACGTGTTCCTTATTCATCAATACTGGATTTTTATCTTCTTTTTTTTCAGGGAAGAGATGGGCAAAACCACATTTTACCCAAAGACATTTGTGACTAAAATGGTCTATTTTGTAGAACCCTTATTTTTAAAGAGCTATCTTCCAAGAAACCAAAGACACCAGTGAAACAAACGTCCCAGCTCAGACCCGCCCGTGAGAAGCCGACAATGGCAGAAGGGTGAAGCTCCCTAAGACAAGAGGAATCACAGAGGTGAGGGGGGGGCGTGAGTGAAACCAGCACTGAAAGCCTGGCAAATGTATCGGTAACGAGGAAAATTAACTCCCTGGATGGGAAACTATTGAAGGCTGCAGCCTCCGCAGCGGACAATGAGATCAAAGCTGGGATTTCTCCCCGGCTCCAGCCACTGGAGCTCAATGGAGCGCCCGCTGGGTACTGGGCTGGTGCCCCCGTAGCGCCCGGGGCCATAAACTGCTCAGGAAGGTTCAAAGGAGCCCACACAGCCTTGCACGGCTCCCGAGGACGTACACAATTCCCAGGCTTTCTAGGGGCTCGCTTCCAAAAGGGAGGGGAGCAGGGCCAGCGACGGGGGCTCCTGGTCTGCCCGCAGGGAGGGTGAAGGGGCCAGAGACCCCCCCAGTGACCCCAGTGCCTGGAGGGGCCGCAGAGCCTCCCCCAGCAATGGGATAATGCTCGCTCCTGCTGGCAGGATTAGCCATATAGCAGGACAGCTGAATCAGACGCTCAGCCCTTAACAGGATTACGCTCCCAGGAACTCCAATGAAAATACAGACACCCTGCCTGCAGTGAGGCTGCCTCCGCTCCCCTGCAGCCCCCCCGCGTCCCTCCGTGTCCCCACGGTGTGAGATACACTCCTGTTTTGTTTGAAATATCACAATAAAGGGCTGGGCTGAACTCCTCATGCACGCACTGGGAACGGGCTCAGCTTTCCGCCAGCCACAGGGGATTTGGGCTCCTCAGACCCCGGCTTTCCAGCCATTTCCAGCCCCAGAGCATCTCACCAGGCAGGACCAGGAGGCTGCCGTGCTCTGGAGCTGATGCTCGACCCTGTGTTACCCCAGCAACACCCACCACAACACCGAGACTCTCACTGGAACCTCGGTGAGCCGTGGCCCATGGGTTACAGAAGGGACCATTCCTCGGGGCACACACACTGGGCAGGGGAGGGGAAAGGGGTGTCCTGTCAGCCAGTTACCACAACTAGAGAGCAGCTGTGCAGTAGAGGAGCTTCCCCACTTCCAGGTTTGATTTGATACCCCTGCTATCAAGAATCTTCCAATATTCTCTAGTAACTTTGGATCGAACCTTCAGGTGTCTAACATAAGGGTCTTCTCCACATTCCTTCAGAGCCACACTCCTCACCCACCAGGATTAACCGCATAATCAGGTCAGAAGCAAAGCATGAAGACAGCTCAGTGAGACGCTGCTCTCATTCCATCTCTATTTCTTTCAACAGAGGATTTGCACCAGACCAGGCATTTTTAAGGCACGGGGAAGCACCGAGCGAAACAGAGCCGTACAATTTCCAGGTTAACAAGGATTTTCATCTGCTCCAGCCTGACATCTCCACAATAGCCCTTGCTGCCCGGCACCGGTTCCCAGCACAGCAGCATGCAGGTTTTCAGAGCAAACGCTCTGTTCTGGGCATACTGAAAGCACAGCTTGCTGCCCTGACTCCTTGTTTAATTTCTGAGAGGCTGGCAACTGAAAAGCTGATCCAATTTAGCCACAGTTCATTATCCCACATAGCATGACATTGGGACACTTGCAGACATAATCCAGCTTCCTCCTGCCTTGCAAGATATATTGACCAAAGGCAAGAAAACAGAGCATTAATAGCTCTCTGCTGTGCAGTTGAATCTGGGCAGCACCAATGAGATTCTTTGGGCTATTTCTATCCAATCTCACACAGGAGTAAATCAGAAGCTTCTACAGGTTTCCATTAAATTTCTCTCCATTAATACCAGTGTAACAGTGAGGAGAATTCGTCCTTTTTCTATAGACTTTTCTGATTTTTTTTAAATGCTAAAACTCTTCAGCTTCTAGCTGAGCTTAAGATGAAAGTTAACCTCTGAACCATACCAGCATCTTTCATGTAAGGCACAATACAGAGAGGGCTTTTTACAGCCACTTTAGATCAGTAACATATATTTCAGCCTGTGTCTCTTTGCCCCCATCCTCACCTGACACCACTGAGCCCCCACCAACCCCTGCCCACCCAGAACTACACTAGAGAATCCAGATTTCATCCCTCACATCCCCGCAGGGCTGAGCAGCCCCGGCTGCTGTCCTGGCAGATGCCTCACACAGGGTCTGTAATAACCTGTTATCTGACCTGGAGGTCTCTAGCCTTTCCTCTTGGGCGCACAGTCCTTCAAGCCCATTCAGGGACTATGAGTCACGGAAGAAGCACTTAAAATCCATCCTCGATGATGAGGCTGGAGCGATGCGCAGTGCATTTCCTGCCCTAGTTTGGAGCTCTCCACACTTCCACCTTCACTTTTTCCACCTTCTCTTTCTCCTTCCAAATTCCCCACCACACTGAGCTGCAAAATTGCTAGCAGTTCAGCAGACGTTCATCTGGACTCGGTGACTACGCCAGGGAGCATGCAGCAGGGAAAGCTCCACTCTGTGCTGCTCACCACAGGCCTGGGGAGGACACGGCATTACTTGCATCGAAGGGCAGAACAAAAAATGTGAGAAATTTGATCAGGAAAGTGACTGTGACACACCTGTCAGCCCACGAGCAGCTCCTCTGTTCACCCCAGGACCCAGCAGAAGGCTCTGGGGTGGCTCAGTCCTCCAGGGCTGCCACCACGTTGGCAGCACAACAGGCTCACAGTGTAACTCTCAGCTGCCAACCGACACTGGCCGTGCCGAGGGAACCGGCCATGAGGGATCCGGTCCCACATGGTGAGTCAGGCTCACAGCTCCAGGCCAGTCAAACGGCGGGTTCCTCACCTCTGCCCGGGAGAATGTGAACCCCAGGTCTGAGAGCCCTGGGAGTGGGCGAGCGCTGGGCACAGGTCCATCAGCAGCAGTAAATCACCATCGCTGCTGGCGCTCCTCCGAACTGCGTCCGCGGCTCGGCAGCGTCCCCCTCTCTATCAGCTGCGGAGGATAAGAAATTTGCCTAACATTAGTGAAATGATTATTCTTAATACTCAGGCACCGATCACAGTCCTGAGGAAAAGGAAACATAAATCCTTTCTTGCACTGACAGCGACAATCCACATCTCCAGATATGAGGGAACTAATTAAACCTGGTCATTCCAGCCAAAGCCCAATTGGCGTGTTTGTACAAGCTTTGCGGTCAAAGTATGTGCAGGATTTGGCCCCATTTCCCAACTTTTACTAATCACAGGAAAAATTCTCCATTTAGAAACAATGCTAGAGATATACCTGATAGGTTTTTTTTTTTCCCCTTGGCCACTTATCACTTGGCAACAGAGATGAAGTTCTGCTTTTGCAAAACATTTTGAAACCAATTTCTGTTCCAATTCAGAATCACCCACCCCAAAGTTTTCCAGGTTATCTGTAAAAGAAAACCCAGAGAAATGGATGTCTTGAAATGCTTCAACTGATAAACCCTAAATATATTATTTTAACTGTAATTTTGTTTTGCATTGTAAAGCAGAATGAAAATGTTAACAGCCACAGAACAAAAAGTCATTGGAAATGGGAAAGGTTGTTTTGATAAAAGAAAAAACAGAACACTTTTATGCCCTGGGGACCATATTCCTTTTCCCCCAAAACTTGACAGAGTTTCACAAAATATTTCGAGTTTGATGTGCTGTGTTTTGTGGGAAGCTGAGCTGTCCCTGTTGGGGAGGGTGAGGAAAAACTCCAGAAAGCAAAGAAAACAGCTGGAAATCAAGACACGGTGCACCAGTGCTGCAGCAGCACCGGTCCCTCCAGCTGGGTTCCAGTGCTCTTGCACTGGTTTAGGCTTGGCTTTGGTGTGCCCTAGTCTGAGCCCTGTTTCAGCTGCTCCAGTAGCATCTGGAGAAAGTGGAGATGTCCCGTCCGGTGTGGGAAGACGGCTGCTCCCAAGCTGTGGGACAGGCACCTCAAACCGCCCTGGTCCCGTAAAGACCCACCTCAAACCCCTGCCTGGTTATAAATAAAGCAGCCACTGACCTTGGAGATTAATCAGTGGGCTGGTGTCTCTGTGTGATGTCACCCCGTGTTTTTCCGCAGGTCTGTCAAATTTCAGCCCCTTCTGATGTGCCGATGACAGTCGGGGCTTGCGTCTGCCAGACAACACCGGCCCGGCTGCGGTCGGTGGGAGGGAGAAGCCGAGAGCGGAGGCCGGCAGGATTTATGGCCGGTTTTTCCCCAGCATGCTCTCCCTGCTGCACACACAATACACAGATGCCTCAGGAGGATGACGGAAACCGGGGCTGCTTGGCGCAGCGTGGGTATTTTTAGGTGTTGTTGCACCATTTCTGGCCTTTGGTGACTTTTCTGACTAACACAGCTGGATTTGCGGCAATCTGTCTGAACCTGGCGCACACCGAGCCGAGAGCAGCCCAGGGGGTGGGTGGGGAAGGGAGGGATGGAGCTGCACCCAAGCCACGCTGTAGCACAGGATGGGTCCCGTGATGGGAACCTGGCTCTTCCCAGGGCACCGCACCTGGCAAAGGCCTCCATGAAGGCACAAAAACTCCTGGGTTGAAACCTGGGTCTGCCATCAGGCAGGGTTTTAATGTCACTGTTCAACCTTTAGGCCTGCTTGCAGATGGACTCACTGCCCAAACAACTTCCCACATTAACCGAGCAGGAGCTGCTCACTTCTGGCTGGGCACCGGGAGGGGAGACTGTCCCTACCTTGTGTGTGCCCAGGTATTGACGGAGGCCAAAGGGTTACCAACACCATGTGGCTGCAAAGGATGCCCTGCATGTCCACGCAGCAATTCGTCAATTGATCTGAGAAGGAACAAAGCAATTAGCAGGAGAAGCATGGGATAGACTAACAAAGCCAGTGCCGCTGCTCTGCTGAAAGGGCTGGCTCGTGCCTGTTTGTTTGGCTCCTGTTTCTATGGTGGTGGGGGCCGTTATGAAGGGTCAATTCATCGTTCTGGTTATTTGTAGCTATCCAAAATGTATTCTTAGCATCTCTGACCTCGGAGAGATAGCCAGGGGCTAACCGGGGACTGCTCAGCCATTAGGAGCTGTTGCTGTTTGAGGGGATAAAGACCTTCCTTTCATAACCGAGCACTGAAGATATCAAGGCTCAGCACTTGTCTTTCATGGCTGTTGCGTCCCAGTGCTGCCCCCCAGCAAGGAACCCCTTATGTGCCTCCATCCAGCCTGGGGCTGCTTCTCCCTGAGCATCCTCCTTGGCACAATTTGGGAGATGTGGGGCCCTGGGCATCAGAGCCCCCAGCCTGGAGCAGGACACCTTGCTGGGTGCCTGGGGCTCTGCTGGTGCAGCTGTGCTGGGCAGTGCCGATGTCCAGCACCGTGTCCCAGTAGCACCCAGACCCTGCTGTGCTGTGGCCAGAGGGGAGACAAAGGATGGAGGCCATGGCACTGACCCTGCTGGCAGGTGGCCACTCTGTGGGCCCTTTTGCATAAGTTCAGGAGTTTGGGTGGGCCACACTATCCATCCTAAAATAAGTCCCAATAAATCTGTTTATAATGGGGCTTTGTTGCCTCAGAAAATAAGTTTCCCATGAGGTCAGCAGGACTGGCATTGAGGGTTATCCCAGGACAGTGATTTTTCCCCTTGGGATTCCAGGTAGTTGTGATTATGCAAGGCTCAGAGTTATTCCTGGGGCTGCCACATGAAAGGCTAGCTTCCTAGCTGAGCCCAGCATGGGCATTTTGGAGGACCAGTGATCCCTCTGCAATCTCGGCCAGCTCTGCGTGCTCCTGGCACAGCCCCAGCACCTGTGCCTGCACAATCAAAGCAGGAATCCAGCGCCGCAGCAGTGAGACAGCTGAAGAGGGAGAGTAGCTGCAGAGCCATTCCTGCCCGTGGGCAGAGCACCCTCATCCACGGGAGATGGCACAGGCAGGTAAGACCACATCACCTTTGCCTCTGTGGAAGGATGGAGAGCCTTGTGCAGAGAAGGCGTGCGTCTGGTACATGTCCCGGGCTTGCAAACCCTGCCCGACGGTGCCCGAGTACGCTGCAGGCTGGATGCCACCTACGGAATAGCTCCTTGTGGCAGGGAATATCACAGACTGTCCTCACCTGCACATTTCCTCACCCTGCTTTCCTCCTCAGGGGTAATGCTAGCCCTGCAGCGGCTGCCCTGGCTTCCCGGCGGGAGCAGCCACCACCTTCAGCATCCAGAGCAAATCTCTGGAGAGACCAACCTGCTAAGAAAATAGAGATCTCGTTCCTTTGAAGTTAATGAATCGTGAAAGCCTTTGAAAGCAGAGCCTTGTTTATTTACCCACCGCAGCTCATGTGGATAGAGCACCCAGACACCCTGAGAACATTGCTAATTTGAATGGAAGATCAAATGGAGCCTCTGCCCGCCGTTGGAAGCGCAGGGGCTGCCCCGGCTTCCCTCACTCTGAACCCGAGATGAGACAGAGTCTGACCCAGACCCAGGGCGGTCCAGGGGACAGCGCATGGGCCACCAGCCAGGTCTGCTGGAGAAAAGCATCAAAATAAGCACAGAAGTCGACAGAGAAATTCATCACATTAGATGCAAAGCGCTGCGAAACCCTTCCCAAGCATGTCACCTCAACACCTAAATTCAGCAGTGACCCCCCGACCCCAGCAGTCACCCACCACTGTCCCCTCCCAGGACCTGCACACCCCCATGAACCTGACACTTGTCACCTCCTCCCCATCAGAGCAGGACACAGAGAACTCGAGCTCCTCTCTTTGAACAAAAACAATCCAGGAACAGAGAAAAGCCCATGGATGGGCAGCAGCAGAGCCCCCAGCACGCTCTCTGCTGTGGTGGGTCTTCTACACGGGTCTATAAATACCAGCCCTTTCAGTGCAATCGCTTTATGAATAAGCTGTAGAGCTGTATTTCATTCGGGCTCTCAGACAAAAGGACAGCACCCTGCCAGCACCAGCTCTGTCACTGCAGTTTTCCCAAGTATAATTGGATTATAACTAAGTGCGAGCTTCTCGTTCCTACTTCTCTCAGCTCGGGGAAGTCGGTCTCTGATCAGCAACAACGGGAATGGGAAGGAAAGAGCAGAATGAGGGGAGTTGGGTGGAGGGGAGGGAGCAGCTGAGGGGTCCAGCAGTGTGAAAAGGCCACTGGTGGATAATGAGGCTTACAGTCCCGGTACATAATTAAGGATATTGGGAAGTGCCAGCAATGTGAGGTTTTGCAGCCTAATGCCTACTTGCCTCTGGGGTGTAGAAGAATCAGCCAGGCAGGGACCACAGGGGGAAGAGGGAGTTTCCAGGTGAGGCTGGTCTTCACCAGCTACCAGCCAAGAATTTTATGCAACGAAGGAAGTAGAGTGTAGAGCCAAGGGCAGCTCGTCTACCAGCTCTCCCTGTCCTGCAGCACAGCAGAGGCGGGAGACCTCTACCCAAACAGCCCTGAAAAGCTGTGGCTAGGAAGGATGGTGGTGGCCCTCACTGGGGACATCACCCCTCCAGGGAGTGCGTGTCCTAAGGCCAGCGGCTGTGTCTCCCATCATTGTCCCATTGTCTGTAGGTCACCATCCCCGACACCTGCCCTCACCCCCGCCGGCCGCCCGCGCCGCCTGCTCCTGCCCGCACCGGGGAAGCGGCGGA
>VWZK01016527.1:649085-692536 GCA_013396935.1 Baryphthengus martii | reverse complement strand
CCGCGGGACTCCCCGCGCCCCGAAAGCGCCGTCGCCGCACGTTTGCCCGCGGGGACCCCCCCGGCTCTCGCCGCGCCCCACACGCCGTGACCCCCCGAAAGCCGTCCGTACCTGGGCAGCGGCAGGGAGCAGGATTAGCCCCTCGGTGCGGCGTGGAGCTGAGAAGCGGCAGCAGCGAGCGGCTCCGTTAATGCACCCTCCGCGATCCAGAGCTGCCGGGTGTCTGCGGGCACCGGGATCGCCCCGCGCGTTTGCGTTGCAGCAGCTCCTCGTAAGCTGAGAAGTTGCATTTCTCCCTCATTTGGACGAGGTGAGGCTCTGTAACAGACAGAAATTATACCATAGAAAATAGCAACCTTCTAGAAATTAATCTCCTGTCCCAATTCTTGTAACAATGAAAATTCCAGTATGCAGAATGAGAGTAATTAGGAAAATAACAACTGTGGGGTTTTCCCAGCAATCCCGAGCTGCTTCAGTAGTTCAGTAATACTAGAGGGAAAAAACAGTTTGCTGCAGAAAAGTTTGCAGAGGCCCCCACCCTACGGAAGTCCTCTCTAATCTTGTGGAAAACAGTTTTCCACACCGATCTCGTCTGTGCACATCACAGTGGATGAAGTAGAACTTAATCAAATTCAACTGATGTGCCACCGAAAGAGAACTGAATTCCTGAATTCCTCAGCTACCGTGGAGCACGTTGCGAGGGCTTGGGAGCACTTAATAGTCACACCAATAACATAAGTGTTTGAGAGCACGTCTGGGCATGTGGCAGCCGTGGCCAAGCTGGCATCCCTGGGAGAGCAATTCCTGGGTGAGGAAGGCGACCGGGAAAGCTGCGGGGCTGTGAGGGAACGGGGAGCCCAGGGGACGTGTTGCTCCGGCAGCGGGTTGCAACCAGGCACAAAAGGTGGATGGTGAGAGGAGTGACTTCTTCCAGAGAACAGCACAGGCTTCGGGGGACACCTGTAATGCAAACTAATGCTGGCAGTGTCGATCCAGGCCGTGACTGGGGGAGAGCTCCTGCAGCCTGATCGGCCCACGGGGAACTGAATTTACTGGCTAGAAAATGAGTCACTGCCGGCGAGTATCAGGTTGATACAGGCGCTGGCTGGGCTTCCACCCCACCCTTCAGCACAGGCGAAGACAGGGCCGCATCTGTGCGGAGGGTGATGTGGCTGATATGCTAAAAGTCGAGCCAGGGAGGAGGGAAGAGTCGTAGGGTAGTGGAGAAGTTGGATTATTTCATTTTGTTACAGAAGAGGCAAGAGAAGGGGAGGCTCGTTAGAGCTGAGGAGTAGGGGCATGGGGTAAAGTAGCTGGGAAAAGGAGGTATTGAGTAGCTACAGCACCATCTGCCCAGGGCCGGGCAGTTCTGGTAACACACTTGGATGTTGGCTAAAGGGTGAAAATTCTTTCTTTAGAAGGAGTGTGAAAAACCACCTATTTTCCTTGCTGTTGTACCCACCTCTCCCCACGATGACTCCGCCGCAGTGTCTGCCCTAATTCCAAGAGCACGTCTCTTCCCCACGAGCAGGAGGAAAACCGGCCGCACTTTAAGCCTCGGTAGCTGTGGCTTATTTGGAGGAAGCTGGATTTAGCTCCCGCAGCGGTTTGTGTTCTCGGCTTGCAGACCCGCTCCCCGGCTGGCAGCTTCTTGTTGGTGGAAGGAAGGGGCTCTCCCACGCAGCCGGCGGCTGCTGGGATGTGGGGCAGCCACACAAGGTTCCTGTGGATGTTTTCGCCAAGCAGAATTGGTTTCAGGGACCTGAAATAGGTGAATTAAGAAAAAAAAAAATAATTAGAAACCAAACACGTTAAACTCTATGAAGTTCACATTTTTCAATCGTCCTTTCTCTTCTGTAGACCAGAACATTTCCAAGAAGGGCCTTCAGTGAAGCGAGCACGGTTCTGCTGGACGTGTCAGTTCTGACAAAACAGCATGTTTAGATGAAATTGTGTTTTACTGAAAATGGTTTCAACCAGCTGTGGTTTGGGAAAAAGTTATTCAGTGATTTACATGGGTTTCCAAGCACATCCTTAGCACTACTGATATTACAGTAAATACATTTGGTGGTGCATCATCGTTCCTTATTTTTATTATTATTGCCAAATTCTTCTAGGGATTCACACACAATAAACTTGTGGAAATAGAGGAAATGCTTCTCATTTTCAGAGCTGACTTTTAAAGTAGATTAATAGAAAAAACTGGGTCAGTTCTGATCACAGTACATGGAAACGAAATATCAGCCAAATGTTTCTTCTAAACAACTGCAAATTATTAATTTTCAGTGACGCGAGGCATGGTCTGCGCCGCCTCGCAAAAACGCCAGGAATTGGTGAACTTTAGTATTCAAAAAAGTGTGGGTGCGTGTATGTGTGTGCGTATGTGTGTTTGTGCTCGGAGCTTGCAGCATCGGCATGGGCAGAGAGGCCGGGCTGGTCCCGGTGCAGTTGTGGCCGGCGGCACTGCCCGGGTGCCGTGGCCAACGGTGGCCGGCCTGGTGTGGGGAGCAGCATCCATGCAGAAAAGCTCCTAAACTGTGAAGTGTTACTTAGCAACAGAATACCAGCTGAAACACAGACGTAAATTAAGGAATGCGACAGGAAAAATCCCTAAATCCCGTTTCCACTGGCGCGTGCTCGGGTAGGGAGAGCAGCGTGGCCCCGGGGACAGGCATCCGCCTGGCAGGGCTGTGCCCCGTGCACTGCGAGAGGACGTCAGGCCCCGAAAGCGGCCTCCGAAATTCCTTCTGAAAGATTTGGATGATTAGACAAATGTTGCTTATAAACATGAACCGTGCAATAAACAAACTTGGTGTAAATAACTAAGTAGAGTTTGCTGGCTATTGAGAGCCCCGCGAGCTGCTCTGGTGTGGAAAGCCATTTTAAATTGAAGGTTTGGTTAAAGAAAAATGTACACAAAGACGGATGGACACACACCCCTGCACCCCACCCTCACACGTACCCACTTGCCTGCAAGCCCACGCGAGCCCCTCCAGCACCCCAGCGCACCAAATCCTTGTTAGCTAACTTGTTTATTGCTAACCACAGCCCTTGGAAACTACAAATATTTAATTTCATCTGGCATTGGAACAGATGGGAGGCATCAGGCTCCCAAAGAGATAAAACAAATCTGTGGAAGGAAAACCATCACAGGCTTGGTCGGGGAGCATGCAGGAGCCCGGCAGCCACGTGGGGCTCCTCAAGGCATTGTTGGGTTACAAGGGCTCCTGGGGAGCCGCTGCACCCCAGGGCACGATGCCCAGATGGGCACTTAGGAACGCTCCAGTCCAGAGCTGGGTGGTCACCAGGCTCCAGCTCCCTTCCTCGGCCAGGGAAGGAGATGTGTGTTCACAGGCAGGGAAAACACCAAGGACAAGCCATGAAGGAGGAGCATCTGTCACACCCTCCATGCTAGAGCAACCCCAGGAGCTGCTGTCAAGCTCTTCCCAAGGGCTTGGCAAGGACTGCCTATTGCAGGTGGAGAAGGGGACATTCTCACCAGGATGGGCAGGAAGGAGCAGTGCTCCTGCAGTCAGTCCTCTCCACGGTTTTCCGTGTGACACCAGTACTGGGTCCTGCTGCAGTGAATGGGCACAAAGAGCAGTGGAAAAATTGACCCAGACGTACGGGTGGATATAGGATGGAGGAGAGAGGGGCTCATTTCAACAGGCATCACACGGAGGTGTGTGGGAGGGGAAATAGCATCAACAGGAATGTTTGAAATTAAGCCAAGGGAAAGACAGCTGCGTGGAGGAGCTCTGCAGCCGGCCGGCGCGACCCTCCGGGGCGCAGGGGGTGCCGCTGCCTCCCCTCGGTGCCAGCCTCAGCCGGGCAGCCCCGCAGCAGCCCCAGGGGGGCTTCGCTGGCAGAAGGTCCAGCAGCTCACGTGGCGCCTCCAAGGGCTGCGTGTCCGTAGCTCCCAATGCCGTCCTGGACTGTTCCCTCCTCTGCACCAGCCGTGCTGCAAAGCGGCTCCTCGTCCACTCGGTCTCAGCCCAGGGGTATCAGAAGCGAGGTACCAAGAGGGGGACTCCTCATCTCACAGGGTAGATGACAACATGCAGCACTCAGGGCATGGGGAGTCTCCGGGGGGTTCACACCGGCTGCGCGTTTACCGTTGCAGAGCGTTTTGCGTGGCAATAAAAGCAGGAGGTCAGCGACCAGGAAGTCTTTATCCCGAGGCGCTGCACCGCTCCGGCTGTCCAGGCACCCGCACTTTGAAAAATAAGTTTTAAAGTAATGTGAGGCTGATGGAGAATGAACCCTGTGGCCTTTGCAGCAGCCCTGGTGTTCTTGGTCGGGATGTATGGAACAGATGGGTTCTCTCAGTCACTCAGCACCGTTATAATAATCCTAATTGTATTTCTTAGTTCATTTTTCATTAGGGTCACTTTCACCTATAGCAAATCTTTCTTACAAAGAAATGCAGAAGAAAAAAATCCTTCTGCTCTTCCAAAGTCATTAGCTTTTACTATTGCTAATAGGAATTTCTGCAGTGCCTGCAGCCCACCCTGAGGAGCTCTGGGCTGGACTGGCTCCCGTAGAAACCTGCAGCCTCTGCTCCGAGCAGCTGGCACCGAGCACACAAGGTACGCCATGAACAAGAGGAGAATCATCCATCCTGCTTTTCTGCCAGGAACTGTCCTACCTCCCCACCTCCTAGCAAAGTGCTTTTAGATTTTGAAGGAAAAAAAAAAAAAAAAGATACTTCAGGATAAAGCATATTTTGGATGAGCAACTTGTACTGTATTCGTACATCACCAACAATGCCCTCGAGGAACAGCTCTCGCCCAGCACTGAGAGAGGCTTTGGTCTCTATTGCAAAGGCACCCGAGTCCTTTTCTCCCTGTGCTGTTATAACCTCCCAGCCTCACTCCTCCTCTGGCTCTGCAGCGCTGGGGGACTTTGCTGCTCACCTGACAGACAGTCTGCACGCACCGCGTCTCACCTTCACACCGCAGCCAGCAGAACAGACCTCGTCTCAGGTCACTCTCGATGCAAGATGCCAACAGCAAACCCACGGGGGTGGTGGGAAGGGCTCTCATCAGGGTCTAGCTCCCCGGAACACAGGAACTGCAGCGTTCCCTGGATGTTTCGGTCCTTCCCACAGACACCGCATCCCACTGACTGCACACGGGTCCAGGAGAACCACAGAGCAGGGACTCCAGCGAGGAACCAAAGACACCCAACTGGAAAAAGAGACATGAGAAGCAGAAAGATCATGATGCAGAAAATGAAAAATATGTCCCTTGAATGGCACTGGTAGTGGCTCAGCATTATTATGATATTAAAAATTAGTCAAGTGAGACTAACACTCTCAACATACTGAGTAGTGGCTCTAAGTGAGGAAATTAGGACTATTAATCATTCCAAGGCGTTAACAATTCCAGCAGGCCAGGATGGCCCTGTTCCCAGTGGGGCTTAATAAAATACTTGGGGTTTATAATAAAAAAATAGCATCTCAAATGTCTGTAGCACACCTTGCAGCCCACAGTGCTTTGCAGTTGGCTATAAATTGTCTGCCCGCAGCCAGGGAGAGCAGAGGAAGGAAGGTGCAGCATCCTTGGGAAGTATGCAAAGCACTTGAGGAGGTGAAATGCTGCCAGGCACGCTGGAATTTGCTCTTTATCAGGCAAAGAGGCAGGGATGTTGGATTTGATCCTATCTGCTCAAGGTGTCACCAGTCGCTGCCAAGGCCTTTCCAGCCTCCCACCAAAATACAGATTTTGTGTTAACTCAGTGGGATGGGAAGCGAGGAGATGCCAAGAGAGTTTGGCTCCCAAGCTGATCTTTCAGGACTGTCAAAGTGGTTACGAGAGCAGTGGGGAGGTGAATCAGTTTTTCCAGACTCCAGCAGCCTGTGATGCCATCACAAAGCCAGACCAAGCTTTCATCTCACCCTCAGCAGAGCCCTTGGAGCAGAAGCCAGCAGCGAGGAGGAGCGGCGAGGAGGCTCGGTGCAGGAGGATGGCACAAGAGGCTGAGCATCTGCCACCAGCGCTCGGCAGCTGCAGAGCAGCACTGCTGTCCCCCAACGCCAATCCAGGAGACGAGGCTGGAGGTGTGCTCATGGGCAGGGCCCTTGGGCACATGTTGGGTTTGAGGAGGTACAGCTGGGCCACGCTTCTTCCAGACATGGAGCTCTGGGGGTTTCACAGCACTCGCTTTGCAGAAAGACCTAGAAAAAACCCCAACACCGTAAGTGGTGGTGGATTCTACACCAATGTCAGGCTGTCACGCCCAGGGAGCGGGCGGCATTCGCAGTTGATCATGGCACAGCATCCTCAGGGGCAAGAGCAGAACCAGTGTCAGGACTGAGCTACAGTTACAGCTTGACTCAGGTGTCCGATGGCACCAACTGGAGCTGCGGAGGGGCTTGAAATTCAGCGTTTCTTCTGAATGATGCTGCGGTGTCTGCCTGGGTCACATTAGGTGTCAGAGCTCCATGTGACAGACAGTGGCCGTCAGAGGATATGAGTTGAGAGGCAGCTTAGCATGGCCAGGAACAACACCTTGGTGCTTTTCTTGCTTGCTCACTTTTTTGTTTTGTTTTTCTTTGTTGTTTTAAACATGGCTTGGTCAAGTTTAGAGCACCCAAGTGGGAGGCTGCCACATCTCCTTACTGCCCATAAGAAAAGGGCCTGCTGGGAACTCCTGGTAGCTGAGGGTCCAGGGATTTAAGCTGCCCAGATTGCCTTGACCAAGCTGAGAGCACCCTGCACCTGACAGGGAGAGGCAGCAGCAGGAAAGGCAAATTCCCAAGCTGGCAGCCTGTCAGATGGGATGTCAGAGCCGAGCCTGCCCCTGTGAGGGGACTTGGCTTCAGTCAGAGGAGCATCTCTCGGTGGTTTCAAAGCCATCGCGCTGACAGGGTTCATGGTGCCGGGTCTGGCCAGGGCACCTCCTGCCCCCTGGGTGCTGCATCCCCTCCACTTTGCTCTGCCTCCGAATGAGATGTTAGAGAGGGTTGGCAAAATGGGTTTGGGATCCTCAGGAAGAGAGAAGCCGTAGGAAGGAGCTGTGTTAACCTGCCATCATTTTTCAGCCATGAAGTCTCTGCATTGTCAAGTGATGATGAGGAAGCCTTGGGCCTTGGCTCTTGAGTGCTGCAGCCACGGTGGCCGTGGCTGGGGGGTCCACACTATGCCACCCACTCTGTCAGACAGTGGCCAGAGGCATCCAGAGCTGCCCCAGTGAGCTTCCCTGCACCCAGAGTCTGGCTTCACTACGTCATCAGAGCTGCCTGCACAGACATCCTTCTCCTGAAGTATACTTAACCTACATGGGGATCTTAGTTAAGCTGAGCCTGCGTTAATCTGTGCCTTCAGTGCTATTGGTGCAACCCCGATTTCACCACAGTGGGAACTTCCAACATTTCAGCAGCTGTTCTAATTCTAAAGCAGAGCACAAAAAAAAAAAAAAAAAAAAAAATCACATTTTGAGGTTTGTCCCCCTCAAGACACAGCTCTTCTCCTGAGACTTTCTGTCGTTCCTTTCAAAGAGCTCAGCCACTGGGAAGCTGCTCACACTATAAAGCTAGAGCACAGGTTATTGATCCAGAAAGATTCCAGGACAGTGAAGATGAAGATGGAAGGAGTTGTACTGGGATCTGATCCTTGGGACAAGACGCAGCGGATCCCAGGAACTCGCAGCCCGCTGCGGGGATCCCCTCCTAACCCACAGGGAATGGGGAGGGGAGCAGCTGTGGGCAGGAAAGCTCTGAGCTGTTCCAACTTCCACCAGAGGAATCTGAGCTGAGGGCCGAGATGGGCCATAGGCCACACGGTTCTGGAGAGCACCCTGAGGCCTCTGTAAGTCCCTGGGGAGGCCGGGCAGGCTCTCGTGGGAAGCACAGGAGCAGGACACATGCAGCACGGAGGAGACGAGCTGCAGGAGGGGGTTAGCACAGAGCACATGCTGCCAAGTGAATAGATGCGTCTGTCTCCGATTTGCATGTTTATCTTAGAAGCAATTTAGGTTTCTCCTTGTTTACAAGAGTCGAAGTCAGCAGACTCTTAGAACAAGAACAACGGGGAGCCAACATGTGACAGTTGTCTCCTGTTCCCGCCGTGCATCGGAGCGGCCGACGCTCGCGAGCTGTTGAGAAAGAGCTTTGGCCCTGCCATGGGCTACTGCAGGGAGAGGGAGGAGGAGGAGGGCAAGCAGAGGGCGAGGAGCGCTTGACCTCACCAGCTCAGAAAGCACTTGCCTGCCGAATGCGAAGCCTCCGGCCGCCGCTGCTGCGCACGTCGCTGGGTGCAGGGAGGGTGGGAGGCGGGGGTCCGGTGAACAATTCCCATGGCTCTGCAGCTCACGCCCATCTCCTGGCAGCCGAGCTCTCGGGGCAAATGGCAAATTCACCAAGTCTGTGATTGCATATGGATTTGGAAGGAATAAGTGATGCAGCATCAGGCAGCCAACGGCTGTTGGAGGGATTGGTGCCCGCCCCACCTGGCTGAGCGGACCAAGGGGCCGTGCAGATCGAGGACCTCGCAGGAGGCAGGATCCCATGGACTCCCCTTGGGCAGGGTGGGGATCGTTATCCCCATGTGCCCTTAATGATTACCCCCCCTCCCTCACTCCCAGCCCCTCCTGACCACACAGAAGTCGAGGCCCAAGCAGCCTGCAGCATCAGGAGCTGTTCCCTCACACAGACTCTGCTGAACTCAGAGCTTGGGTCTTTTTTTTTCCTGCTGTAAAAATGCAGTTTCCCCAAGAGTACAGCGTTTCACAGAAATTTGCCTCTTTCAGCACAGCTTCATTTTTTAAAAATGAAGTTCTGATAAGGCAGCTGGGGACTGCTCAGAACATCCATTGTCTTCCCTATTCCAGCATTTTTAAAATGTCATAGATTTGTAGAAGTAGAATCGGAAGGGTTGCTTTAATCAATCCAAAACAAATGTTTGGGTTTTTTCCCTCCCCAGATTCTACTTGGCAGAATTTTCTGATGTTCCCTGTCTCGCTTCATTTCAGAGTAACTGAACCCAACTGGAGCATTTCTCACAAAATGGAAGATCTCGGTCTTGCCGAGATCACCACAGCCTTTCCAAGACGCATGAGGAATTTTCCCCTCGTTGTGCCATGCAAGTTTCCAACACTACCACGATTGCAGGATGGGTTTCAGTGCCCAGTCTCTGACAGAGGCCAGTAGGTACCGCAGTGGAGACGCTGCTGGTTTCAGTCCCAAGTAAGAGGAGATGCAGCCACCGACCCCAGCCAGGTCTGGGGCCCTGCTCATCGAGGAGCTCCCTCGGCGGTCAGTGCCCTTCACCCTGCTCTCCTTCCACTTTCTCCTCCCAATAATTAACGAGAAGTAATTAGCTCACAGTGTGAAAAAGGGAGTGCCTGGTGTTTATCTTGTCTGGAGGTTTTCCCTTGATCCCAGTCTCCCAGGGGATGGGGTCAGGCAGTGCTTTATCTGCTGGCTTTCCCATCCTGGAGGCAGCTCCTCCACCCCAGCGTCTCCCCAAAGCCGGTCCTGCTCACAGCCCACCACCAAACCACAGCCCAGTGCCACGGCTCAGCAGCGCTGGGGGCAGATGGGAGATGGGGACCCCGCAGAGGTGCCTTGTCAAAGAACATTTTACCTTTTCCAGCTTTCCCAGCAGCTCTTTCCTCCAGTGAAGGGGAACTTTGGCTACTGCTGTGACCTCCATCCTGCAGCCGCTGCCTCGTCCCAGCTCCTGGCAGTGCCCGCAAGGACCCGTCAGCCATCCCCATCCTTGCTGGGGCCAGCTGGTCTGTGCAGAGCAAGTGCAGGCTCGGGGAGCCGCCCCACGCTGTCCCCTGGGGACTCTGCAGTCCCACTCGAGACCGCTGGCCTGGACCATCACCCTGCTGGTGGGATGCTCCTCTGCCTGCCCTGCTCACCGCGGGAAGGAACCGGCCGCTCTCACAGCCCAGCCCAAGCAAGGCAATTGAAGGCCTGCAGTGGGCATTGCTGGATGATTTCCTGGGGGTTCTTCTTCCCTAAAACAGCTTCGGCCGTCTCCCCGGTACCCTTGCTGCAGGATGAAAGGCTGGTGAGCAAGCCTGTGAAAGCGATGCTCACTGGCCCCCAGAGTCGGGGCTTGCAAAGCTGCGGGGAGCCGGGTTTAGTATCCTCAGCTCCAGCCCGAGATGACCTTGTGCTTCTGCCAGCATTTAAACAAAATATTTCAAAAAAAAGAGAACAGATCCCGTTGCTTTCTGTGCTCGCAGGGCTCTCCTGAGCCTGGGAGCTCTCTCTGGGGCTGATAGAAGCCATAGAACATGGCCAGGGAGAGACAATGAAATATTGCCTGAGCTTATTGCTTTTGATTGTTATTAAAGGAAGATTCTTACTTCCAGTCTGGGGGGTTGAAAAATTTGAATCCTACCCAAACCTCATCCCTTCCAGGCAGAATCACAGCTCCATGCTCTGTGGCAAGCCTCATTGTCCAGCGCAAGCAGCCACAGCCGAGCTAGGGCGAGCGAGGGGCACGGGGATGGAAAATTCCCCATTGCTGCCATTGTCCAGGCTGGTGTGAGCTGTGGGGCAGAGCTTGGCCTCCCTCCCTCCTCCAGGTCTGTGGGGCTCAGCCAGGCTCCAAAGGGCTGTGGGTTTGAACATTGTCTTTCTTCTCCGAGGTCCTGCCCTTGCCCCCCTGCTTCAGGGAAGGAACAGGGATGCAGGCAGGGTACAGGCAGGACAGGAGACACATCGAATTCTCCCAGTTATCCGGCTTCAGAGCATCATCATAAACGTTCACCAGCACAAGAGGGATGGGAGAGCCAGGGGATAACTGAACAGGGCCTTGCAGCACCAAGAGATGAAACCTGCTCCTCTTCCTCCCCAAGCTGAGCATGGGGCAGGTGCCTGTGCCAGGGAGTATTGTTCCCACAGTGCACCCCAGCTCTGCCCAGGCTGGAGACATCACAGAGCTGGGCTCAGCTGGACTCCATCCTGCTGTGCTCAGCAGGGCCAGGCTGCAGCGTGGGCCTGGGATGCAAGGAAGAGGGTTGGAGGGAGGATTTGCACATCAGCAAGTTCCTCTGCTGTCGCCCCAGGAGCTCACCGAGAGCCCAAGCTCTCTGGGGCGTGGGCCCCACGACCTGCAGCATCCATCACTGGCTGTCTCCTGGAGGATCGGGGCACCTCAGGGCCCCCCGCTCCCTGCTGCAGCGATGCCCAGACCCAGCAGAGCTTTGCCCGACTCGGGCTGCTGCTGCCACTGCTGCCGCCGCGCAGTATTAGTTCGTTAAACACAAAGAGCAAAGCCCAGCAGTGGTGATGGCTCAGCAGTGCCCTGTCTGAGCCCCAGCACCCTGCAGCTCTCACCCTGCTCCATGGCTCCACATCCTGCCCACACCAAGGGGATGCTGCAAGGAGGGCACATCGCTGTGGGGGTGACACTCTCAGCAGAGTCCAGAGCAGCTGTGACACGGCTAGAAAGAAAAGAGGGAAAGGAGGGCTTCAAGTGAAGACCTCCCTCAGAAGGGTGACGACCTGGGGGGGTCCGAGCCCTGCACCTTCCCCCGGCGCGGGCAGGGTGGTGACGTGGCTCTGCTCTCTCTCGCAGGTACATCGGGGCGCTGGGCGCCAGGGTGATCTGCGATAACATCCCCGGGCTGGTGAACAAGCAGCGGCAGCTCTGCCAGAGGTACCCCGACATCATGCAGTCGGTCGGGGAGGGAGCCAAGGAGTGGATCCGTGAGTGCCAGCACCAGTTCCGGCACCACCGCTGGAACTGCAGCACCTTGGACCGGGATCACACCGTCTTCGGCCGGGTCATGCTGCGAAGTAGGTTCTGCCCCGTCCCCTTCCCACTGCCGCGTGCCGCCTCCTCCCTGGGAGGGTCTCTCCTCTGGCTGGGCTGCTGTGTCCGGTGGCTTGGATTACTCCCTGAGGGGAGCTTTGCCTTTCCCTGTAAATTAATCAAGCAGTAATGGGAGCAGAGCACTGCGTTTGGAATCGCTGCACCAGATGAGATGGAGCAGGGGGAGTACTGGGGGAGAAGGGGGAAGGAGGAGACACCTCCAGAGAACAGGCTCCTATGTAAACAGTAATGGGATATATAAATATTTGGAGAGCAGGGTTGGCCAGGACTCAGCAATTCACGTGGGAACTGGCTGTTCCTTGCCTGGCAAGGGAGGCGAGGCAGAGCTCCTGCTCCACTCTGTGCCTCGGGCTCCCAGGTGGAGGAGGACCAGGGGCCATGGGGCAGCCGCCAGCCCTGCACCAACGGCTAGGCACAGACCCTGCCCGGGAGGGACCTCCCCGCTCCAGGTGAGGGACGGATGCAGAACAAGCAGGGATGTACCCAAGGAAAGGTGCGATGGGTACAGGGGAGGTTCCAGAGCTGGAGCAGCATGGTGGGCTCCATCCGCCCCTGGGAGGGCTCTGGCAGAGAGCAGGCTCTGGGAGCTGGTGCAACCCCGGCACTGCGAGACAGATGCTGCTGCCCTCGTGACGTGCCGGGGCACATCCAGCCACGCGGCCTCCAAATCAAAGGCGGCTGGGAAGAGCCAGGAGTGGCTCATATGGAGGACATGTGAGCGGGAAGGGAGCTGGGAAGTGGGGAGCTTGCTGCCAGCTGGTGGGGGGATGGGGTGGGCAAGCCGCAGAGGCTGCAAGGCAGAGTCCAGTGAGGAGCTGGCTGGAGGGCAGGGGCTGTGAGCGCCGGCGCACAGCACTCACCCTGCCACGCCGCAGCCTGCCCGGTCTCGGCCTCTCCATCCCCACCACAGCACCTTCCCTCCCGACCGCGTCCTCTCCTGCCAAAGGATGGGGAAGGATGAAAGCTCCTCGCCACAGCCCCATCCTGCGAGGCCCAAAGCGAGCTCTGGTGCCTTTGAAGTTGCTTTCAAAGGCTCTCAAGATGAAGACGAACATGGTTTTGATTTGCAGCTTCTTTTACAGCGTTATAAAAACAGCTGCGAACTCGAAGCAGAGACATAAAATAGCAGGCGGCAAGCTGTGCCACGCAGGGAGACCCCGGCCCGGCCCGAGCCGGCGCCAGCTCCCGCGCTCGGCCTCAGCCAGAGGGTGCTGGCTGGTCCTGCAACCTCAGCACCGATGGGCACCCGTGAGGGCAATCGGTCGGGCGGCCCTGAGATCAGCGCAGTGCCCTGAGCTGCTAAGCTCTGAGGCTCATCAGGAAATTCCCCTTAGTCTGAAAGGTACCAGGGAAGCCGAGGCTGGACTCGATGGCCAGCAGAGGTGCCTGTACTTGGCTTACCTGTGAGCAGGATGGTCTCACCCTCAAGCCATGAAAAGGCCGCCGTGCGCTCTCCTGCTCCTGGTGGGCTGCGGGCGCCTGGCACAGCCCGACAGGCTCACTCCCCATCCCGTTGTCTCTTCCCGCGGTAGGCAGCAGGGAAGCCGCCTTCGTCTACGCCATCTCCTCGGCTGGCGTGGTCTACGCCATCACGCGGGCGTGCAGCCAAGGGGACCTGAAGGCCTGCAGCTGCGACCCGCTCAAGAGAGGCCGCTCCAAGGACGAGCGCGGGGAGTTCGACTGGGGCGGCTGCAGCGACAACATCAATTACGGGATCCGCTTTGCCAAAGCCTTCGTGGACGCCAAGGAGAAGAAAGTGAAGGATGCCCGGGCGCTGATGAACCTGCACAACAACCGCTGCGGAAGGATGGTGAGCGCAGCCCCCAGCACCTGGGGCCATCTCACTGGGACCTCTCCAGGGGAACGGGCACAGGACCAGGGCCCTGGTCTTCACAGAGGGCAGGTTCCGCTGAAGACAGGAGCAAGTTGCTCTCCTGACTTCACAGTTCTCCCCTGCATGCTCTGCACAGGGAATGGCCCCAGGAGGGTGGCAGGACCCCACTTACCTTGTCCCGAGCAGATGTCCTCACTGATCCTGGCATCAGTGATCACGGGGAATGAGTCCTCTCTAGGCAGCCCCTGTGCTATGAGGAGCCCCGTCCCACGCAGGCAAGGGCTGAGGGGACATCAGACCGATGCGAGGTGTCTTAACAGCCGGTGACCACTGGTTCTCATGGCATCCCTCTTCTCACAGGCTGTGAAGCGCTTCCTGAAGCTGGAGTGCAAATGCCACGGGGTCAGCGGCTCCTGCACACTAAGGACTTGTTGGCTGGCAATGTCAGATTTTCGAAAAACAGGGGACCACCTAAGGAAGAAATACAACGGGGCTATCCAGGTGACGATGAACCAGGACGGCACTGGCTTCACGGTGGCCAACAAGAACTTCAGGAAGCCCACGAAAACAGATCTGGTGTATTTTGAGAACTCACCCGATTACTGCGTGATGGACAAGTCAGCAGGTAAAAAAAACAGCCTCTGGTTGTTGCCCAGAAGCAGCTCTTTCTCCCCTCCTGGCAGGCCAGCAGCTCCTGACTAGCCTCGCCTGGCAGGGCTGCTTTGGGACATCAGCCACCCCAGTGAGTCCCAGTTCCCCATGGGGGGTCAGCCAGGCCCTCGGCAGGTGTCGGTGCTTGCTGGGTCCCTGCAGCACCTCACACCTGCACAGACACCTCTGCATTTGTCCAAAATCCCCAGGCTGATTCAAACCCATCGAGCCTCTGGTAACATAGTGCCTCGTTTTCCTCAGCACCTTCCTCCCGCTAAGCGAAGCTCCTTTAAGCAGGCAATAATGAGCCCATTTTGTGCGGTTTCTCCTCTGAGCTCGGCCCGGGGCAGGGATGGGAGTGGGAAAGGCAGGTCAGGGCTGCTTGACTCCTGCAGAGATCAGTGCTCTCCCAGCCTGGAACATCCCCAGGGCGGGGGTTCGCAGGAGCCGTGGAGGCTCGGTGGGGATGGCAGCACGTGCTCCCGTCACCCTCCAAGGACCCTGTGCCCGAGCAGGGTGCCGGCTGCAAAGTCCAGCTCAGCGGGTGTACGCTGCTCCAGGATCCCCCAGCACGGGGACTGCACAGAGCCAGTCCCCACGGCTCTTGTGCTCCAGGCGGCAGCAGGTGCCGGCTCCAGCAGCAGGTGCAGGGGAGCATTCGAACAAGATGGAGAAGGAACCCTCTGACCCGCTCTCGCTTCCTTCCCCAGGCTCCCTGGGCACGGCCGGTCGCGTGTGCAACAAGATGTCACGTGGGACGGACGGCTGCGAGGTGATGTGCTGCGGGCGGGGGTACGACACCACCCGCGTCACCCGCGTCACCAAGTGCGAGTGCAAGTTCCACTGGTGCTGCGCTGTGCGCTGCAAGGAGTGCGAGGACACTGTGGACGTGCACACGTGTAAAGCACCGAAACGGGCCGAGTGGTTGGACCAGACCTGAGCAGATGGGAGCACAGAGGGAAGAATCCACTGCCACTCCCCTACCTTGCAATTTTTTACAACCCCTGTGCCCTGAGGGCCATGACGTCCTGGGAGCTGTAGTTCAACTGCATGGCTTTTATTTAATTAATTCTGCAAAGCACTAAAGAAAGGACTACATTTCCCAGGAGGTTCTGTGGACCCTTCTATTTGCTCAGCAAAACTAATCCCCTACCTAAGAGGAGTCTGCCATCCCTGCTTGAACTGTGAAACTGCCGTTGCTCGTCCCCTCGGCAAAGGGACGGTGCAACCGATGTGGACTGGGAGGACTGATGGGTGGGATGTGATGGCCGAGGAAACTGCACCTCCCCAGAGAATTCACGTTGCAGTAAAAGACTCACCAGCAAGAAACACTACCGCAGAATAACCTGCTCTTGCAGAAAGCGTCCCTGCTTTTACTTCTTTGCAAGGCCAGAGGGCGGGGGCCACGCGTTCAACGAGACGGCTCCGTGGTCTTGGCGTTTCCCTCGAGCGGCCCCAGCACCGCTGATCCCGATGAGCAAGAGCCACCTCCGCGCCGGCTTCTCCTCGTTGCTTGTCGCCTTGGCTGGGGACGCAGGAGCTGTAAATTGCGACTGAAACCCGAGTGACTGCGCAAGGACAAGGGCCACCCTCCGACGCTGGCAGGCGCAGAGGGCTAGAGAATGCAAAGCAATCTGTGAACTTACTGGTAGGTTCGGGAGCCAGCAGATACAACAGCGTCTCTGTAAAACTCACCTGTATGTTGTGTATACTGCTTACTATTTTAAGTCAAAATTCATTATAAACCTGTATCAGAAAATGGTGCGCTTTGCTGTTTGAATTCCTACCCACCCCGCTGGACACGTCCCCCCGAGCGGGAGTCAGCCCGTGGCGTTCCTTCTCCCTGCTCATCCACAACTCCTGCAGCCCTAACACCCAGACCTCCCACCCTGAGAGTTACCTGTTGCCTCCCACAGAGCAGAGCCCCAGCACCCAGAGCCCCCGGGAAGTCCTTCGCACCCCAAGACATCTCATGACACACGAGAGGATGCTAGATGAGCTTCCAAGCCTTTCCTGTAGACCAAAAAAACACAAACTAAACACCCAAAACTTAAAACTATCAACTAAACCTGAAGGAGAGGAGCAGAGGTGCAGCCGGCTGCCGAGCTGCAAGTAGACGCATTACAGAGACCAACCCCTCTCATCTCTAGACATTCCCTCAATTCCTTTTCTCTCCCAGCTTGGTCAGGCAGTAATTACAAAGATGCTCTGTTTAGTGCACAGATATTTTGTAGAGTCTGATTAAGAGATACAATCCACACAACCAGATTTAATGTACATGTCAGACGGTTGAACCTGCAAACTGAGCCAGACCCAGGTAAAAAAAATACCCCAAACCCTTAATCCTTGCCATTCCTGAGCACGTGCTGACACAGACAGGGGTGCTTCTGCACGTCCACCTAGAGCTGGCCTGCCCACTGCCCCGGGCAGGCTGTGCTTTCTCCCTGACCCAGGAAAAATGGTGTTAGTTTTCCTAATGTTGATTGTCATTGTGCTGATGGGCAGGTAAGGATGTTTCACACACTTAGAGCAAGTTCTCTTCAAAGTTTTAAGCTTAAAACAGCGACGGAAATGGACAAGTCAACAGCAACGTTCACCTGTTAGGGTTTTCCAGTGGGTCTGCTCTCATGCTGCTGTTGCTGCCAGAGGGGCTGGCGAAGCTCCCCGAGGAGCTGGGATCCCCTGGCAGCAGCAGGATGCGTGGGCAGAGGCAGCTGAGCAGCTACAGCGGCAATGTCTGAAGGGAGGTCAAAGTAGCAGGATGGGATTAAAGGAAAGAAGATTATTCTGGTCCTAAGCCACCCTTTGGCTACTGCAGGAAGAGCATCTCTGCATGGGGATTTCACCCAATGGCCCTAGGAAATATTAGTTTAAGTGGTGAGAGAAAACCACTTTGAAAACTGCTTTGATGGGAACTGCTCAAAGAATTTAAAGAGCCTGCCACGGGTCAGATTAGAGCACCTTCCTCCATGCCAGCCCAGCGGGGCTGCTCATGCAGAAAAAGGGCCTTCATCAGAGCTGCTGCAGAGCCATGGACAAGCACAAAGGTGACGTCCTAACCAGAGCTCTTAAGTTTCAGGAATCCCACCTCCCTGATGCCCATTTCTTATAGAATTTAAACCATCTCCCTTTTGAATCCTGTATGAGAGGGCTGAGCAGCACCTTTCGCCCTCCCTGCTCTTGCAGAACTTGCACTCGAGCTAGTGTTTATCTGGGAGCCTCCCAGGTCTCACCCCAGGCCCTTCAAAGCTCTCAGAATTTCGAGGAGAGGCAGTTTCCCCAAAGATCTGCTCCGTCTGGGCTGTGCCAAGGAACGCTGGCAGGTGAGCGGGAGGTCTGAGCCAGGCCGAAGGCGTTTCGAGCCTGCCGTGGCACAGCGTCCGTCAGCACGTGGGCTGATCTACCGGGAAGAGCTCCCTCATTTATCTTCATTACTGCTCCACCTACCATCAATTTACGACAGACTTTAAAAAAATGCTGCCCCCTCGGCAATCAATCCAAACCTCCCTCCCAGGGCAGGACACGCTCCATGGGCTGGGAGGGAGGGACCCAGGGCCTGGGGACCTGGGGTCAGCCGTCAATAAACATTTCTTCCTCTCCAGAGGACCCCCGGGAGATGTCTCCCAGCAGAAATACTGCTCCGTGGCTGATCCCTGCACCCATCCGAGTGACACCTTAATCAACAGCTGCTGCCCGAGTAAGTCTTCCCTTTGAATGCAGATGTTCAAGGCTTTAAAACAAAGGAGAAAGCTACTGAGGACAGGTTGTTCTGGGTTTATGGGCTTCCCCCCTCCCTATATCAGCATCAGGATACTAAAATTGGATGCCTTCAGCACTCTGTAGAACAACCAAACCCTCCACAGCTCAGCCAGGTCCATAGGCACGACAGGACTCCCAGCTCAGCTGCCTCCCCCTGTCCCAGCACACCAGTAAATCCCAGGAGTCAAAATCCTCAGATGCAGGTACCAGTATGACAGAAGCACCCAGAGGAGCAGTCGTGGAGACAGCCCGAGAGCAGAGGGGAGCGTTTCTGCTGCAAGAACTACACTCCCTTCTTATTAATAAGCAATTAGCAAAAGCACGACGCCTGGGGTCAGAAACATGCCGGTGAGCTGGAGTGAGCTCCCGGGGCTGGTGCGAGACGACGTCCCAGCACAGGCTGAAGGAGATTTAGACTCTCTCTCTGCAGCTGAGCCCCGCCCAAGCTCCCCTTCAGCACACTCATCCTCAGCTAGCAGATGGTTTCCATCTCTGGACGTTTATGAAGGCTGCAGTCTCCCAGCTCCCTCACAAGCCCCTCTTCAGTCATCTGCCTAAAATGTGCAGGGAGCCTTTTATGCAAGATCATATTTTAATTATCCTCCAGTCAAAAGCATGTCTGAACTCAAGGACAAGGAGCAGAATTAATTGCTTAATGAGCTTCTGAATAAATTACCTTCTCCGGAGACGCTGGACACGACACACAGGAGGCAGGCAGCCTTGGAGACATGAGATCCACATGGCTTCAGGGGATTTTCTCTACAGAGCCCCCCAAGAGCGAGAGCAGGGCCTGAGCCTGGGCAGCAGCACCGTTCTTCCCAAGGACAGACTGATGTGGTCGTTCTGACTGACACCTGTACCACCTGTGACGCTCCATGTGGGAGATCACGGCCCATTCCCATCCCGTATTGCTGACGCAGTCAGGGAGGGCTGCTCCAGCCAACAGCAGGGGGTTCCTGCTCCGGAATCCCAGCTCCAGCTGATGAGTCAATGCAGGAGAACGCACTAGTCACACAGTGTCACACTGGTTTATCATGGAGGAGTCTCCGGCCAAACGAGTACAGAAATCACGAGAAAGAGAGAAAGGCCGGAGCCAAGGAGGCTGCGGTATGGCTGTACAATTCAACGCATCCAAAGTAAAAGGAAAAACGTCCTTGGCCAGAAACAACCCAAGCAAGAAGATCCCCACTGGAGAAACATGGTGACAGATGCACCTTTCCTGATGCAGTCAGGGTGGGGGGCTCTCCAGCTTCCCCCCATGATCAGATTCACCGAAGGGCCCACCAAAAAGCCCAATTCAACAACCGAAGATGGAAATGAGAAAAATTCCAAGCACATGAGCTGCGTCCCTGATCACTCTGCTCCCCTCTATGCTAGGAGCTAGGGCAGAGCGCATCCCACTCCGGGGCTCCAGAAGGGAGGAGGGAGCCAGGAGACCAGAGACAGAATTGGAAACTGAAGCTGCCCTTCCTCTCTATCCACCTTTATTAAAAACTGGGCAAATTCAGACCACAAAAGACTGGACACAGGAGCCCACTCTGATTGCTGCTGTCAACGTGATCCGATATTCAGAGATTTTTTGACCCATGAGCAGAGAAGCGCTCGCACGTCACCTCTGCAGCCATACAGCTGCAACCGCAGGAGGGAGAAGGGAGGAGTCCATCTGTCCTTCTCAACAGCAAACGGCAAACCGGGGACCAGCGAGAGGCTGGCAGAGCACGAAGCCCATCAGCTCTCTGCCCTCACTGCCCGTACTGTCCTCTGCTAAGAGCACAGCACCAGTGTACATCTGCTCCCGAAGCCTCAGCACAGCCTCAGCGGCTCCCAACCACACACCCCATACATTAGGAGTCTGGGAGGTGCACGTGCCCCCGGCACGTCATCCCTGGGCAGGGGGAAGAGCAGGATTAATTTATGTCCGACCGTCTCCTTTCCTCCAAGGGAGTTTGCTCTCCCGTTTAACCTCTGCAGCCTGCTGGCACCGGAGGCGAACGATGCGGTTTGTAGAGAGGTGCAGGCACTTCGCTCTCCCCCTCCCCCTGGAATCTTCCTCTCACTTGTGGTCCTTGGGATTCACCCAATGTTTCTCAGAAAAAAAAAAAAAAAAGAGGACCTCAAGACAAGTATGCATTTAATAAGCAGTGAGACAAATAAGCTCCAGTTATCCCAGCAGAATTACAACACCAGAGAACAATTTTCTGCATTCCTCGGAAGGCCTGAAGGAACCCAATTGCCTGCTCTCAGCCTAAATAGGTACCAGACACCAAGTGCTCCATAAGCAAACAGAGCCCCCAAAGTGCAAAAATGAAATAAGTAAAAAGCTTCACATTACATATAAACCAGCCGTTTGCACCTTGTTATTAATGGTCTTGACTATGACCTTTAAACCCTGCCTCGCTCAGAGTCATGGATCTATGAGCCTTGGCACCCTCACAACAATTCCAGCACGAGGAACAGGGAATAAACAAGCCTGGCCAGCACCAGAGATGCGGGAAGGGAATCGGCCGGTGACAAATCCAACCTGAGAACAGCTTCAGTGCAGCAGCCAGGCCTAAGAGGTGACCAGCTCCACATGAATTTGTCACCCTAACCTTGGTGAGGTGTTTCTGATGGCATGAAAAGTCTTGTTGCCACAAATACACAGGCATAAAACCATCCACCCAAGCTCCAAAGAACAAAGGGCTCACAGGACAGAAAATAACTGCAAGAGCTCGCTGCCAAGAGGACAGTTCTGATGTGGTTTATAAGCACACGTGAACTAGAGTGGCCTTGAGCAGACCCTGCTACTCAGAAATACTTATTACTCTAAACGGCCTCACCGCTGCTCTAAGAGTTTTATTATTGTAGCAGCACCCATAGCCCACCGAAAGCTTCACCCCTTGAAAGCTGCTCAGGACCAAGTCACCACGTCTGGAGGAGCTGGCCCTGCAGCACAAGCGGCTGGAGCACAGTCTGGAGAAAGGACTGCGTTTGGCTGGCCCTGGCAGCCTTCCCCGGTGGCACCGGCCACTGCACCCCAGTCCTGCCACTGTTAGGGACGCTGGGCTGGAATACACAGTCCTGATCCACAAAGATCTTTCGATTCTTTCCATTAAAATCAGTGGTAAGATAGGGCAGGGTCACACGAGTGCTCACAACCAACAGCTTTACTACCTGTGGTGACTCTTCTCCCTTTCCTGTCATTTTTTGGAAGATACTTCTGGGAAAGTAAGAGGCTGGCATGAGGAAATGCAGCATTCCTCCTCCTGGACGCTCTGATCAACACCAAGCTGTTGTGACAGGGCAAGACACACAAAAACCCCAACAAACCAAAGCAACCCCAAACCCAAATCCCGCCTAAATCAACCAGACTACAACTACCCCGGTTTCCAAATACAAGGAGTAATACCAGATATGTAAATAAATGCTGATTTTCAAGCTCCTTGACTTTCACTGGCTACTCTGAAAACTGTGAAACTTTGAGAGGTCTCCAAACATGACGCAGAGCCCCACGGAAAGGCTTTTGCCATCCCGGTGGTTAGCGCATGCTTCAGAAAAATCAAAACAATCAATGTTTGCCCATCCTGAGTCATAACTATCACTTGTTTTTGTACATATACACATACATGTGTGCATATAACTCACATGCATGCAACTGCACTGCACACAGACTGCTCTGCTATTACTATGGTGTGGATCGGGCAGCAAGTCCCTGCTTCTAAGTGGCATATGAATGTTCCTATAAAGCACGAGGAGCCCGGCCTGGAAATCCCAGCGAGCTCCTCCCTTCTCCAGCGGTGCCGGCACTTCTTGAGGCAGGAAGATTCTCATTACACTGCCCACTGCCAGCCTGACCTTCCCATAAGCCCATCCCCTTTCTGTTGCTGTTCTGTCAGGGGAGGACAGTGAGAGAAAGCAGCTCTTGGGATGATCCATGGGAGGCAGCGCTTCATTTATAACCCCACACAAATGCTGGAAAATGTTCAACTTTAAAAAGCATTAGGTTGGTTACCTCACGGGCCCCTGCGGAGCACGAAGTGAAATCACAGGAACACAACAGACCTATTAATCACCACGATGATTCCACGGTGAGAAACAGCCCCGGTGACACACATTCAACTGGAAAGAAAGTTAAGAAAATTACCTACTAGTAGTTAAGCAACTCAAAACTATGTGGTAGCACTTTTCTGTGGGATCCTCAATGAGTTTGAGTATTTACTGGGAATTAAAGCCCAGCCAATAGGAACATAAAGTGGAGAAATAAACAATGGCGTTGCCACTAAACACGTCACCTCAGCACAAGCTACAAACAAGCTACGCTTACGTGAGGTGCACGGGCAGCTCCATGGAACTTTGTCTGCAAGGTAAAGGATTGAGGCAGGGGGAAATCATTGTCAGTCTTCTACATTAAGATAGATTATAGGTCAACTCCAATTGACCTGTAATTGATTGGTTGAGGAATTGTTTCAGGGAACAGAGTAGACTGCAGCAAATCTCTTCCATCCAGGTTTCAGAAACTAGAGTCATTTACAACACCTTTGAAAGAAGCCATCAAGGTCATGGCTTCCATCAATCCTTCACAAAGACCAGCGAAGATTAAACATGTAGTTATTATGGGTGAGGAAATGTGTTTAGCTGTAAAATACAAGATGATGGACTTTTCATGCACTCAGAATTAGCATTTATCCACAAGTCTGGGTTATTTTTATCACTTCCACTTCTGTGAAGCCTCAGCTAACCTGACCCTGCTTCCTCCCTGCCGAGCAGCAGACCTGAACCTGAAAAATCTGACATCTTCTCTAACTGGGGAGAGTGGAAATGGAGGTCACACCGCTTACCTCAGACCACTTGGCTACCACAGCCATCTTCTCACCTCTGCAGTAAACAAACCCTGGTGGCTGGTCTGTGTAGGAAGCGATTCCCTTGGAGTGTCCCATGTCTCGGTTCTCTTCAAGCCTTGACATCAACGACAGTACTTGCGACTAAAGCTTGAAAGTTCATGTTTCCCCAAAAGACTCCCATGCAGGTATCACAACCATTCTGGGCAGTTTCAGAAACCATCCTGCTCTTCAAGGCAAAGTGGTTTGAAAGACAAAAGACGCACAATTAAATCTAAGGTATGAACAGCAGGAAATGGAGGAGTCCATACCAGCGAGTCCTTGCGTAACACAAGCTCACAGGATGCAGAAGAAACAGGTCTTTGTTTGCACGCTATAATCTGTATTAAACAGGCGCTTAAGAAGTCAACAAACTCAATGTGTTAAGAAGCAACCTTTTAATAAAGAAAGCAAAACCATACTTTGCCGTTAACAAATATTTTGAAAAAGGCTTATAAAATTAAATCTAAGCCAACAATCTGGTGCATCTGCAGCTGAGAAGGAAGTGTCACTACTCCAAACATCTGCTCCATTCCTGTCCTCTCTGTTCTTACAGAGGAAGTATTAGCTTCCAGTTGTACAAGTGATTAAGCGAGCAATAAGGTATTGCTCAACAAAATCTGTTTTCTTAGATGATTACAGACCAAGGCCAAAGAAGAAATTCCTATGGTAAGCACCACTGCCAACACAGAAGCCTGACAAAGATACCAGTTTGAAGAGCACAGTTTTCTTCCTTGCCCTCACACCTAGAGGTCAGCTGACCATTGGGACGAGGTTCATGAGAACAATGAAATCCAACCATCGTGGAAAGCACACTCTAATCACCCCGGAGTTGGATGATGCCAGAGACTGGACCGCAGAAGAACCTCGGTGTTTTCCATTATGAAGCTGAAGGATGAAAGAAGAATCCCAAAGCACTGGAAGAAACAGAACACAACAACAAAACAAATCAGCTCAGTTTAAAAACCATCCTGTCTCAAGGTATGAACAAACCACCACCCTTGTCTCTTTCTCTCAAGGCAACAGAGCTACAGTTCCTTGGACACCAACACCATGAAACAGGCTTGTACTAAACATTAAATATGAGTCAAGATACACAAAAGAATTAAAGCCCCTATGGAAGGTGCGGCTCCGTCCTCGTCCACTCACCCCTGGCGCGGTCCCTCAGCTGGAGGCCAGCACGCTGGGAGCACTCACGGGCCACAGCACCCGCAGCACCTACGGCAGAAGCAGAGGGGTCAGGACGGCGGCACCCCGCACGCCTCGGCCAGCCGCTCCCAGCGCGGAGCAGACTGACGGGCAGGGAGCCTAGTTCCTGGGTATTCAGGGATGGATTATTTATAGGACATCCACTCAAACGCGTGAAAACTGAACAGACCATCCACTGAGACCAGCCTCTGCTTCCAGAGAAGATCCATATTCTAGATGCCATCTAAACAGTTCCAGAAATAAAGATTAGGCTGAAACAAAGGGTGCAAACTCCCCTGCACCTTCTCAGCCCATCCCCCGAGTATTCCGCTGGGACTCGTGCTATCCTCATACAAACCCTCTCTGCACGAGGCAGCAATGACAGGACTCATTTACTTTGAGGGTTTTACTTTGGCCCTCCTGGCTTCTATCATAACCTCAAATATTACATTAAAAAGGCTTTTAAAACATAACATTCAGAGCGGTGCAGGAGCTTTTCCCTGCAGCGAGCTCCTTCCCTGCCTGTTTGCGTGTGGCACCTTCACATTAAGTGCATGAGTTAAGATGTAGATTAGCAAGGCAAGAAACCTTTGCCCTTGGCATCGACACTCAGCTGTGACAGGAAACTTCAGGCTTTTTTTTCCCTATGAAGCATAGACCCACTCATTGAACATTGGCAGGGAAGTGCACATCTCCAAACTATACACATTTTCTCTTAGATAAGCAAAAGACTCAAGTGTTTATAAATATGAAAAGTTCAGCAGCTGGCTAAAAAGTTAATTCTCCAGTCTCACTTAATGAGCTTTGGGGAAAGTGGTAGGGGGATTTGTTCAGAAAGCAAAGCAGAGTGTCACAGAAAGCAGGACCCCGCCAGACGGGGCTCTGTTTAGTCCTCTTTTCTGTCTCTGGATGGCTGCTCTCAGCAAAGTGGCAAAGAACGCTCTGACGGGGAGCTACGGAACAACCAGGAGGAGAAATATTTTCTCCTAATCTTGCAATCATAAAAATTATCCAATTTTTAATTTAAGTCCCATGACTTCTTCCTCTGTTGTGAAAATACCGAGAGATCCATATCAAAACGCTTGGGAACATGGACTGTCTTAGGATTTGGTCCAGTTCCCCAAACAAGGAGGATTCAGCAGGAACACTGCTGCAATATTTTTTCATTAATATTAACTATCACTGGTCGTTTCCAGTAGCATAAAAGTTTGAACTTAAAAAATGGGATTGATTTGCCTGCAAGTTGAGCCTGTGGGTTGTGTTGGGGACCTTCTGAGAAGACTATTTAGAGTGCTGCTCTCTGCATCCCTAGCTCTCCTGAAGGCACACTCCTCGGTGTCTCTATAAGGTATTACAGGAGGAATCGTGCCACGTGACTTCTGCAAGATGATATATCACTTCCCAGTTCTCCACCTACATAATTATTAAAAGAATAAAAACTCGTACTTAATGGAAAAATAATCAGACCCTGTTGTCTGCAGCTTCAACAGAAGCTGTTGTATGTAACAGCATTTTTTCAGCTTGCTCAATGAACTGTAAGGGTGACTATCGTCATCTCTTTCGTGTCACTTACTGAGACAATTCTGGACAGTAGCTCCTTCAGAAACCGGGCTGTCTGATGATGGAGACCAGAGTGATTCTCCACGAGACCAGTGATCCAGCTGAAGCACACAGCAAGGCTGAGCTCTGCCCCATGGAGAGCACGAGCGTGCACGGCAGCTCGTACAGAGCTCCCTACCACTGTCCTCACCGGTACCAACTCCCCTGGTACATCTTCCCTTCATCAGAGAATATTAAAAGCCCATGCTGCAAGAGAACTAACCAGGCACCGCTGGCTGCAGCGCCTGCAAACCCCTCCACCTGCGCGCGACACGGCGAAAATCCCCGCGGCGCCCGGTCCCCGGAGGGCCGCGCGCAGTAGAGGAGCCGTCGCACAGCCGGTGCCAGGGCTGATGGTGTAACTCGCTGTATACATTGGAACTAGTAAAGGTTTCATTGTGATTTTTGGCCACTTGGAATATTTTTAGCAATTTGCCAAGGTTTACTCCGTGATTTATTATGGAGGAAACAAACTCAAGCACTAACAAATGAAAATATGTAAACTCAGACTTTTCAAGTCAATAGAAAGGTATTCAACTGCTTAAAACCCTTTAGAGGCTGGCAGCTCGCTGCAGATTCAACTGCTGGAAACAACAGTTTGATTAAGCAGCAAGTGAAATGTAATCTAAGTAGTCATATTTAAGTTGCTTGGAGATTTATAGTGAAAAATTCCATATACACAATACTTTGCAACTGTCACTCCTAAAACTGCGGTTTAGATCTGTTGGAAATTCCACAACTCAACAATTTTTTGGAAATACACTCTGCATCACTTTTTCACTAATGCAAAAGCACTGCAGGTATTGACCATCTACAACTTTATTATCTCAAGTTACTACATTTCGTAAGTTAAAACAAAGTATCATGAAAAAATACTTGAAATAATGAAACAGACAGTAAAAAAAACTAATTTAGAAAGCTTAATGCATTTGAATTACCTGCAGATATAACACTAGACACTGCAAATAATAATTGTTTCATTACAGTGTCCTTAGGTGGTGAGGTGAGTATCATTAAACAGAAGGCAAACGTCCACTTTTGGTACGAAAATTCAACTAGATGCTCCTGCCACATAGCTCCAGAACACAAGAGGTAACACTCAGCAGCCATCACAGCACTATCTATAGTTAAAACACTGAAGGAATCTACGAATAAAACTGGAAGTGTTAGTTTGATATTGAATATCGTTGTTTCCAACAAGAAACAACGTGTTTTCTGACAACATTAGGAATGGGATGAAGAGTACAACAATGGAGTAATTAAAATAAGGAGAACCGTTAGTCATTGGAGTATGATTGGGAGCTAACACTAATTCTGTCTAAAACAGCATATGTGTTTCCTTCTCAGCTGTCAATCTCGATAAATTAAGACAGAATTCACTTCTTGTCTGTTTATCTCAATACAGTTTCCACTTTTTGCAGTACTAAACCAGCACAGCGAGTGGCAGGAACCCATCAGTCTGGGCCTGCCACCACTGTCAGATGGCTGGTGGACTGATGTTGTGAAATGGATGCTTCTGGATCACCTTTTCAGTTGAGCAGACACTGTCCATCCTTTTTTATAGAAAATAAGTGAAATAAACACGTTGCCAGATAATCAAATCCTGGGAGTTGTTCCCCCTCGCCAATCTGGACGTGTCACTTGACATTCAAAACGCCATTATGCAAAGCCAACTAACTCGTACAAAGTCTTTTTTTGGTTCAAGAAACCCAGCAGAGAGAACTTCACCAAGCAATTCTTTGTTAGCATAACATTTGACCTCGTATCTCTTTGGAAATCATACAACTTTGCTAATGCAGTCCTTACAGAATTAATCAAGCAGATAGTTAGACCCTAGTTACTGTGAACCCAGCCAATTATGAGCAGCACTGAAATTTGTCACTGGCATGTCCAACTACATTTTCCAACATAAAGATCAACAGAACTTGTGGAAATGAGGCCCCACTCTGAGACCTGCACAACTTACACACTGTAGCCTACAAGCACTAGCAAAGCCAATGCTTTTAGGAACAACGTATTCTTAAGAAATAAAAGTCTCTCCTCCCAGGTCTCCGTTACCTGCTGCATTAAATCAGCAGGAAAGCTCAACGCCTTCCACCCTCTATTTTGACCAGCAAAGCCAGAATAACGGATTCACTGGGAGGTCACCTTCTCTACCCAGTAATGGGCCTCAAAACTTCCAGAGATCCCACAAGCCCCATGACAGAGACAATACTCACAGCTTTAGCAAAAACAACCATCAGCTCGGGGAATTGGTGTGTGAGGAGGGCGAGCATCGCCGAAAAGGAACACAGGCCAGCTGTGAAATGGATGAAAAAGGGAAGCTCTTTCTGTGGGTAAACGGAGACTTCGTGAAATGCTGAAAAGAAAAAAAAAAAGAAGAACATTGACATTTGATCATCGAGAAGAGGTTTCTGAATTATTTACACACTCTTGTAACTCAGTTCTAGACTTTCAGAAAGGACTAAGTGTGGATTTCAGTCTATTGTGCAGCACATGTTAGGTCCCAGTACTTAAACTTCTCAATAATATTTTCCTCTGCATTAAGTGCTTGTCTTCATCATTAACAGTCATTGCATCTTTCCCTTCCCAATCTCCTTTTTCATTTGCACAAGCTCTGTTTTTGAAGCATTTCGCTAGGTTTAGTTTTTGGTACCTACTCTTCTAACAGGACAGAGGGAAGAAGTGTAGCATTCACAGGCTGTCACAATCACCTAGACCAATGTGAACAAGTCAGGTGTTTTCAATCCTCTGGAGCATTAATCCTGTTACCTGAAGAGAACAGCACATCTCCCCAGCCTGTAAGCAGCTCAGCAAGTACAAAACAACCCTCAAGTTACATATACACACAAGCTAGCTCCTTCATACTTTTCAAAGATTTCTGGCTGGGAGGCTACAGTAAATTCTTTCAGAGCAGCTGACAGAGCAGACCCCAAAGAAAACAGTCCCAGGACTAGGTTATAAATTCTGTAGGTAGCAGCTCCTTGCGATTTCCAATCTGTGGTAACCAAATCAAAAGGAGGTGATTAGACAGGAGAAGGGCTGGCCCACAGAGCTTTCACTACTACAAGACACTACTACTGGCTACTAGCTGAGGGCCTGGCTGGTCAGTTTGCAGTTACTTACTGGCTCCCAATACCTGCAGCTCCAACTTTTATCCAGTGATTTTAAAGGGGTTTTAAATGAAGAAAAAAAAAATATTTTCTATAGAAATAAGTAATTATGAAGCGGCTGCACACATCTTGAGGAGCCGCTTTTAAAATCTAACCGAAGGCTCAAGATGTAAGCAAGCCTTTTCTTAAGAAAACAGAACTGTACTCATTTTGAAAGATACTTTACCCTCCCAGTTCCTGTTTCTGAATGCAAACTGCCATTGTGAAGGCGAGCCCAGCAGAAGGGACTTGTGCTCCTGCACCGCATTAAAGCTCAGGCTTTGTTTATGCGTTCAAGTGTCGGATTTGGGGGCTTTTATGTGTATGATTTTGAGGCACAACTAAGTAGAATGTTTGGAGTTCCGTGACTAACACACATCAGAAATGTTTAACATTACCCCAGAGATTATCAGTTCACCTTGACATGCAGCCAGCCCTGCGAGGCCATGACACCGTACGACGGTAACGTGCTGAGCGACCAAAGGAACCGCCTGTCTACCGTGGAACGCCCGTACTAACCGAGGAACTCACCTGGTCTTTAAACCACGGAGCAATACAATTTAGTTAGGAAGTGTAAAAAAAAAAAAAATTAGGAAAGATGCTTTTTGCACGAGTTTTCCCTATTTTGGGAAATTAAAATCAAATCCAAAATAGCTAAGGACAACTAAAGATAATTCTACAGGTTCACAGCCATTTGAGAATTGTAAATAGTCAGCCTGGCACAGGATTTCCAAATCACTGATTGGCCAATGTTATTTTAAATAGATAAATTTTTAAAAATTAAGTGTCAAGATTTCTTGAGGAAGTACTGCAATAAAAGTGTTAAGATGATTTTATTTATGGGTAGTTTTATATTTAAAACATAACAGGAACGCGTGAGTGATCCTGTTGAAATATCTGCATGTGTTGGTGTTTAATTATGCTGGGAAGTCTACAATTTAGGGTTAGTCGCTAACCAAGGAATTCCTTGTGCAATATCCTGCATAAGTGAGAAATGAGTAATTTAAAGCAGCCTGGGGGAAAATTTAAATTACACATTTTAAATATAACTTCAGGCTTTTAAACAGAAACACGTAAGTGTAGTTTTCCTTTCCACAGCTGTGGTCTCAGTGGGTCTGCTGGTGCTCTTGCAGTAGCCCTTTCCAATCCCATGGGACTTGCCTGCCTTTGTGATGTGGAAGTTCAACCCCAAAGGAATCCTATTAACATGTACAATTAACAGTCCAATTCTAATCTAAATTAACGCTGTTTTCCTCAGTTTAAAGAACTGGTCCATTTTGTTGCTCTCAAGTTGGCCAGATTTAGCCTGCGTGTACCACACACAGATTTCACCTCCAAAGGACTGATGTTATTCCAGACTCAGGCTGACATTTACCACACACAAGTCAAGTGCCTCAAGATCCTTTGGGAGGGACATCAACAAATAGCTGAATGCCCCTCGCAGGAAGCTCAGACTAAGAAACTCACAGTAAGGTAAATACAGAACATCACAAACTGAATGTCCTTAGCTGATGTATTATTGTCACTACTGCTTAGAAACCACTCACTTGGCAACAGTTCTCTGTCTGCTGTTTCTGTGCAGCTTGGATAGGGATAGAAAAGATGACCTTTCTCTAGTGGGTACGGGATCATCCTAAACGCTGGAAAAAAAAAAAAAAAAAAAAAAAAAAAAAAAAAAGAAGAGTGACATGAGATCTGAATCTAAACCAAGCGACCAGCTTCTCACAAAGAGAACCAACCACGCTGGAAGTGAATAAAGGCAGGGAGATTAGTCTACTGTACGGAAAAGAATAAAACAAGGAGAGATACTCACTGCCCTCCCATGTACAGTGTAGCAGGTTGAGAGCCCCTTCTATCCTCTTCCAGTGCTGGAGGTGAAAAAAAGCATAGGCTACTGCCTCGCTGTCCCCTCGCTTCAGAATGTGCTCTGGAGGGAGCACTAAGCTTTTCATTTCTAGTAAATACTGAAAGTAAAAATGGAAAGCACACTTGGTTACACCGAGTATTCCCAGATCAACTGCTAAACAGAAATGGCTATTTGAGGCATAACTTCTACCTGCTGAAGAAGCAGGCAAGCGCAGCGCCCACGCTCCCGTGGAGGGGTGGGAAGCAGCAAAGCACATTTGTGTACAAGACTCTTAAATTGGGGTTTTCACACGCAAAATATCAGGGACAAAACTGCATCCTCAGTCTGGTAAAATAAAAATACATTCTTGTGGAATATACGTAAAGCATAATGTTGCTGGTGCGCTACAAATTTCAGCTAATTAAAAAAAACAACAACAAACCAATAGTATTTTTTGCTCATCATTTAATCACTGAAAGTTTCAATGTAGGAGGTCAAGTACTTGTTAGCTCTCAAGTATGAGCAGCAAACCAGAAAGTGTCACTCTGCTAACCAAAGGAAGAATAATAAACCAAACCCAGGGAAATCTTGTTGTAATGTGGTTTTGCTCAATGACCACAAAGAATCTCCGATTTCAGATTTGCTCAGTTCCAGCCTTCTCCCTACATCAGTAGAATATCTGATGCGCAGAAGGGTCAGAGAACACGGGATTAATCATTTCCCATTTCCCTTGAAACGCAGGATATGCAATTTCATTTTCTCATGGTACATTAAAAAAGACAGGTATTCATTTGAACTCAGCTTTTAAAAAGAGATGAGTCATTTTTACTCCAATGAAACGAGTTTCGGCTCCGGCATTTACCTGCGAGTTGTCCTGTCCTAGCGTATAGTGTCTCATTCAATAACAGCCAAAGTTAATCCACATCTTTGATCAATGTAGCTGGCAATTCCTTTGACTGTCTCCCAAAGTGTAAGAATGCAGCTAACTTGCCGATTTATTTCAGCAGATGCCACAAACTATGAGATTATTTACTAATCCAGTTTGAGGACTTAACTTTTCCCATTCAGATTCCTGAAGGAATGTAGGAGGGGTTGTGCCCCGGCCAAATAAAGCACATTTACTGCCTGGCTAGGTTCTTCTCTTACTGCCTTGGGCCTACACTCCAGAGGGTAATATTCTTGCTAATCCCCTCTAATCCTCTTCAAATTTTTTTTTTTAATTTTTTTTTTTTTTTAAACACAGTAAAGGATCGCTCACACAGGGCTGCTGTGGGAAAATGGTCTCAAATATCTGACCCCTGACCCGACTGCTCCTGCTCTCCAGGGTGCCCACTCTCCCATTGCCCCGGCTGCACAGAGAGAAGGGAGCAGGGAGGCGGGGGGTGGGATGCAGCTCCTCTGCAGCTTTGCCACAACACCCCACACTGAGCTGCAGGCTTTGCCCGGCTCTGTGCCCGTGCTACCACAAACAGAAACATTCCACGCTCCGGCAGGTTTTTACGTCCATGTTTAAACATGAAACAGGCAAGGTATTGGCAGAGGGAAACAGAAGAAAGTCTTCTTTGAGAAAGTCTTTATATATGATAAAAAAAATGGTAAGACATTCAGAAGATGACTGGGAAAGACTGTTTCATACAGGATCGAAATGTAGCTACAGATCTCTAATTTGAAGTGGCCATGTAAAACGCCTTCCTGACTTTCCAAACAGAACTCAGCCTTGTAAAAGCACAACTCAGAACAAAAAGAAACAAACACTATTTTATTTTCCTTATGCAAAATGATGTTATGTGCAAAGAAAACCACTTTCATCAGATGCACGAACAAATGGATTTCTACTTTACATACTCGTTTATTTTTAGTCCATGGGACAGAACAAACTGCAAATTCAAAGCCCGCATTTTCTCCCACTGTAACCCATTGGATGACTCACTCCACTCGTTTGTCCCCCTGCTCACTTGTTTGCTTTGACTACGAGCATTTTAGAGCTCTAGGGAGCCAGCACCTACACAATCCTGCCCTGCCATCTAATAAATTCGTGTTTTAAGGCAGTATTTTAATCAGACAAATCACAAAGAAGACGGGATAGGTACATGAGTAGAAAAGAAGATCGAATTACTGCAATCTGGAATCAGTTTCTGTGACTGCTTGTAGAACTACGGAACATACTTTGCGAACAGCCTGTTTGAAATGACATCTTAACTTCTCTAAAAAGGTGTACGAGGCTCCTGAAACAACTGGAGTATATACAAAATAAAAGAACTTTTAGATAATGATAATGCGTTATAATCTTCTTCCCCTAAAGGCAGAGGCTAAAGAAAAATCTGTCTGAGACTGTCTGAAATGAACTTGCTGCGCTCTTGATCAGTCATGCAAAGAAGCAGCAATTTCTCCCAGCAATTAGCTTTCTCGGTGCACATTCTATTGGATTGGACAGGCAGACAGACCAGAGCGGCTGGATCATTCCAGCCTTCACAGCAATAGTCACTGGGACTCCACCATCGTTTGTAGAGGATTAGGTCCTGGACTAAGCCAACCTCCTGCATTCAAGGTTTCAAACTGAATGCACCACCAACATTAGTACAGTAAAAAGCAACATCAGATTTTATTTTCACCCACTGCTCAGTGGAATCCGTATCTTGGCCACTTCAAGTCATGCCAGACATTAAATTAGAGTCTGGAGCAATCCCAACTCTTCATCTTGTTTACACGTGGATGAAGAAAATGAGTAACTGTAGATCTTTCAATAGCTCAAGCTCTGGAGCCACGCTTGGAAGCACAGCAGAAAAAGGTATTTTGAAATACTGTAAGTGGTTCTTGTCTGGAGAACTTAATTTGGATTCATGGATTTTAAACATCTAAATTTACATTTATTAATGCTTACCCTTACCCAGGGAAGGGCCTTCACTAAGACATTACTGGATTTTTCAATGAGTTGGAAAACGTTGAGCTTTATTTTCTGTAAGAAGCTCTGTTTGATAACCCATTGCAAACAACTACTTCTGGCCACCGAACGCTTACGATGTAACTACCAGTGTGTTTAAAAACCCAACAGCTGGAGTTATAACCCACTGCAAGAAAAGATGGGGCTAGAAAAGCTTCAATAACAAGATGATAACATAACATTGCTTTTTCAGAAGACAACAAAAAGTGGTCCAATAGGAAATAAAATACTCTTACCTTTGGAACATGAGGGTTAAATTCCACAGCTCTGTGAATTGCTTCCACAGCATTAATTTCTGCTGTACTGAGCCCTCGTTTGGAGGCAGTTTCTGGGGAGAACCTGAAGGGAAAAAAACCACACTGAACAAAAGCAATAAATATTAAATACTAACTAGGGGTTTATTTGCACTGTAAGCTTGGAGTTCATTTAAAATTGGCAGATTTAGCAACAGGGATAAACAAACCCTTCCAGAAGACAAAAGTTGGTGTAAATTTAGGTATCCTGACTGCCATCCGTTCCCAGATGACACCGTTATGTTCAGCTTTTTGAAACTTCCTGTCACTCAAGTAAGGCAACGGAGTGACCTGTGTTCATACGACTGTTCCAGCGTCACCTCCTCGGCGGCAGAGCCAGAACCAGCTGCATGAACGGAGCAGAACCAAAGTGCGACGCCAACACAACACCCTGCTCCCAACCCACGGAACGAAGAACTGCTGCACATCACAAGCAGGACACTGAAAACAACATTTATGTAACAGCACGTGTGTGCACCTGGGCTACTGAAAAGCTTCCTCACCTGCAGGAACTTTACGGAAACTTAAAATAAACTTTAAACTGTGTTTAACTACACAAAAATATATATGAACACACAAACACACTTAACTCGCTCTTAGAAATATAACAACTACATATTGGATTCAGACCTTTTAAATTCCCATTTTACAGCATAACTCAAGAGTAGCAACAAACCACTGTTTTCACAAATGTGCTTCCTCACCTTTCTGAAACAGCTCTGGCTTTCAACAGGGCTGCTGTGTAACATATCGCTGCTGATTTTGGAAGACTGATATCTACGATAAAAGAAAATAATTAAGCTGTAAGAGTTTAGGGCAAGACAAACATTTTAAACCCACGTCCTTTGAGCTTAAAGATTTTTACTTGGGTGTATCAGACAACAAATGTAACATCTGGAACATTTCAGCTGTGATTAGAAACTTGGAATTTCTTGCAGAGTCTTTGTTCTGGTCACCAGTCAGTCTCAGATTGAAAACTCAAGGTGGTAAAAAGCAATTTTTTCTTCTAAGTGTACCAAGACACTAAAACTGAATCCAAAGAGAAATGCATGTCTGATGTATTTTGCCTGTATTAACCCACAAAAGTTTAAAATAGGCTTCTAACCTCTACCTGATTTTGCAGCTGTACATTAACACAGTTTTACCCAGTATTCAAAGAGAGACTGACTAGAGGCTGACCAAAAAAAATTACATTACAGACAGGTAGACAAATTTTAAGGAAAATGCAGTTTCCATTCTATTCTAATTCCACAGGGAAAAATTCTTTTAGTTGTAGGTTTTGTAGAATATCTGAGGCCAAGTCTGAGCTGACAATTACAGATTAGAAGGTTAGCACTCCACAGTACAAGTTTACTTTAAAAGCAGACAAAGTCTGGGGTCTAATTCCCAAGTACCATGTTGTGTATAGTCAGATGGCTCTTGCTTTTTTTGTAAATCCCATCCTGGGCTTGTCCATCACTTACTAGAAGTCTGGCTGTCGTGTCAAGCAAAACACAGAGGTGCTACAGAGAGTTTGAAGCTCATACTCATTTTTCCAGATGCTTAGAAAAAAAAAAATAAAAAAATCAGCAACCCTTTCTTAAGGAAGTGTTGCAATTCGTGATGTTAACATAAAGAAGCACCAGGAAAAGAGCAAATGGTTTTGTTAAATTAGTAAGAATCCCCAAAGAAGAATGAGGACAGTCAATTAACAGGAGCAGGCTGCTTGGGTGGTCACACACGAGGGCCAAAGGATTTGGGAGAGAATATCATACTTTTGATTCCCTGGAGCAATAAAGAACAAAGACACAAGACAGAATGTATTGAGGGAAGAATGGGCACAGAACAGCGCTGCCTGTCCCTCCACTCTGAAGGGGATTTAAGGGATGGCTTTGGCAGCAGCACCTCCTACACCGATGGTGTGGGCGTTATTGAGGTGGCAAAACTCCAAAGACAGTAAGTAGATCTTTTATTATTTTATTATTTATCGCACAACACCTGCAACAACGTGTGTGTTGAGATGGAAAGAGAAAGCAAACGACTACCATTTAACGGCCCAAAGCTCGCAGGGCACGGATTCCCAGCAAGTTCATCGCTGGCGAGCAGCCATCGCGTTACAGAGCCACCGGGCCAAGCCTGGAAGACGACAGAAGGGAAAACTTCCTTTTCCAGCTTATTTACATCAGTGACTTCAGGGGCTAAGTGCTGACTGGAAAAAGGCTGATGAATTTTGGTATAACCAGGGATGTAGAAGAGATTGAAAAATTAATCCTTGAACTGAAGCAAAGTAAGATCCAAGATCTCTTTACATGTTAGAAGTAACTTAAAAACATCAAAAGCCATTGGCCTAAATCTGACCTTATCATTCAAAAGCAAGCAAACTTGATTTGCACTCTGGAAGCTCCTATTTGCCGAAGAAGGGAATCCAGTCAACCAGCTGAGATCAGAGGCAGACACTTGCTTTCGGCCAGGCACACCATGCCCACCTCACCTGCACCTTTACCCCAAAACAATCCCATTTCCCAGTAGGCATCACTTACCATCATACTTTGCTAAAACTGCCTGGACATCTGCATAGGCCTGTAACTCCAGCAGTGCCTCCAGGAGGTTTTCATGAATATTCAACATGCTGAGAAGTGGAAACTCTTTCATCAACTGCAAATCAGTAAACAGAAATAAATACAGAATTGCACTCAAAACCCTGAAATAGCTTAAATTATTGTACCGATTTCTGTTAAGCTTTTTGATACTCTGTTCTTTCATAGTGTTAGAAACTGGCACGTAAGTAGCACGAAAAAAGAAATAATCAAATCATTTCTACCTTACTTTTTTCCTATGTTTACCTATTGGAAAATAAACATATTGAGGTTCACAAACATGCTCTCAGCGCAAATCTATATAACGCCCACAATTATTTTTTAATTTTTACTTACATCTCTCATCATTTTTACTGCTTCTCGTATTCTTCCAAGTTTTCTTGCACACATTGCTAGTCTTCTTTTCACATACACCAACACATTTGTGTCTCTTCCTGATTACAAAGACAAAAAAAAAATATTTAGTCTATCAATTTCAATCCTTACCTCTCCTTCCTTCTCAAAAAAAAAAAATCCATCAAAAATCCAAGAACTTTTTAGTCTGCTCTATCTGTCCAACTTCCCACAACAATAACACACAGAGCTTCAGCGAGACAACTTGTGGTGGATCCATGGCCACATTCCCTCAGGTACTGGAGCAGATCACAGGTCACACCATGCACAGGCAGGGCTGTGGCCTGTAAGAACTGCCTCACTGAACTGGGAATCAAACTAGAACCACCCATTGTAACTTTAGTTTTGCATTTCTGCTGACACGGACACAAGAGTTTATGTGATTCCAAAGTCCTTACTCAGCTGTGCTTCGTGCTGGGGACTTTGGGAATGGCAGTTCTGAGACTTTCTGTAAATCATTTCTCCTGCTTTCAGAGCTTGCTTGAAATACTTCTCAGCATCCACAATAGTCGTTGCTTCTTCTTCAGCCAGCAGCACGTATGCAGTGGCACAACTGTAATAAGGAAAAAAAAACCACACCACTAATTGTTTTAAGTGACAAAGTATTTTCTGAGTAAGTGTTACAGGCATTGGAAATGTGCAGCTTTCACTGAGGTTTAATATCTAAGCACTGACAACATTAAAGCACCAAACTATCGATCTGAACTCAAATGGTGAGTGTCAGGAAAACAGAAACTTTTTCTGTTTTACAGAAAAAAAAAAAATCATATTTGGAGAAAGAACAAAAGAACGAATCATAACAGCAAATCAAATTATTTTCCTTGAAATATGACAAATGCTCTGGTAATTGTCTGGAGAGGGTTTTACTGTTTGCTTTGGTTTTCTAAAAGCAGGAGGTAGACATTTTACACAAAAGCAGTGAGACTGCATAACGAAACAGACCACAAAAGTATGTGAAGTTCTTTGGTTTGTATTATAAGAGTATTTTTAAATCCCTTACAGGAGTGGCATCTGTGAACTGCAAACACAGTATGAGCACAGTACCATCTCTAAAACACAAACGAGCTCATATTCAATTTAGTGTTCCACATCTGAGCAAGATCCCTCATTTGTTATTGCTACTGATACAAAAAAAAAAAAATACATATCACCAAGAAAAAGGGAGAACCAAAGCTATTTTTGTATAGAACAGTTCAGCACTTCAGTGCAACTGGCAGCCCACCTGCAATTCTCACAGTCACAAAGAGCTCCTTAAGCAACTGGGAACTTTGCTAAAAGCAAATTAAGAGCCAGGACTGACAGAGCGCTCAGTATCACTCCGCTTCATCTTTCGCACTAGAGACAGAGCAATTGAACTCATACTCTGAACTTACTCATTGTTCAGCTCTAAAGCTTGATAGGCTGCTTTGATCCGGGCCTGAGGGTTTCTCTCTCGCCACGCTTTCTGCATCACTGTGCAAAGACACGGAAAGGCTGGTGAGGGACAGAGGGTGGCGAAAGACCCGGGAGCCGGCGGCGGCAACACCCCAGCTGCGCACTGCCGCTCGCTGTCGCTCTGCAAAGCCCCATCTGCTCTGGGATTGTTACAGGGAAGAGCAAAGGAGCGTTTCAGTTCCAGGATGAGTCTCTATCACAAGCAGTAGATTCTCGCAGCTTCTCCTTACGCCCCAAATTTAATTTAAGAAAGCAACACCAGCAGGGAGATTATTCACTGACCACTCAAGAACTCCTACACCGAGGAGCAGAGACAGCTTATATAACCGGGCAGATGGACAATTTCTAAATTGCTACAGATTTTTGGAAACGTTTCCCAAGGCTTGTTGAAAGCTTGGCAGGAGCAATTGCTAAACACAGGTTCTTGCACAGACCTGCACAGAATTTTAATTTCAGCTTTCAAACAGAACTTCAAAGCCCAGGGTGATGGAGTGAGCCCCATCGTGCACAGGTGTAGCGTCAGACTTAACCATTCAGACAAGTGCCAGAGCATAAAGGGTTAAACAATTTCTTTTTACATTTACAAAGCACGTTTGAGCGGCCTAACGTGGCAAAGCTAATTCCAACTCTACTATAATGATTTATCACTTTATTAGAAAGTGTTGTAGGAAGCAGTTAAAAAGGCTGAAGTCTAGCTACTCAAAAGGGTCCTTTGAATTACAACTCGAACTCAAAATCACAGTCAGATAAGGAGCAAACATGAGGTCACTGCAATGACCTCCCCACTCTACTCCCTTTAGGGAAAAATGGAAATCCCAAATGGAAAACCAACTTCTATCAAAAGAAAAACAGTGTACTTGGAGCTACCACTTTCTGTGCAGAACTAAATAACAGCTCTGAAAGGGCTCCAAAACCTCGTGCTCGCAGAGTTACATATCTGGCCTATCTCAAGCACGATAAGGAAACTGAAGAATCTATACATGTTTCTTTTGGAACAAAACCTTCTGCTGTCCAGCAAGAATAACGTGGAAAAATGTTGGAGTTTTCTTTTGGAAACAAAATATTAGTCTTGGCTTAGGGAGCGAGACAATACAGTCCATTTTGTGAAACAAAAACACATCGCTCACAGCGAGCATGTCACAGCCGGCTGACAGGTAACGCTTCCGGAACGTGACGAATTGACAAGAGTTCGCACCCGCTCTGACAATAACCAGGGAGAGAACGTTTTCTGCACCGAACACAACAAAAAAAAAACCCATAATTCTGGAGTCTGCACTATTCATGCCTGAAGGTTTAAATGAGAGCACAGCTCTGCTGTTGGGAATACAACCCAGGTTTTCAATATCATGGTGTTAATTATTTGAAAGTGTGAGATGTTAAAACACGTCAGGATCCCAACAGCCTTAAAGTCAGTAGAGAAAGCACAAGGTAAAAAACGTCTTTTCACTAGGTACCTCTATAAAACTTCCCTAGCAGCTGAGAAAGGCAGCATTTCACACACTACCTGACACGACAGCTTGTGCTACTTGAAGTGTATAAACACGCCCACTTTGCACTCCCCAGCAGTTACACTCCTCAGGCGCACATTGGTACCTGTGTCTGAGGGCCGAAGGGCATCTGTATCACACGTGAAAAAGTTCTGATGATCTTGAGCAGACAAATTCATGTCATAGTACGTGAGAGGCTCCTTCCCAGTCACCCACATGTATCTTTAACGGGAGAAACTGCAGTAAGAGGCATTTCTAGTAAAGAGCAATGCTGATACCAAGGGGATATCTGACATGCCCAACAACTGAAGCTGGGGCAGAACATTTTTGTTAACAAGACTGAAGCTACTAACTAGAAGTTTCGAGCGCTACTGTTCCATCATCTGTACAGGCTGCAAAGTTCTAAACAACTTGGGAAATGGCTTCCTAGAAAGCAGCTTTTTCTACGACATAACACAAGGAGACTTAAAATGCAGCTTAATAAAAGCAAATTTAGATTCATAACCACTGTATCAACTTCTGAATAAAGTTTTTCTCCTACTTGATTCTCAGAAAACCCAACGATGTTACAGTAATATTTGCATTTTTAACATTGAAACTGCCAAAGCTTGGATAGGTGCCTTTGAAACACAGGATGGGCATCAATCACCACTACGTCTCAGCTGTCTCCTGATACTACCAGTGCAAGCTCTGAGAAAAAGTCATGCAATGGAAAGTAAGATAATTAATACCTGTAAGATAATTAATACCTGCTATACTCTGCCCCTCTGAAAAGATTGAGAGGATTTCGCCATACTTTGCACTCTGGAAAAAAGAAAAAAGTGCTTCTTGAATTAAGAGCCCAGGACATACGACCTCGACTTTAAAACGCAGTAATGCAAATGCAGCTTTACTTCCAAAAGCTGTTTTAATTTTATTTTTATACAGCCGAGCACGACCACATGACCTTCATCATAAACTTGTGCTATCCCAGAAACATTTTTACTCCCCAACATTGCTGGGGTACAAAAGCCCACAGTGGAAAGATTAAAGGCTGCCATTTACACTCACGCAGTGTTTATCTTGCACACGTTCAGAATAGTAAATATAATGTTACTGAAACTGTTTTAGCTAATAAATGGGTAAGAGATTTTCTAAATCATATTTTAATAGTGAATGTTTCAGAATAAAGATAGATTATTTAGATTAATTTTACCATTATGCATAAAGCACATTGTAAGATGTAAGCTTTTCTCCAGTTCTCACAAACACTGACGCAGAGTCAAAGCCACTCAAAATCCAGCTCACGTGAACCAGCCGGAAGGAAAACTACTGGGACAGGAGCAATCACCTGGCATGTTCTGCCGGCTGCTCTCGGCGTCCCCAGCGGAGAAAGCTGCCGGGGCCGGGGGGCCGCTCTCTGTGCCGCCGATGAGGGGCCGCAGGTGACTCACGGAAACCTGCTCGATGAACGACGTGCCGTATTTTCGGAAATGCCACCACTCAAACACCTGCCACAGGAGAGAAAAAAGCACCAGGGATTTCCTTAAGGGATATAAAGAGGCATCAGAGGTGAAGAGCCAACTGTTCACAGTCAGCACATCCCTTTGCAAATGACTACAGGTGGGTTTTATCTCCATACAAATTAACACAAATGATCTGGTTTGGCCTGTCCTGTCACACAGGATCACTCACAGACCATGAAAGACTGTGAAAAAACAGCAAAATTTCAGTCAACACCATGTTCCTCCCTCCCCAAGCCACCAGGAGACCTTCTAAATCCTTTCAGAAAGTGTCTTCTTTTCGTTTCACAAAACTAATCTAACAGAATAAAGCACAAAACGGACAGTTAAACTGACACCTTCTGCCACTCAGAAAAGCCCACAGAGAAAAGGCTGAATTAACAGTAACCAAGTACATTTATCAGAAATTTTGGGTCAAAAATATTGCCATTTCTCTCTTTGATGATGTTCCTCAAAAACCAAGCAATGTAACTTACAGCAAATGAGTTGTTTCTGCCACATAGATAACACGCTTGTGGTTTGGTTTTTTTTAAATGGTAGCTACAAAAAAAAATCACCTATGAAACAGACTTTGCACATTCTGGTTTGATTGACAAGAGGAGACATTTTCTTTAGCTTTTAAAACTGAAAACAAGTATTAGCTCAGAAATTTTGTACGTAGTGGCACAGGCTGCAGCAGGGTCAGACAATCCTCCTGCAGAAACAGCAGCACCAGCAGAACCGCCCAGGCCAGCTGCCCTGTCCGTGTCGGGCAGCGTCTGTGCACGCTGTCCTCAGAAAACGGGCGGATTTACCGGCCCATTTTCACACCAAGGCTGTTAAGATAGCTGTGCGTGTGACATGTGCACAAAAGCCGCCCAAAAATTACTGTGGGAAGCTAAAGTCTTGACCGCATAGTTTAAAAGAGATAAAAATCTGCTTTCCTCGCACAGCCTTTGCACGTTCATTTTACATTTTTAACTTATCTGTGCACACACATACACATGTGTACAGACCCATGGACACGCTCCTCCCTAAAACAAGCACCAGTTATTTTCCTGACGCACCCCAGCATACACCCCACACAGCAAGAGCACCTACAACACATCAGAGAACATCCTAAATGACAAGTTCCTTCCTAGTACAAAGGCACCCTCTAGAGTCTGATCAAAAAAGAGCCGGCTGGATTTACCCCTAATGGCAGCATCTTAGAGGTACTAAAGTTGTATAAGAAAGAAAATAAAAGTCAACTACTTACAAATATCAGTCCAGATATAAAAGATGAAGTCACTGTAAGGGCAAAGTAGAATTTTGGAGTCAAAGTGCTTAGGAACACGGTCACTGTTAAGAGAAATGAGAACAAGGAGAACTGAAAATACAAATAGTTTATTACCAAACAATGCAGAATTAAATGTTATGCAAATATATAACACAATATAACCCTAAAAACTTTACAGATAATGTTAACTTCCTTGGAGAGTCCTTTCCATATATTATTTTCTGTTTGCAACCAGCTGTGACAATGGATCAGGCTATACACCCAATTTTTAAAATTTAGTGTAAGTTCTTCCAACCATACCATGGCTGCTGGACCACAACAAGCCAATTTAAAGTATTATTTCATTTTCATCTAAAACTGAAACATGCTGTTTAAACATAAAGTTTCTAACCAGTGTTAGGCACATACATTTTTCCACAGATCTCTCCTTCCTGCTACGTCCAGCACAAGGCACGGACTGCAGTTTTCTAGCGCTACTCTGACCGAGCGTTTGACCCAAACTGCGCATCGGCTTTGTCACCGACCCCAGCCCGGGCTGGGAGGGAGCAGCGCGGGGACGCTGGAACTTTGGGCAGCCCGGCCCGGGGGGCACGGTGAGAGTTCGGCTGTCGCAGCCTCACCCCGGCTCAGGCCCGGGAGGCGGGAGTCTGCGGTGACAAGGAGCCGGGCACCGAGGGACGGGGTGTGGGCCGGGAACGCAGCCGGCACACGGCCGGAGGCCCCCCAGGGCACTGGGGCGGCACCACGAGAACCGCCTCGGGAGCTTCCAGCTGCCCGGTGCCGTCCAAGGGCTGCTGAGGCCCAGGCTGGAGCCGAGGTGTCCCCAGACCCGGAGGCAGCGGCACAGCGGGAGCCCAGGGCCCGGTGATGCGCTCGGTGTGAGG
>VWZK01016527.1:623297-648794 GCA_013396935.1 Baryphthengus martii | reverse complement strand
GCCCGGGTGCGGGGCCGGCCGGGGATCAGCGGTTCTTTGTCAGCGCGGCCCGTTGCGGTGCGATTTCCCCACTGCCCGGAGCAGCTGAGGTGCCCGGCGCCTCTCCCTGCGGGGAAAGGTCCCCTCTGCTCCTGGGCTCCCCTCTCCCGGGTCAGCGGCGTCTGTAGGAGGTGCTGAGCAACCTGCTCGCCCCACAACCTCGTTCTCTGCTTCCCCAGCCGCTGACAGTAACGTTGAAGTAGATCCTACCAACTATACTGGGTGGAAAGGCCTCAGCAGAAGCAAACGGAGCGGTATTTATTTCAGGAAAGGGAGAAAGGAACAGATTGTTCCTCTTGTGTAGGAATGTGGGAAAATTACAGCCTTACAAGCAGCGCTGAGTTAATTTCATTTAACAAATGCAGAAGTCGCCTTTTTTGTGGGGTAACACCAGTTACCTACAAGCGGTAGTTAAAAAAATCCTGTTACTCTTCCTTAGATCACAAAAATATTACGTGTAGCTTTTTGCTTTGGTTCGTAATGTTGTGGAAGGGGCATTGAGGCTCTTGGATCTCCAAGCACCCGCTGAGTCTGGAACCTGCTCTCGTTTCATTTTCCCTTAAACCACCAATTTCAGCTCCCTTACAGTGATGTTCCTTGTGAAACAAGCAGATAGAGCCTTAGAGGTGCAATTCACCTGTTAGTTAATATTTTAGATAACATGAGCGTTGTTCGAGATCACTTTTCCAGGACAAAATTCATACAGTCCTTTGAACGTAACTGAAATCTAACCGAGGGGGTATGAAATTTTCTACCTGACGTCATTTGGCTGAATTTCATTTGAACTGCTAAAATGGAAGCCACCATTGCAAGGTACCTGGTTGCCTGCCCCAGGTCACTCTGCTGCCATGTAGCCAGCTCAGGCTGGTGGTTGAGCAGCTTCCCCCCCGTTTCAGAAGCAGGAAGCTCACCCAGCTCGGTGCTGCGGAGCCTCCCGCTGGGGCAGCGCAGCCAGGAAGTTGGTGGCTTCGCAGAAACGCTTGATTTTTGTTGCTTCTGCAAAAGAAGATCCTGCCACGGAGCTGACACCACGGGGAACAGAGCGGCTCGAAACACCAACAGCGACTCGAACGCTTGACATTGAACGACTCTACAGCCTGTTTCCTGCGCTCCACTCCCCATTTCAGGAGCTTGAGTCGTAAAATGCAAAGCATTGAAGTCGGGTCATGAAGAATGCAAATACATTTTTTGAAAGAGATGCTAATTTGGAAGGTGATCTATTTTTATCTGAAGCTCAATGCAGTTAAAGCAGAGTTGTTACTTGATACCGTTGGAACAAGACAACCCCCCCTTTGCTTGGAAAGGTGTTGTTTCCTGTCATGGGTTTCAGTCATCCTGTGACAAAATACAAACAACGCTTTCTCGTTAAAACGGGGAAGGCTGTTGAGAGCAGCAAGTTATTTCCAGCTCTGTCAATCATCCAGCTGAAGTATTTGGATATACACACACTGCTTTGTGTTACTGCTCAAAATCAAGAGTGGAACAATAACAAGAGTTGTACCCAGCGCTGTTCTGCAGCCACCTTTAGCAGGGTCTGGCTGAGCAAGGAAGGCTCCTGCTCAGCTTCCTTAGCTGTGCTTTTTGGACAGAATGTGATGGTTTTGTTACTTGAAGGGAGGGGTTCAATTTTGTGACATTCCCATTTCAAGTCTTCCAAGATGGTTCTACTCCCTTTGGTCCTGTAAATGCCATAAAAGGTTTGGTTATGAAAAGAATAAACTCTTCCCAGTTCCAACAGAAGCAGTACCTGGACCACCTAAATTCTAACGACTCAAGACACGTGCGTGGGATTTTTAAAGGTGCCCATGTGAAGTTTGTGCTTCTTCTCGAGTACATTTGGAATTATTCTGGTTGGTTACACTGAAAAAAAAACAACCAGTTTTATGAGGCTACTTCTATTTTGACAACACGTGCCTAGATTTCTCCCTCAATCTGGCACTTCCTGCCACTGCTGGTGAATGGCTTCAGCATAGGCTGCAGTGTCTGTGTGAAGTCAGTGAATTGTTGTTAATTACGTTTCTGCTTCATCGTAGGTGCGTATAGCTGCAAAATTCATCACCCACGCGCCCCCAGGAGAATTCAATGAGGTGTTCAATGGTAGGTAAATAAGGAAAAATGACCAGTGGTGTTTGCTTCCCGTTTCAGCTATGATAAGAGTCCGAGGCTGTGGCACAATGTATTGCTTTTAAGGTTAAGAAATGGGGAGGGAAAAGCACACTGTCGTTCTGTGATTACCTTTGCGTAATTAAATGATTTAGTCATTTTAATGTTTGCATTTGTACAGTTGAAAATAAACTGCATAAAGAGAAACATTTGACCAAAAAAAAATCCAGTAACGTGCCTGAATTCTCTCTTCCCCAGATGTCCGGTTACTGCTTAACAATGACAATCTTCTCAGGGAAGGAGCAGCACAGTAAGTACTAATATTTTAGCACAGTAAGTACTAATACTTCAAACACAAGTCAAATTGCCATCAGAGAGGCATTTGGTTTTTTTACACCCATTGCTCTGGGATCAGTCCAGCCATTTGTTGTGTCGGGAGCAATCTTCTGGAGTCCCATGTGCCCCCAACAAGACACCAAAGGAAGGCCACGGATGGTTCTTTTCAAAAGCCCTAAATGGGAATTTGTGCTGCAGAGGCCATGTAAAACTGAGGCAGGCACCCTGCCAAAAAGGCTAACTCTGCAGCAGCGAGTCTGGTCTTGCTGAAGCTTGTTTGGTAAAGCAAGCGAAGCCTGAAACACTGAGCAATCCTTAGCCCAAGTTTAGAAAGAGAACTGCCCTCAGAAAGAAAGAGAGTTCAAAATATTTTGTTTACTCACACAGCCTCCACACAGGATACTTCAAGGTTATGCATGTGAGCTTTTTGATGCTAAGACTTTACTTCAAGCTAAGTGACACGGCAGTCAGCACGTCTTTACATAAGAAAATTGTTGTAAATATTAGTTTACTGGTTTGTTTACCTTGCCTGGATGGTAGCTGGCGTGCTCCTGTCCTGCCTCAGCTTGCTCATACTCCCCCAGGCTGCCTACTGCTCTACTTTTGAACTCTGTACTTTCCTGGTCAACACTGAACAAACTTGGCTTTAGACCTGGGGGGGTTATAGCTACCTCCAATAAAAGGTATTGAAAAACCCTTTAAGAGTGCTCCTGTGTATTCACCAAATTAAGATGAAGTTTTCTGTAGTACAAATCACACTCTATTCCCGAGTCAAACCAGATGTGCCTGCACATCTAAAGTTCATGTTTTGTTTTTTTTCGTTCTTGCAGTGCATTTGCACAGTACAACATGGATCAGTTCACTCCGGTGAAGATAGAAGGGTATGATGACCAGGTAAGAGGAAACTTCTCACACTTGAGTTTTGTATTACTGCACTGTGCAAAAGCAATAAAAATGTTGTTTGATCAAGAAGTGACCAGTTTCATTCTACTCACAAGATATCACCTCTCCTCCTTCCCCACACATCGTTATATTACCAAACTTTGGTTCTTATAGAAGCAGCACAGGTGAAATGTTCTCTGAAAGCATTGCCTGATGCTACCCAGTAACTCCAATTCATTGTTCCTTAAGAAAAGCTCCATGCTGAAGTCACTGGGGTTCTAATCAGAGTACAAACGATTAAAGATTACTCTTTATTTAAAGCTCACTTACAAATCCTCATGTTGCTACCTGCTTACAGTGCCTACCAACAGTCAGGAGTAGATTCTCAATAGTACTTTTTTTTTTTCATTTTCTGCATTTGTGATCTATTCCCAGCTACCCTAAACAACATACTGTCTTTGATTATACCAATCTAATGCTCTCCAGTCTATGCCAGCAAAACAATTTATTTTTTATCAAGAGCAAGCAGCAAGTGCTGGAGAAGACAGAAAGCTGGCCTGACCATCTGTTCTCTTCTCTGAGCCAAGAACTGACCCAGCTTTTCTGCTGTCCCAGATATGGTCTTGGGAGGCAGATATTTTTAAGAAGGCTGTCCATAGAAATAGCTTTGACAAGAGAAAGTTACAGTACAACCTAAAAAAAAAAGTCAACATTTGGGAAGGCAGAGAATTATAGTGAGTAAGACATGAGAGGGAAGGTACAGCCCTGCTTTACAGGGTACTTTAGTTTGTGTGTATTGTAAGTAGCTACATCTATATCCTCTTCTGGACCAGGAGAGCTATTGCAATGTGGACCATGACAATAAATGGTCAATTCCAGGGTAAAATGTTTTGTTTCCTTTAGAAATGGAGGAAGAAAAAACAACAAAAATAACTTGAAAAGCAAACCCACCTGTTTGTATTGTAAGGATGCCCAATTTAAGCACAATACTTTATTATAATGCAGCTGTTCCTGGGATGGAATCACAGGATTCCTGTGAGAGCAGAGTTTATCTACAGCCTCACTGCAACTACTCTTGGGGAGACGATAACGGAAAATCCTTTGTTCGTTACGTGCTGTTTCAGCTCAGTGCAGGAATCTACTGAAACCCTTTTATCTATTCAAAGGGCAAACCACCGCCCAGCCCACGTCCAGCAGCACCAGCCCGTCTTCATTTCCGCTTCTTTTACAGGTCTTAATCACAGAGCACGGTGATCTGGGCAACGGCAGATTTTTAGACCCGAGAAACAAACTTTCTTTTAAGTTTGATCATTTAAGGAAAGAAGCGAGCGACCCCCAGCCCGAGGACGCAGAACCAGCTTTAAAGCAATGGAGAGACGCCTGCGACAGCGCGCTGAGGGCTTATGTGAAAGATCATTACCCCAACGGCTTCTGTACTGTTGAGTATCCTCTGGTTTCACTGAAAGTTCATTGCTCCATGTCCCTCGGTACCGTGAGCGGACTTTGTGCCGGGCGGTGCTCTTTGAGTTCTCCATCCTCACTAACTTTGGGATAACGGGCTGCAAAGAGAGCACAGATACCTTGCTATGCTCACAGGGGTAAAGATGGGTTAGACCTTGTTTTTCATAGTCGTGGCTGCACCTTGACACCCAGGAGGTATTATTTGTCCGTAGGTACCGTGGAGGTGCTGGACAATGTCCTCAGCGGTACTTTCTGCAGTAGCAAAGCCTCCACAATGCTGCCAAGAACAGAAACTAAGAATGGCTTTCCTCAGCTCTTGGGCCCTTTTTAACTCTTTTTCTAAATACAGGTTTATGGTAAATCTATAGATGGGCAGCAGACAATTATTGCCTGTATTGAGAGCCACCAGTTCCAGCCCAAAAACTTCTGGTAAGACTATTTAAGCATGGTGTCTTTTTTTTCCTTTACTAGTCCTCAAACAAACCCACCTTCTACATCTTCTGACATGGTCTGAAGCTCAGTAATCTTGGGCTTCCCAAGAAGTTCTGCTTCTCATTCTGTAGCCAGTTTTCTTTGAACCCCCTTTGGCACTTCCCTAAAGCCTTCAGTGACCTGTCCAGCTAGAAAGCCATTAGCGGAACAAGACAGAGACCCCCTGAGCTAGTGCAGAGCAGAGGTGCACTGTAGCTGCTCTGTCAAGAAGCTGCTCTGCGCTCAGCTGAGCTTCGGAGCTGTCAGTGCCATGTAAAACACTGTAACGGTGGTCACAGAATGACAGCAGAAACGACTTGCTCTTGTTAGCTTGGTTCTTTTTGTTGTTAGAGCTTTTTGGAAATAGTTTCCGTGCTTTGATTGTTTTTAGGAACGGTCGTTGGAGATCCGAGTGGAAGTTTACCATCACACCACCCACTGCTCAAGTGGCTGCAGTGCTCAAAATCCAGGTGAGTTACTTTTTCTGGCAATAACGGGAGGAGCTGCTCTGCGCTTCTCTTAAACGAACGCGTTCATCTCAGAATGAGATGCTGAAATACTTCTGAGATGTCCTCAAGCCAAGATGTTATTAAGCTGTACAATTCAAGAAATTCATTCTTAAATCTAGCGTTTGGGACATCACCTGCAGTCTGGCCTGTAGTTTATTATATAGCATGACCCTGTGTGCCTCCTTTCTGCCTCACTTTGTAAGGCTAAAACCTATACCATGAATTCTTTTATAATTGCTCTTATTTCAACTCTAGGCGTTTACTGCATTAACATAATCTTGAACAGTCTTGACAAAGAATGAAACCTTTTAGAAAACTCATCCTGCTTTTAGTCTCCACGTAAGCAGAGAAGACTGGCACAGCAACGTTGTTGTGCCATGCTGGTAGCTTTTGGGGGCTCTCGGGATTAGAAAGTGAGTGTTAATGATCATCTGCATCTTCTCTCTCTCCAGGTTCATTATTATGAAGATGGCAACGTTCAGCTGGTTAGTCACAAAGATATCCAGGACTCTGTACAGGTTTCAGTAAGTAGAAAGAAGATTTTTTTACAATAAAGTACTATTTTATTCCTTAAACATCTCGTGACATGTACGCTTCTGTGACTAGGTTGTCTTGGCTTTAAAATAGTGTAATTTTAGGGTGACTGGCAGTATAGTTGTGGCTCTAAACATGACAAGGGAAGCCTGGAATCTCAAGTGCTTAGAAGTTAGACTGTGCTCTAAAGTGCAGTCTCTACTGGAAAGCTTATCCTACGAGTTTCAGTTAGAGGGCAGAACATACTTTCCTATCTACATGTGAGGGAAACAAGCATCAGGAGCAGTGTACTGAGGGGAAATAAGAAGTCCTGTAGCACAGTAGAGGGAGCAACAGCCACAAAATCCCTCCTCTGTACACTGAAGGTCTGCCTGCTTCCCTGGAGTGCAGCACTGGCTCCGTCTGGAGCGCAGGCTCTGCCCCAAGACACCCACAGGGAGTGAAAGGTGCAAACGGGAGACAGAAGCTGCCGATGTCACCCACTTCTGGGCTCAGCCTGTCATTTAAGAAGTCTGTTGTGTAGCTTTTATGAGTTGCTCTTGAACATATAAAAGTTTCTTTTTTCCCTTTGTAGAATGATGTCCAGACAGCTAAGGAATTTATTAAGATAATAGAAAATGCAGAAAACGAGTACCAGGTAAGATCAGTGGTGGTTAAATATGATGAAATCCTCTCAGTTTCCATTTAGGGTTAATGAAAAACTGACTAACTCTGTTTAGGGATGAATCTGGTATTGACTGTAAGAATTCTGTAGAAAGAGGCTGTAGTATTTGATAATTAATTACACAGAGCTACAAGTTTGCTGTGTAGTTATCTTAGAAGGTTACAAACATTACCTGGAACATGCACTGAAGGGGTGTGGGTGAATCTGAGTATTCTCCTCTGTGCCAGTTAAAAAGACTGAAGAGGAAATTTGTGTCATAGCTTTTTACATCATCCCAGCCTGTGCTGGATACCGATCAGTCCATGAAACACCTGAGGAGCTGCTACATGCCCAGGGGGTTTAACAGAAACCCTGTTACTTGCACGCACACCGGTGACCATTGTTCATTTAATTAGGTCTTTGCCTTGTAAAACGGGCATGTGGCACCAGCTCCCCAGCCCTGTGTTCTCAGAGTGCCTTTATCACCAGGTAACCACCTCTCCTTGCCCTTGCAGACAGCGATCAGTGAGAACTACCAGACTATGTCAGACACCACCTTCAAAGCCTTACGCCGGCAGCTGCCCGTCACCCGCACCAAGATCGACTGGAACAAAATCCTCAGCTACAAGATTGGCAAGGAAATGCAGAACGCTTAGCGCGGAAACGAGGAGATTTAGGAAATGTTTCTGTGGGGAAAAAAACCAAACAAAACAAAAACGAAAAACCCCAAACAAAACCAGACAAATGTGATCCTCTGCCAAGTAGATGGTTTCTAAACCAGTGCAGCATTTTTCTAGGGCTTTCAAAGTTAACGGGTTTTCTAGCCTCAGAGAGAACTGTGGAACAAATAGTGTTGTTGTCTTTGTGTTTTGTGTTTCCTGCCACATAAACTTCCTGTTGTGAGTGCGTTTGCTGGTAGGTCATTTTAACTCAGCCACATTCATGGTTCAGAAGTGTAGCTGTTTTCAAACACCAATTGTACTGGTTGGAAAACTTCCTAACTGGAAAAGCCCTACTATAAATAGAGTCGAGGGTGGGTGGGGAGCATTCCCCTCACCCTTACACCGCACTCCAGGTACTCCAGTAAGTTTGTCAAACCTGCCAACAGCTCACGGCGCTCTGCAGCGAGGTCTAAGAAATGCAAGAGACAGAAAACCCTCACATTACCCTTATTGCAACCTCCACAAAGCAAAAAGCCTGCGGGCTTCGATTTTCCTCTATAAAATGAGTTTACAAGATCCTTCACAGAAACCCCTATGCAGCCTGCTCTTCCAGGGATCTATTTTTTTTTTTTTTTAAATCTAAAGATTTGAGCCATGTTCCCTTCAAGTGAACATTTTTTGGTCTCCCCTCCCTCATGTGTGTACGGTTGCGAGACATCTGCATTTTCACAGAGCTGCAAGGCCTGTGTTGAATCACCACTGACCCACATAGGCTGGGTGGTGTGGAAAGATGCAGATGTCTGCAGAATAATAGGTATGTTGTGCTTTAATGCTTTGTGGCAGGTTCATAGAATTTGTATCACAGGTGTATGGATGGATAGTGTACAAAATAAACAAACTTGCACCAAAGTGAAAGAAAAAAAACCTTTCCATTTTGTCTCAGTTTCTCGTCATACTTAAAGGGATTTCGGAATTAATCTCTTCGTTGCTCTCCAAATTCTTGCTGTGTTTTTCTGTAAAATCAGAACCAGCAGACGTACAAATTTCTCTGAGAGGAGGTTGAAGAGGCACATGCTTGCCTCAGCCACAGATCAGAACGTGGACTCACGGCAAAACAAAACCCCTTTGGTGACCTCGCTCTGCTCTGGTTGCGCTTGGTTATCACTGGGCCTTCTTGCAAGTGCTGGTTTTTAAACTGACTTGTGTCTTCCTATTTTTAAATACAGAAAGAAAGGGGTTGGGAAGGAAGGGACGGGACATCCCATGCATTGTGCTTCGGGGTTTGCCCAATAATGCCACAAAAATAAGTGTGTCTGTCCTGTGTGAGAAGTTTTGTCTAAATAAAATCTATTTGTATTTGCTGCCGAGACCAACTGTTCATCCCTGAGGCAGCCTCTGTACCAAACAGTCTGGCAGAAACACACCAGCCTTTGCTCTGCAGCCACTTATGTCTGCTCTTTCGTGGTCTGGCTCACGTCAGCTCCTGAGGAGGGTAGATCTACAAGCAGGACTGGCACTGCAAACCCTCGGGTGATGCTCCCACCATCGGATGCAGAGCAGGAAGCGTCAGGATGTCTGAAAGTTTTCAGATTGTCACAGCCCTAAGGAAGCGAAGCTCTTCAATCCCGAGAAAGTGGCGGACAAGGTTCCTCGCTCACCTGTGTCATCTCCAACACTGACCTCACCTCTTCCACTCAGCTCCTGAAACACCAACTGCTGGATGTGTCCCATGCCAGGGACACGGCACAAAGCAGGACTGTCCCGGGGAGGACCCACACGGGCCACGCACAGAGCAGCTCAAGGACAGTGCTGCTGCCCTGCCATGGATAGCTGGGGGGGTGGGGGGGGTTTGTTTCCTCCCAGCGCCCAGCAGAGATGAAAGGTTGTGTGGAGAAGCACCTGAGGTGCTGTGGTCTGTGGCCATGGTCCCATCCAGACAAGCCCTGCAGCAATCCCAGGAATGTGAAGCCCAAGCGGGGCCCAAGATAAGCTGTGCACACAACAGAGCTTTTATCTGCCTCAAGGCTAGTCTTTGCTCGCCCAGGGTTAGTTACATGCAAGTAGCTCACCACCACTTGTTCCAGCCTTAAGACCACTTCTATCTCTTTGTCCTTCTCCAAATCTCTCACTAATCAGCCTTCAGACTGACTCATTCCCTGCCTGCTTTCTGGCCCTTCTCCCCCACCAGCCTCTCCACAGCAGGCTCAGCTATCCCAACCTTAGTCCCTTCCCAGCTCCTGTTTCTTCCTGGAAGAAGCAGCCCTTGGCCTGACTCCCCACCTCTGGGACACTAAGCAAGTGCCAACCCAGCAGAGACACATGCGCAGAGCTATCCTGATCCTTAAAGCCACCAGCTATCATCTGCTGGAGAGCAGAGGCTTCAGCCAGCTCTAGAGCAGCCCATGTGCTTGGCTGGGCCTGTTCAGTGACCAAAAGTCAAAGTGACCTCAGGTGAGTCGAAGGGAGCAGCCGCTGCAGCTTGACTGAGGCAGGGACAGCAAAGCCAGCCCAGCACTGCAGGATGGGCCCTGCTGGCCCAAACAGCAACCAGGCTGCCCCCAAGGAAAGAGTTTTCCTTGAAAGAGCAAGATCTAGGCTTAAAGCACCCAGATTTTGCCTCCAATACATGATAGAAAGACTTACAAGCAACTTTACAAAAGACAACATCCCCACTTTTCAGGCCTCAGAGTTCTCCCACAGCCTTTGAGTGGCTCTACACCATCACAGTCCATCAGCCACCTCCGGATAGCAGCAGGCCATCAGCAGAACTGGGGTCAGAGGAAAAGCAACCAATCTAAGGTGGGGAAAACAACAGACTTACCCCAGCAGCCTTGAGTCACAAACAGGTCCCAGGGTCTTGAGCAGTTTGACAAAGAGAGGCCAGTGACCACCATCCTCCCCTGGCAGCCTGAAGGCTGAACACAGGAAACCAGACACAGAAACCAGCTCCTGCTGCTGCTGGCTTATTTGTAGAGCAGCCAGTGAGCTCCTGCCCCTCGTCACCAGGCACCCAATGCAGAGCACCTGGCACCTGCCAGCGGCCTGGGCGGGAGCTGCAGCCCCTGTTCCCCCCGCAGGGGGTGGGGGCAACCAGTGCTGGGGCTACAGGTCAGGGGAGGACAAGGAGCTCAGACACTTGACACTCAACAGCTCGGCTCCCTCCCGGCCCTGCAGCCACAGTCCTCTCCGGGCACGGGTCTGTGACTTCTGGGGTAGCCCAGTGAGGGGGTCGAGCACCTCTCGGGGTCCCGGGTCCCAGGCTGGGCCAGCCCCCGCCCCAGCCCCTCCACACGGAGCCAGGGCAATTCCTACAGCCGGGACCCTGCGTGGCCTNCCGTGGAGTGCACGGCCCCTTTCGCTTTCGTTTCTCCTTGCGGGGCCAGCCCCGGCTCGGCTTAGCCCTGCCCTGCCCAGCCCGGCACGGCACAGCCCGGCACGACACACCTCAGCCCAGCTCGACAGGCACAGCCCGGCTCGGCTCGGCTCGGCTCAGCCATGCCGCGGTTCAGCATGATAGAGACCAGGCGGTGCGGGGACGAGTTCGTGCAGTTCCTGCGGGATACGGGCCGGGAGCAGGAGAGCCAGCGGGACGTGCTGCGGAGTATCTATAACCAGGAATTCCGGGGCAGGTGAGAACCCTCGGCCGGACCTGGGCAGCATCGCCCATTTCCCCGGGCAGCATCTCCAGCATCTGACCAGCACCACTTGTCCCCAGCCACCATCCCTGGGGTTTCGTGAGGGATGTGAAGCCAGCTCCAGCCAGGAGCTCCCACCCTCCAGGGTGGGAGGCTTGCACTGGGGATCAAGTGGGATCTTCAGGGTCTCTCTTTCATCACCTGCCTGGGTGGGATGGAGGAGCGTGTGCTTTCCCAGCAGAGAGGACCACCCGGACCAGTTAAATTCAAGGGCAGAGGCTCTGCTGTTTCCAGGCACCCAGAAAAAAGAGCAGCATTGCTGGGGCAGCTCATGTCCCACTGGGCTGTGGGTGCGGTGACAGGCAGAGCTGCCTCTCCAGACACCACCCTACATGCTCCCAAGCCCCCCCATCTCACCAGAGCTCTGCTGGGGTGTTCCCCAGCTGTGCGGGCCCCCCAGCAGCTGCCTAGGCATAGCCTCAGACACCCACTGCCTGCCACGCTCCCCACTTCACCCCGCTGACACTGGTCATGCTGGCCCTTGTGCAACGTCACCACTGTTAATCATTGGCAAAGCCAGGGTTCAGCCTGCTGGCGAGCTGTGAGACGTGACCTGGGGTGCAGGAGGAGAAACCTGGGGAGGCATCGCTGCCGGGAGCGCGGAGGCTGTGCTTGAAGGAGCTCCCATCTGCACCATCTCAGCCCCTGGGGCCGTGCGGGGGGCTAGTCCTTCTCGACGGCCTCTTCTGTCAAGGACCTGGGGACAAGGACACGTCTCTGCCCTGCTGCTGGTTGTGTACTGGCAGGGACAGGGACTGTGTGGCTGTCAGGGCTGGACAGTGATGCCGTGGCGCAGCTGGAACAGCCATGCCTTAGCATGGAGCTGCTGGAGCAGCCTGCGGGGATATAAGATTTGCGTGGGCCAGTGAAAAGCCCCGGTCCTTGGGCGCAGAGGGAAGCTACTGAATGCCCCTCGCCATGCCCTGCTCCACCCTCCCTCCCCACTCACCTCCTCTCAACTGCGGATGCCCCAGCAGCACCCCTGTGCTCTGTCCCACCCAGAAACCTCTCTCTCTTTGTCTGTGCAGGACTGAGCCAAAGATGCCCAACTTCTCCTGCATCTTGTACGCGCTGAAGGTGAACCACCGGGCGCAGGTGTATGGGGAGTCGGTGCACTTCAAGAAGGTGAGGGAAGCCCCTGGCTGGGGCAGTGCAGCGGCTCCTGTGTCCACCAGGACTGGCTCCATGGGAGCCTCAGCCTCCGGCAGCACCCCGGGGCCACACTGATGCTGGCTGCTCCTGGCAGGCAAAGAGGCGCGTGGTGGTGGCAGACCAGTACCAGAGACCCAGAGTGAGCACAGAGGCTTCAGCATCTGCATCTGCCTCAGGGCAGCAGCCCAGCTCCGCTCAGCGAGTGCCCTCGAGCCGTGCCAAGCAGTGGTAGGACTGGCAGCACCCTGCCCATGCCTGCTCTGGCACGGACCCAAGAATCCCCATCACCGGCTGGGGAAGCCTGACCCTCCCTTCCCACAGGGCTGAGTTCATCCGCGGCAAGCACGGAGTGGAGATCTTCTCGGAGCACGACCAGGGCAACGGGCACATCCGCTTCCCAGTGGTGCCTGGCGAGCTCCGGACGGTCACTATCGTGGTGCAGAACCGCGGGGCGGAGGCCGTGACGCTGCGGCAGTGCCAGGCGCGCCAGCCATCGCGAGAACTCTCCTTCACCGACGAGCAAGGGGCGACGCAGGGGCAGTCTCTGCTGTTGCACCCAGGTAGGGCCCCGGCCTCAGCCCTGTGCCCTGCCCCGCTGGGAGAGAGCCAGGACCCAGCTCTCGGCTCTGTGCCTCGCAGATGGCACATACCCCATCCGGGCGCGGTGCCTGGCCACCTGCAACGGGTACTTCCACGCCGTGCTGGTCTTCGAGTTCACCAAGGAGCCAAACGAGCTCTTCAGCATCAGGCGCTATGTCGCTGCCGTCGCCGAGAGCCAGCTGGCCAAGGAGCTGGGGCCCTCAGCGCCTTTCCAGCCGTACCAGGCCAGCCTCCGACGCCCTGTCACGGTCATCACCGAGGATGGCATCCCCCCTGACAGGTACGTGGTGGGGTCACCTGCTGCCACCCTGTGTGGAGGGGCCCGGCCTGTTGTCCAGCTGGGACAAGGCTCAGGTCCTTGGAACCCAGCTGCCCAGCCCCTGGGACAGTGCTTCAGCCTCATGAGATGCTGGTGACGGTGGGGTTGGGGACACCCTGCTTGCCAGGGCTGTGGGTGTCTGTAGCTCGGGGGCAGTTCAGCTCTGCAGTCCTTGTGACACCGCCGTCCCCTCTGCACAGCTCCCTGAAAAATGAACTGGAGAGGGAAATCCTTCTGGGCACTTACCAGTACCCGAAGAGCCTCAAGGACACACTCCTGCGCGGACCAAACACCAGTGACATGTCCAGCTGGGCTGCCATGCAGTGAGTGCCAAGGGCTGGTGGCAGCACCGCCTGGCCCTGCACCTCCCACCTGCTGCCCCTTGGCCGAGGTGTTCCCAGGGCACAGTGACATCCCTGCTGCCCTCAGGTCGCTGCTGGAGGCCCCCCTCCAAGCCGAGAACTACCAGCAGAAGTTCCAGCTGCTACTGCACCTTGAGGAGATCCAGATGGAGGTGGACATCCATCGCTACGACATGCAGGACGTGCCAATGGTGCAGGAGAGGGCGCTTCTGGTCCTCGATGTGTGTAGGGGAGGCTGGGGGGGTGGGAGGGGTGCTGGGGCTCCTGGGGTGCCCGGCATCACGCTGGCCATTCGGCACAGGTGCCCGGCGTGGCCGAGAACCGCCCGTCAGTGCTGAGGGGCGACCACCTCTTCGTGCACTTGAGCAGTGAGCGGGACCACTCCCCACTCGTCCAGTACAAGGGCTACGTGCACAGAGTGGAGCTGGAGAAGGTCAAGCTGGGCTTCTCCTCCAAGTGAGTGGTGTCCAGCCCTGACCGGGTTGCCAGGGCCTGGCAGCCCCACTCAGACACACTGAAGGCCAGGCGCTGGCTGGGGAGGGTGTGGGGGAGCGTCGTGTGCCCTGCTCACACTGCTCCTTCCCAGGCTGATGAAGAAGTTTGTGAAAAACCTGAAGTTCGACGTGACCTTCACCTTCAACCGGCTGCCACTGCAGGTCCAGCACCGGGCTGCCGTCCTGGCCATGCGGCGTGGCTTGTCCAGCCTCCTCTTCCCCTCCGCCTCCTGCCACAAGTCCCTCTTCCCAGGCACCTTCCAGCCCCGGTGAGTCCCGGTGCCTGCGCAGCAGGAGGGGACGGACGGGGACCCAGCATGCTCAGCCTCTGCTCCCACAGATGGTTCGATCGCAAGCTGCAGGCGAACGAGGAGCAGTGCAGAGCTGTGACGTACATCGTGACGGGGACGTCCAGGCCGGCTCCATACCTCATATTCGGCCCCCCCGGGACTGGCAAGACGGTCACTCTGGTGGAGGCCATCAAGCAGGTGAGCAACTGGTGTCAAGGTCGGGCTCCGGCTGTCGCTGCCCAGCCTCACCCATGGGGCTCAGCGCCATCGCCCCTCTCTTCCCACTCAGGTGTGGACGTGCTTCAAGGACACCCGGATCTTGGCCTGCGCCCCATCCAACAGCGCCGCAGACCTGCTGTGCCAGCGCCTCATCAAGGACATCGCCCCCCGGCACATCTACAGGCTCATAGCCAGCTCCAGGAGCTACCAGGAGGTGCCAGCTGATATCAGGGTAGGTCGCTGTCCCTCTGTCCTGGCACGTCGTGGCATCTCTGGGCTGGGAGTCCCTGGGGAAAGCAGGATCCCACCGAATGCCTGTTTCAGCCCTGCTGCAACTGGGACGACGGGCAGAGCAGCTACGTGTACCCAAGCAAGGAGCACCTGGGACGCTACCGGATCCTCATCACCACGCTGGTGACGGCGGGAAGGTCGGAGCACCTGATATTGTCCCCACTACCCACGGCGGGTAGAGCCAGTGAGGCTCTGAGGGCAGCCCCACTGGGGTGCAGCAGGGAGGGGGTGTGGAGGAAGACGAGCAGGAAGGGGATCCCTCCTCTGCAGGAGGGTAAGGAGGAAGGTGAGGGGCGGAAGGCTGGCCAGCCAGGGCAGGGATGCCAAGGCAGCTTCCCTCCACCTCTCCCCCAGGCTAGTGTCTGCCAACTTCCCCCCTGGGTTTTTCTCCCATGTCTTCATTGACGAGTGTGGGCAGGCGGCAGAGCCGGAGAGCGTGGTCGCCATCGCGGGTGAGTGGGGCTCGACTGCCATTTCTGGGACTAGCACCTCTGCGTGGCCCAGGAAGCCCGATCTCCCACTGAGCTCTCCCTCTGCCCAGGGCTCCTGACTGCCATGGACGAGAAGACCAACCCCAATGGGGGGCAGCTGGTGCTGGCAGGAGACCCCCAGCAGCTGGGTCCTGTCCTGAGGTCACCGCTGGCCATCGAGCATGGCTTGGGTGAGCGGGGAGAAGGGGGGCAGTGGTGCCGGCACCTGGAGGCTGAGGGGCCGTACCAGGAGCCACAGGGTCTCACTGGACACAGGCACCTCACTGCTGGAGAGGCTGATGCTGCACAACCCTCTGTACAAGAAGTCGAGCAGAGGATACAACCCACAGTTTGTCACCAAACTGCTCTGGAACTACAGGTGGGGATGTGGGGGGCCCGCGGCCGGGCACAGGCAGGGATGGGGCTGCTCCACTGAGGGGGCAGGATTGGTGCCTGCACCCTGGGCTCCTGCTCCTTGTAGTGCCCCGACTGGTGCGGGAGATGGGAGCGCACTCGCTGTCCCGTGTGCCTGGGAGGGTGCGGGGGCTGTCGCACCTGCCCTGCGCACTGTCCTGCCTCTGCCAGGTCCCATGAGGCCATCCTCAGGATCCCCAACGAGCTCTTCTACGACAGCGAGCTGAAGGCCTGTGAGGGTGATGAGCTTGACATCCGGAGTCTCTATTGCAGCTGGGATGAGCTGCCCAAAAGAGTGAGTAGGGCAGCAGGCAGGGGGACCTGGGGGGAGCCCCGGAGCGGGGCCCAACGCTGTCCATCCTCAGGGCTTCCCCATCATCTTCCATGGGGTTTGCGGTGAAGACCGGAGAGAGGCCAATAGCCCCTCATTCTTCAACACGGCTGAGATCGAGGTGCTGGTTCACTACCTCAAGAAGCTGCTGCAGAGACCGGGCAGCAGGGGCTGCCCCAGCGTCTCGCCCAAAGAGATCGGCATCATCTCTCCCTACAGGAAGCAGGTGAGGGGCACAGATCATGGGCAGAGACCTCCCAGAGGGTGAGGGTCACTGGGACGGATGGGCAGCCCTGGGGCTGGTATGTGAGGATGATTCCATGGCGGCTGTGCCTCCCCCCAGGTGGAGAAGATCCGGAAAGCCATCACCTCCCTGGAGCCCGTCCTGCGGGCACTGCCGGACATTGGCCTGCTGAAGGTATGGTCCTGGGTGTGTGAGGAGAGGAGCCCACCTAGCCGTGGGGGTGCTCCCCAGCCACTCACCTGCTGTCCTCACGCCAGGTGGGCTCCGTGGAGGAGTTCCAGGGCCAGGAGCGACGCGTCATCCTCATCTCCACTGTGCGCAGTGGCAGCGAGTACCTCCGTCTTGATGAGACCTTCAAGTTGGGCTTCCTTAAGAACCCCAAGGTACCATGCTGCCCCAAGCAGGTCCCTCAGCATCCCCCACTCCCCTCTGGTGCCCTGCAGGCAGCAGAGCTGCTCCGAGTGCTCAGCATCACACTGGAGCTGCCCTCACTCAGGTGGGGCTGGGGAGGGGGCTGAGAGGTGCTGCTGCAGGGTGAAGCTCCCCCCATGCAGTGCTGCCCAGGGAGGTGGTCAATGCCCAATTCATGGGAGGTTAAATGGGGCTCTGAGCAACCTGCTCCAATTGCAGATGTCCCTGCTCCCTGCAGGGAGCTTGAAAAGTCCCTTTCCACCCAAACTAGCCTATGAGTCTGATTCTCCTATTCCCTTTCCAGAGGTTCAATGTGGCCATCACCAGGGCCAAGGCTCTGCTGATCGTGGTGGGTAACCCAGTCGTGCTCAGCAAGGACCACCACTGGGAGAGGTGAGCCCTGCCCAGCCAGTGCCTGGCACTATGGAGGCAGTGGGGCCGGTGCCACCCCCTGCCCACACTCCCCTCGCCCTGTGCAGGTTCCTCAGGTACTGCAGGGAGGAGGGTGGCTACACTGGCTACCCCTATGAGGATGAGGATGAGGGCCAGGCCGAGGACGGGCTTGCCGCCAACCTGCACGCGCTGCGCCTGGGCGATTAGTGGGTAAGGGGGCTGGGAGCTGCTGGCAGAGCCCTGGCCACAGTGGGGTGAGGGGTGGCACCGCCGGGGCTGTGCCACACCCCAGCACCTACTGCTTCTCCCATGGCAAGTGGGACAGGGCTCGGAACTGGCTCTCGCTTTGGGGCTGCCTGTCCCCTGCTGAGCCAGGGGCCAGATCTGCCACAGGGTTTCTCTGCAGGAACCCTGCCTGGGAGAGGAGGAGAAGCCCCGTGGAGCTCCAGCACCCCTCAGCCTGCTGCGGTCACCTGCTCTCCCCTGCCTGCGTCCCGGGGTGCTCAGCACCCTGTGCACCCCTGTGGAGATGGGGCCAAAGGGGGTCCTGCCAGCCAAGAGCCCTGGCAGGGACCACAGGCAGCCCGGGGCACATACCTCCTCTCACAGAGTGGGACCATACCAGCACTGGACTGGGACCACTCTCCATTTTAAGCAGTTTCTGACACAGCCACGTGAAACCGATTTTCTGGGACTGGTCTCAGCGTTCAGTGAATGGCTTCAGCGAGAGTCCGGCCTCTGAAGAGCATCACTGGGTGCACAGGAGAGCTCGGAGCTGCTGTGGTGGGACCCCCAGACCGGGGACCGGGACACAGCTGGGCGCAGGGTGGCTGGGCTCCTCTACTAGGCACCCACCTGGTCCAAGAGCTGGCACTGCCATGCAGGCACACTTCTTTGTTTCCCTGAAATAAATGTTTTGAGAAAAAAACAGTGTGTTGATGTTGAGTCCTGGGCCCTGTGACCGCAGCTGGGGCTGCCGGAGCAGGGACAAGTTTGCTGCAGGCCTGTCCTGACCTGCTCTGGGATGATTCCAGAGGGGTGGCTCCAGCAGCGACCACAGCGCCCATCACATCAGGGACTGGGAATGACTGGGTAGCTCCCGCCGGACCACATGGTGACAGTGGCTGAAGCAGGAGGGGCTGGGGGCCGAGCGAGCCCCCCCACCCTGCAGCACATGGATCTGGACCCCGGGAAGCAGCTCGGACCCACACAGGGGAACGAGGACGGCCAGAAGGATGCCACGCAAGCAGAGTTACAATTACTAAAATACCGGTTTGCATTTATTCTCCCAATTACACAGTTCAGGTTACTGGTGCTCAGTCCATGTCCGATGCAGACTCCACGGCGGCTTTACTGGCAGCGCTGGGCAGAGCACTTCTGGCAGCAGCCGAGCCCGGCTCTGCACAAAAGTGGGGCTCAGAAGCTGCCCTCGGCAAGTCTGTAGGAAAGGCCGGTGTGTGCTGCCCACCCGACCGAGGGGAGTGGGGGTAGAGCCCCCCAAGGGCCCAGCAGACCCCGCACATGAGCTGTGGGCAGGGGCACCTCCTACTTCTGCAGCAACTGCCTGGAGCCGGGGAGGGAGAGCAACCACCGCAGCAACCCCCACGGGAGAGGCAAAACCGGGGAGATCCGTACAAAACGGGGCGACTCGGGGAGTTACGCAAACGGCCGGTGGGTACTGAAGGCACTCGCCCCTCATGGCCCTGGAGTCCTGCAGGGACACCCCCGGCGCTCGGGTGGCAGCTCTTGTGCAGAGGGTGGGGGGCAGGTACTGGCACTACAAGGTCCCACCGTGCGCATCCAACATCGTGGGCTGTGCCTCTGGCCAGGGGCGCTGCTCACAGCAGCGGGCAGCCCCGGCGCTTCTTGTTCTTGCGGACCTGCAGGCCTGCGCGGGTGGCCATCTCGAAGACCTCCCGCACGCCCTCCTTCGTCTTGGCCGAGCACTCGAGGTAGCCGAAGGCATTGATCCTGTTGGCCATGTCCCTCCCCTCCTCTGGCTTCACCGGCTCCTGGAAAGCATTAAAAAGAAATTTTGGAAACAGGGAACTGGCAGAGGGAGGACGGGTCACTGGCCAAGGCAGCAGGACCCAGGGCTGGCCTGACCTGTTTCATCTTCGCCAGCTCCCGCCGCGTGTGCTCGTCGTTCCGCAGGTCTTTCTTGTTCCCCACCAGGATGATGGGCACGTTGGGGCAGAAGTGCTTCACCTCTGGCGTCCACTTCTCGGGGATGTTCTCTGCAAGAAGCACACGTGGACCCCTCTGAGCAGAGGGGCCGCTCCCCCACCCTGTCGCAGCATCCTCCCACCAACTCCACCAAGATCCTAGAATTTTCCTGGAGCACACACAAGCCAGGAGACGGAGAGGAGGGATTGGTACCCCCAGAGAGGCAACACAGGGGCTTCCCGCACTGCAGGGGGTTTAGCAGCAGCAGCCAGTCCTGTGGGAGCCCCAGGTACTCCCTCACTCCCCAGTCCCTACCAAGGCTATCGGGGCTGTCGATAGAAAAGCACATGAGGATAACGTCCGTGTCCGGGTAGGAGAGGGGCCGCAGCCTGTCGTAGTCCTCCTGTCCCGCCGTGTCCCACAGGGCCAGCTCCACCTGGGAGGGGAGAGGGACGTAGCTCAGCAGGTCGCAGGCAGCTCGGCAGCTTCATCGTCCTCAGCTACAGCTACGATCTTCCTCAAACAGAGGCAGGTTCAGGGTGATCCCGAAAGGTGGGAGCTGGGGGCTCACCTGAGCCACGCGGACCAACACGCGCAGCAGCACTGGGTGGTGGCACTGGGATGGGAACAGCTCTGGCATCCCATGACAGCCCTTACCTGCTTCCCGTCTACCTCTATGTCAGCAATGTAGTTTTCGAACACGGTGGGCACGTAGACCTCGGGGAACTGGTCCTTGCTGAACACGATCAGCAGACACGTCTTTCCACAGGCACCGTCTCCCACGATTACCAGCTTCTTCCTGATGGCCGCCATCGCTGTGGGGACAGAAGCGGGTGAGCGGGACAGGGCAGCCATGGGCAGGCCATTCTCCCAGCCCTTCCTGGCCCCCCAGGCCCCAAAATCTTTTGTATGACTGCCCAGGAAGGTGCCAGACACAGGCACCTGGGTACACCAGCGTGTGAGCAGCCAGTGATCAGTAGGAAGGACACTGGCTCTCCCAGAGGCTCTCCCAATCCCTCACCAGGCACACCTCCAGCTCCTGCACACATCAGCTCACAGGCCCTGCAAGAACCAGCCCGACTGGAACCATTTACAGCCATCCCCACAGCCGCTGCCAGGAGACACGTCACAGTGATGCTTCAGCCCTGGCGAGTGCCAGTAGTGAGGCTCCGGCCCCAGCCACACAGCCCCTCCCACACTGGGCTTTTTCTCCGCGCCACCATCCCAGGAAAACAGCTTCTCTGATGACCTCAGAGTCACACACACCCACTGGTTTTACTTCTGGTTATAAATCCTTCAGGGCAGAAACTGTGCTCCGGTTTTCCCCCGGGCACACTCACCAGTTCCCAAATAATCCGTTCAGCAGCTGGAACACACTGGGCCAAGCTCTTAGAGGTCCGGGTGAGCACGAACCGAGCACCTGGCACCCGGCACCAGGCTGGCCCTGGCCCAGCCCGCTTGACAAAGGAGCCTTTGCCACCTAACTGTGGAGAGCCGGCAGTGGCGGCGGCGGCGGGAGAAGCTGCCAGCCATCGCTCAGCAAATAGAGCTAAACCTCACAGTAAATCAGCTGCTTTCTGCCCCAAGTCAAAAGGATGCATCCCTGAAAGAGAAGCTGCCTTTGCATCTCTGGGTTTCAAAGGGACATTACAGCCAAGCCTGGGAATCGCCCAGAACGACGCCACAAAACGCCTGCTGTGACATCTGAGGCATGAGAAAATCAGCTGTGGCTGGAACACATCCCTCCCTGACCAAGGACCCTAAATCTCTTTTTCATCCCCCCATTTCCAGATGCTTCAGTACAATGAGCCCGACCCCTCCTCACACATCTTTGGCACATCACCAGCTCCCTGTTCCCACAGAGAGCCCGGAGCTCGATCCCCGGAGAGGCACACGCTGCAGGGACAGTTCTCGAGGACAGTGTATCCCTGGGCACTCAAGAAATACAATGCCCCTGTTGCAAACCATCCTTCTCGCCTGACCAAAGGCTCGTCCTCTCTCCATCCATCATCTCCACAGCACAGAAAAAGGAGAGCTCATGGGCAAAAAAAAGACTGTTTACTTAGACAGAAAGCTCCTTTGCCCACAGCGAAACATGATTTGCTGCTTTGCGGCTCCGCGTCTCAAAGGCAGATGGAGGAAGAAAGGTGGTGTGGGACGCGCCGCTATCTAATCCACACGACGCAGGAGCAGACACAACTGCAGCGCGGGGAACAGCGGACGCGGGGCCAAACACCCGCTCCGCTCCCAGGCAGACATCAAGATCTGCCTGTGTCCAGCCTGTCAGACACCGAACCTAAAACAAGCCCCAGCAGAGCAGCGCGGGGCGGTGCCAGCCCCACACGGCTGCCAGCTCCTGCCGGTGCCATCCCGGCCAGGGGACGGCAGATGCTCCAAACTGAGTGGAGTCACCACACTCCAAGCTCCTTCCCATGGCCTCCCTTGACCACCCTGACCTAGGACGGCTCTGGGCCGCGGCAGCTCCAGAGCCCAGCGTGATGCTGAGCAGTGACTCAGTGGGCAGAGGCACTGTCCCCACCCAAAATCTCAGCACAATTCATTCCATTACTCACGAGAGTGATCCAGAAATAGCCCATTACTAATCCAGAGCTGGCGTGCAAAGGCGAGTGGGGCTAGGAGGCTGTGAGCACCGTGTGCCTCGGTGGCCACCTGGGCTGCCCCATCGGTGCCCTCGCCCCATGGGCCAGCCGGCGCAGGACCCCAAGCCCGTGGCACTCTGCTCGGGCAGAGATTAGCTCCTCTGCCACTCAGCAGGAGAAGGCCAGTCCCTGGGACAGGGGAGCCCGATGCAAAGGGCTTTGCACTGTTCCCAAACATGGAAATTCAGATTTTAAACTCTGCCAAGTGTTACCCACCTAAGCTACAGCAGCAGCCCAGCCAGGCTGGCAACCCAACCCAGCCCCTGCAACAACCACGGTGTTCAAGCGTGAGCAGCACCAGCGGTGCCTCACTGGAGATGCCTCCTGCTCATTCACAGAGATAACAAAAGGGAGCAGCACCCTTCTGCTGGCTCCTCCCGCAGAGCGGTGCTGCCAAATCCCGCAGGGCTCCGTGCCCAGCCCTGCGGCCACTGCTATGGGTGAGCTGGGGCCACACCGGGACAGCCGTGGGTTTGGTCCGTGCCATGGCTGCCGGCACCAGCCTGACCCCGAGCAGGCAGGTCAGCTCCTTCAGCATGCCAAGAAATTGCAAAGCGAAACCAAAGTGCTCTGCTCTACTTTCCAAGCAGCTATTCTAAAGCCCTCACCATAAAACCAGCCAGGGCTCCAGGACAGCCCTTGTGTTCTCAGTCTCTCCCAGCTTCGTGCCTCAAAATGTGAAGTTCCTGCTGAGCAGGAAAAGGGGAATTCCTCTGGCAGCAGGATGCGTCCATCATCCAGTGTTTGCTGCGGTATCTCAGGAAATGGCAGAGAAAGATGTTAATGCTTTGAAAAAGGGCTCAAACTAGAGACAGAAATCTTTTAACAAACCTCCGCGGAGAGGCCCAAGCTCCCCAAGCCAACAGAAGGGTTTTGTTCTAAAGCAGAAATTCCCAGGCGCTGCTGCTGAAGGCCGCACCCTGGCTGGACCTGTCACACGACTTATCAGTGGAAACAGCCCAATTTCTGCTCTGCCCACAGCTCTGGCCGGAGGCACAACCCCGCAGCCTGGGCAGGGCTGGGCTGGTGGGGATGGAGCTGTGCTGGGAGCAGCTCCTTCATAGGGACATCCCCTTCACAAGGACACCCCCAGTGCTGCCTTCACGGCAGGGCCGGCTCCCCACAGCCCCCGGGCTCCACTCCAAATAAAACCTCCTTGTCCTGAAGGAGGCAGGAGGAGGGAGCAGCTCTCCTTCCAGGTCACAGCTCTGACCAGTGTGTCCAGACCACGGCTGTCCTCATGTCACAATCATCAAAACGGGACTGAAGTTGTTCGGGGACAGAATGACAGAGGGACACAGACCATTTGCAGGCATTGTCAGCAGAAAGACCTGCAGGGCTGTTTCACCACAGGAGGGGTTTTAGCTGCTAGGACTTGCAGGCACAGCTGGTGCAATGAAGAAGAGAGTAAACTTCCAAACTAAAATCTGACAGGTATGTCCATCGAGCAGAATTCAATTTGCCGAGATATCTAAGCTGTGGTCAAGGCAGCACTGGACAAGTGTCCTGGCAAGTGTCTCAGGTATCTAGGAGACTCTTACACAGAAGCAGGAAAAAGTTCCAAAAGGAGCTTGCAGCAAAGAGCAATCCCTGCCAGAGGGAAACACCACAGCCAGAGCAGAACTCGGGCTCCTGGGCGGATCGCAGCTCCGAGATGATCAAAGCAGCGGTGGGTTTGGCACAGCAGCGATGGCGATTTCACGCTTACACCGCCGTGGGCAGGCCCAGCCCTACATTTCTGCGTAGCACAGAGACTGGCCTCCAACCCTCACCAACAACCAGCCCTGACAACCAGGGCACGTCCTGCACCCACCAGAAACACCAGCTCCTGCTGCTCGGAGCCTCCCGACCCCCTGCACCACTGCCAGAACTGCCCGGCACCAAGGAAAGCATCTGCACCTACCCCTGGGAAAGCTGCCTGAGGTCTCCTAGACCCGCCGTATCCAAATGATGAGCGATCATCAAAAAAGGAGCTCGAACTCAGTGCCTAAGTTTTAGACCTTACCATTTTTTTTCCTGAAGTTGCAGCGCTGTGCTTTGGGCACGACCAGTAGCCTGGGTTTAGAGCAGGCTCAATCACAGCAGCAACGGAGCCGAGCGGCCAGGCTGGCTTGTTTCCATTGCTAAATCCCACAAAAACATCCACAAGCAAAACAGAGAAAGGGACTTGGAACAGAAGAATTTTAAAGCCTAAACAAAGTCTGAACCACAAGTGCTTGAGCTTTGTGGGAAAACGTTGCCTGCCCTTACCCCCTCTTCCAAAGGACATCACGCCATGGTCTTATTTTCCCTCCCGCGGAAGCGACAGCCTTCCCAGCTCACGCAGCACGAGCGTCTTGCTGAAAGCTCCAAATAACACGCCACAATCTCAGCAGATGCCTGTACTGGTGCAATGCCTGACTACCCCAGGGCCAATCAATATTTGCCAATACATTCCTTACTTTTCATGTCAATACGCTTCTCCAGTGTAAACAGCAAGTTAGGAGATGAGCCTGGTTAAACGCTCCCGATAACCTGTTGGAAAACAGTGACTTGGCTTATTTTCCACTTTAAAAAAAACATTTCCCTGGAGAAGCTGCAGCTGTCAGGAGCACAGATTCAATTTAAAGTCCGTAAAACCTCACAACAGTCCCTACCTATGCTCCCTGTAGCTCCTAAGGAGGAACTGAACGTAAATTGAAGCCGTTTGGACACCAAAAGGCACTTGGGAAAACGAGAATAAAATGCAACTGGTCTCAACAAAACATAGCCCAGCCAACGCTGCTGCCTCCCTGCCTCCAGTTTGACGGACTGAACACTTTGCCAGGGCAGTGGCAGTGTTGCTGGTCCCACTACTCCCAGCCCACCCACCGCAGCCTCCCAGGGACCACGCTCTTGTTTTGCCGAGGTGTCGAGAAGCTGGGGCTGGATTGAGGGGGTTTGGCGGCCGCGGGGAAGACTTGGCTGCCAGACCATTCGTGTTGGAAAGGGCCGCGCAGTCATGCTTTTGGAATGCTCCTAAGACATTACACAATTATTTCTGCTCCCCACAAGCCCCCCTAATATAAATGTTTAAAAATGAGCTCAGCAGTAAGCAAAGGGAACTTTTTTCCTTTTTCTGAAGAAAACACAGAGTGGCCGCTCTGCAAGCAAGGCCAAGCATGAGGATGCTGCTGGAGCTGGGACTGTGGGGAGAGATGGTGTGACAGGGCAACAGCCCCTGGGCTCTGACCCCAGCGTGGGAGGCAGCGGGGAGCCCCGTCCAGGCAGCACCCACGAGTGGGAACCTGAGGCTCACGGCCACCCTCCAGGGATGACCCGCAATGGTCAAACCGCCGCCAATCCATCCGCGTCCCACACCCCTGGG
>VWZK01016527.1:606607-623254 GCA_013396935.1 Baryphthengus martii | reverse complement strand
ATCCCCGAGCACGGCCACGGGCAGCCCGGCTGGGCAGGGAGGTGCGCAGCCAGCCCAGGCTCCCCGGGGGTCTTTCCTANCAGCACTGCACCGAACTCCACCCCAGCACTCACCCCACACTTCACCAGTAACCCCACACTCCGGTTCCCTCAGACCCCACCAGTAGCCCCACACTCCACCAGTACCTGTTACCCTAGACTCCTATTNAAGGGCTGAGCTACGGCTCCCAAATCCCTTTCCAGGTAGGACCAAAGACCACCCTGAGCCTTGCCCCCGAACCACGAATCCTCTGCCCTGGCCCCTTCTCCAGGAGCTGCCTTTCTCCATGGGTGGGATTTACGGCAGAAACAAGAGCCACGAGCAGGGCAGGCAGGTCCTGGCAGCCGAAGCCCCTCGCACCCCTCCTGTACCCACCTTGTGCCGCCCAGGCGGCTGCTCGCTCCTCCAGAGAGGCCCCATTTCCCACAGTGGCACTGCGGGGGGGTGAGGGACACGTCTGTCCCCATGGGACACCAGCAGAAGGGGACTGCGTCACATCGGGCCCCACAGCAGCATGACGCAGGACCGCGGCAGGGACTTTGGCTCCCCGTGCCCCCCACGGGCTGTCAGTGAGGGGGGCCGGGTGGCTGCTCCCCCCGCAACGCCGAGTCCCTGTCGCTCAGCCAGGGAAAGGCAGCCCCAGAGTCCTGGCCCGGGCCCAAGCTCATAAACTGTTGCTATTTTAAGAGCTCAGAGACAATTTTTCATAATTTATCAAGCCCCAGGCCAGGAGCTGGTTCCAAAGGAAATGTTTCCTTAGTAAAAATGGGAACCACAGAGGAAGCTTTAAACGCAGGCTCTGCCTCCTTGCCTCATCCAGCAGCTCCCAGGTGGTGACCTGGAAAAGCAGAGCCGGTTCTGAGCCACCAGCACAAAGAGCATCATGCCAGGGGAGCGGGACTCTGCAAACAAGTGTGTGGGGAGCTGGGGGTACAGCGAAAATGTGTGTGAACCTCAGGAGCACCAGGGGTGAGGAAAGGGATACTCCACGGGGTCTGGCCAGTGCCAAGGGCGGAGGGACAGCCGCTCACATGGCTCTCCCTGCACTTACTTGGTACTCAACCTGCCTACATAAATTAATCAGAGCTAATTGGCTCTTAGGTAAGTCGTCTCTTCAGGAGCTCTGCAAGAAAGACTTTGAAGTGGGAGTGTGAGTGGCAAAACCTTTATTTAAACACACAGTGCTACGCAAGGACCAGCTCCTGGCCTCAGTATCATTCCCCGCTCCCTTCAGCACAGAAGATGGCAAGAGGTTAAAATCTGGCTCGATAACTTTTACTTCCCATGAAGCGCACCAAGTTTATCTACATCTTGCTGATTACAAGAGACAAACAACATTCACCAGAGGTGACACTTGACAAGAGCTGGCTGCCCCCAGCGACAGCAGGATATGAGCTACTGGTGCCACAGAGCAATTCCAAAAACCACAGCCCAGCTCTCCCCCTCACCACACTACGAGGATGGGACCACTCCTCATGTTTTGGGAGGGTGCAGCGCTCTGCAGAGGTGCAGCTCAGAGGGACGCGTGACGCAAAGTACGATCCTGTGCAGAGATCGACTGCTGCGACAGCTCTGCCCAGCAGCAGCTTTGAGATTACCAAGAAAAAGGAGGGAGTCGTCTTCCCCCCGCCCCAGTCACAACCAAGCTGCTTTATTGCGAGTTCCCAGCCCTCAGCTAAGCAGATCCACACAGCTCCTTTAAGCTCTTAAGCCTGGCTGAATAGGGCTGCTCTGTGCAACTGCCGCTCAACGGTGACCAACTTAAAACTGCTCAAAAATACAGACATATATTCCTACCAACTCCCCACACTGAGAAAGGATTGAAACACTTTCCAGCTCAGCTCTCCAGTTAATAATGAATACTTGGCTCCAGAAACGCAGCAGTGATCCAAGGCCTGAGAAGGGGTGGGGGCAGAACCCGTGGCACAGGCAGTGCAAGTGCAATGGCTCCTTCCTTCCCAGTGACCGAGCATCGCTCCATCCTCCCAAACTGGAGATTGAGACAAGGTGCATGGGTGGGACAAAGGCGTGAGGGGCTGGAGAGGACAAGCACAAAGCTGGGAGGGCAGTTGTGGGGATCACCCAGCAACACATCACCCACAGCAGGACTTCTGCTGGGCCGAGCATTGCCTGGCTGCTGACACGGCTTCACCCCAGTGCCCAGCACCAACAGCAGCTTCGGGGGTCACTGGTGCCACAGGGCAGGGGAGAGGAGATGACTGCAGCAGCAGGCATGCGCTCCTCCAGGTACAGGTGCCCCACCAGCCTGAAGGCCACTGCATGCTGCTGGAACCAGCCCAGGGCAAGGTCCAAAAGGATGTGCCAAAAATCCAGGGAGCCTTCGGGCTTTTCACAGCAATCAAGAAAGTGGCAGCATGAAAAACATTCCTTGACCCCAGTTCCTGCTCCATTTCCATCTCCACTCGGGGCTGGGATGCAGGAGGTGGAGAGGGATGCTCTGGGCAGGGGCACTGAGGCTCCAGGTTTCTTACTCTTCACGTGATTGGCTCAGGAAACAAGTGCTCAAGGGAGAGGTGGCCCCAAGGACGTTCCAGGGTCCCGCTCGTCTCCGTCCAAGCCCTGCTGCCCCAGGGTTATCGGGCATCACGTATAATTGCCTGGGCCGCCCAGAGGGATCACGAAAACAGAGATGTCGTCGCCAGAGCCCAGCTTGTCGTTGGCCAACCGCCAGCCGCGCTCCTTCAGCACCCCTCTGGACCTCACCACCAGCTCCTGGGCGACCATAGTGTACCTGGGGGGCACAGCACAGCGCAGCTCAGCAGGGACCCCAGACCCAGCAGAGTCTCACATGCAGCATCCTACAGTCCCTGGCAAGGAAGAAGAAGCTGGAGGAGCCAGAGATGCAGGAAAGGGGCTCTTGATGGGGAGAGACCTGAGCTCAGATGGGCACATCCAGGAGAGCACTGCACCCTTCGGAGCAGCAGCACCTGCCCTGTGGCCAGAGGTACATGTGGCCACAACACTGGTGCGAGAAGAAAGGCCAAAGTAGGTGTTGGAGCACAGCACACACTCGTCCCCCTGCCCAGGCACAGCTCACCTGCACGGGTCATTGGGTTCATAGCTCGTGAGCACCTCCATCACCACACCAGCCACCTCCTTGTCGTTGGTGACATCCCAGAGCCCGTCGGTGCCCAAGACCAGAACGTCATCAGGGCAGTGCTCATACTGCGTGAGGTCGTAAACCCTGACCTGGCAAACAACGGGGCACGATGCAAAGGAGAGGGGCAGAGACAGAGGAGGCTCATGCTGCACTGGGTGCACCAGGGATCTCGTCACCCTGACCAGCTCCAGCCATTGCAGGAACCCCCGGGTACGGAGCAGCCAGGCTCACCTCCGGGAAGCAGGACAGGAAAGGCTTGATGTGGATGTTGGAGCTGAACACTTTGAGGTCGTGGTCTCCTAGGCCCCGTGTGACCCCAATCGTTGCCATCACCCGAGCCTGGAGAACAGTGAAATCAAGCAAAACTTTAAGCAGTTTCATCTCCACCTCCATTCCCAGATGAGAATTGGTGGCGCTGGAGCAGTGAGAAAATGGGCTGGAAACCCCCAGTTTAGTGTGGGAAGTGACACAGCTCCTGCCACAGCACTTTACCTTTTTGCCTTCCCCATAGATAAGTGGAAACTTCAGGTCATCCTCTTCTATCTTTTTATAAGCCCTGGTTGAAATAAGCCAGAGAGAGCATGTCAGCAGGTGAAGGGTTCTAGCAGGAGGGCCCTTCAAGACCCAGGTACCCAGCATGGCACAGTCCCCATCCCATGGGAAGGGTGCCAGAGCCAGGTGGACGTGGAAGGATGCTGGAGCCTGCCAAGGGGGGTGGGGGGGTTACCAGCCGTTCATGTTTTGGTCTCTGTAGAGCATCTTCTTCCCCAGCTCCTTGGGCTGGATCCTGCGAGGAAACTCCAGGTGGGTGAACTCCTTCCCCAGCAGCTCGGGCCTGAGGAATGCCTGTGGGGTGAAGCAGTGACTCAGTTACAGGGTCAGGGGAGCAGGATCCGCGCAGCAGTGCCGGCCATGCCGGCACCTCACCGGGCACCGGCACCACGGCATGGAACCACCAGCCGGCCGAGACGTTGGCTGCGGCCTTTCGTGGTGGTGGCGACACCAGCTGCTCTGTGGCAACTGGAACCAGTGGCGGTAAAGCAGCTGCAACCCACCCATCTGCGCGATGCCCAGAGCGAAGACAAGAGCTGGGAACATGCCAGCACCCAGCAAGAAGGTGAAGCTTTTGCATGGAGAGCTTTGGGAAATAAGGATCTCCAAAGGGGATCAAAAATGCAGCAAATTCCACAAGAAGCTGGAATTTGCCCAGGAGGAGTCAGGGCTGCCGAGGGTTCAGCACAGGGCACAGCACCTGCCCGAGGAAAAGAATCGATGGGTCTTTTCAGAAACCGTGTCCCACCTGCAGCCATGAGGAGAGATGAGAAGCGGTGCTGAGCCCCTTCTTGGGGCAACCCCAGCATGCAGGAGAGTGGAAAATGTGGAAGAAGAAAGAGCTGAAGGAAAAGAGGAGAGCCCTTGGGAACAGGGGCGGGTTCAGTGCAGAGGCATGGAAAGCCCCATCCCACCCAGGGGCGTCTGACCACAGCTCGGGCACTGGAGCAAGCGTGGGCCTGGCCCCTGCCCATCGCAGCCGGCTGGAGAGGATCCCACTCACAGCAGTTTCCTCCTCTCAGTCATTCAAAAATAGATTCAAGAAAAAAAAAAAAGCCTCGGTGTTTTTCCAAGTACTCTGCAAGCCAGAAAATCGCATCCAGCAAGACCTCCTCCAGCAAAGACACCTCCTCCTCTGTGCTGCCATCGGAGAGGGCTTTATAACCTTAAAAAGTCTCCCTGCGTGGCACAGGGGGGTTGTCCAGGCCAGGCAGGAGAGGAAGCTTTCAGGAAGAAAGCTAGAAACCAGTTGGCACATGTCAGCTCTCACCTTCCCCAGAGAAGAAATTAGGACTCGGCTCCTTCGATGGTGCAAGGGGAGCACAGCAGTGGAGGGAGCAGATCCAGCCAGCCCAGTGCATGCCTGCCCACCCTACTCCACACGCAGGAGCAAGACCAGACAGACCAAACTGCCTCCATGCAACCGTCCCAAATTGGCCCCCGTTGAGAGTGCAAGATGCCCGGGCCGTGGCCAGGCCAGGCTTGCAGGCACAGCCCCTCACACTGACCCCACAGCAAACTGGGGCTCCACCAGCCATGAGATGCCCCACACCAGTGAGCCAGGGCAGCTCCCCACATCCCAGTGTCTCTCCACAGCCCAGCGAGCTGGTTGGGATGGACAGCTGCCATCAGCAGGTCCCAGCTCCACGGCTGCCCTTGGCTCCAGGACCTCACCAAGAAGGCAGCCCGTGGAGCTGGGAAGGGGCTGGGAGGTGGTTCAGCAGGAATAAGGTCAGAAGAAAGGTCTTTCTTACTAAAAACTGCAGCCTCTGCCTCTCTGTCTCTGGAGTAAACTCCCTGGACATTGGAATGATTTCCCCGTTACGGATGATAATGGCCCTGCAATGAAACATGGAAGGATGAGATTAGAGTGGAGAGGAGATGTGGTGGTGGAGCTGAGCTCGGCTTTCTGGGGCTGGTGGTCTGCACATTTGCCCAGGAAGTGCCACCTCTTCCCTCCACTGCCTGTCCCCTCCCAGCCCTGGGATGGGGGCTGCTGCTGGTGCCGCTGCAGGCAACCTCTCCGGCCCCCCAGAACCCAAGCCTCCCTCCTGTGCAGGAGAGGGAGGAAATAAAAATGGAAGAGAAGGATGGGGCAGAGGGGAATGAAGCAGAGCAAACCAAAGGACAGGGTATGGTTAGAAAAGGAGCTGTGCAGAGGTGGTGAACCCTCCTTTGTAGGGGAACTGCAGCCAGGACAGGCAGAAGGCACCAGCAGCAGGACACAGATGCAAGTGCCTGGCCCATGCCAGCACTGCAGCTCGCTGCTCTGCCAGGGCCCATCTGATTGCTTGATGTGTTAAAAATTAAATAAAAAGTCTAATTATGAGATGTTTCTGGATGTCATGGAGGGGATCAAGGATCTCCAGCACTGGTGGCCCCTCTGTGCCACTCACTGTCCTGCCTGGGGATGCAAGGCCTGGCTGAGCCCAGCTCTGGCAGCGTCTGATGCCCAAGGTGGGAACACAGACCCTCGCCCAGAGGCACGGTGACAGCCTCGGGACCCTGTGCACAGCCGGTGCCTACTCACTTCTGCCATGGAGAGGCCCCGCAACCAAAAGCGGAGGCATGAAGGATCTCATCCTCCTCTGTCCCTGAGCTGGAAGCACGTCCTCCAGCCTCACTTTACCAGAGCCTGTCTTTGCTGGCTTGATGCTGCTGGGGACAAGCTAATCCTGCAGTAAACAACAGACAATCCAAACCAGCTTCCCCCTCAGCAGAAGGTGTCCTTGGCCATCCTGCCATTGCCTGAGGGGTCCGGACACATCCTGGTGCCATTACTGTAACGCACTCCCAGAAATGCACAGATCTGACAAAACCCTTGGGCTCCAGGCTCCCATAGATAGATTTGTGTGTCCTTCTCCTTAAACAGTTCACTGGTATGAAATGTGCCCTAACATGACTTCTGGCACATCTTTGAAAGCTTTGCTGTGGGGAATTTTCACTCCCCAACTTGCAGCCTAGGCCAGCACCGGCAGCAGAGTCTGGGGTGTCATCCAGAGCCATCTGGGAAGCAGACAAGAAGCTGCTGGGAAGGAAAGAAGCAAGTCCCAGATTTTGGGAGGTGATCCTACAGCCTCAGAGATCACAGTAGGATAGGTTGTCCTTGGGACGCACGGCCAGGCAGGGGCGGCTCCTCGCGGTCCTGCTGCCACTGCCCTCCCCAGGGCAGCCCAGCTTCAGGGATGAAGCTGGATGCTCCTCACCAGCCATGCCTCCAGCGTTGCCCTGCTCCCCGATCACCAGGAGGGCCGTACCTGCTGTCGCCAGCGTTGGCCACGTAGAACTTGCCCATGAGGTAGACAGCAGCCAAGGCACAGCAGCCCCCCGGCAGGCACTGGGACGCCCGCTCCCTCTCGATCTGGTCATCCTGGGGAGACAGAGAGCGGCTCCGGGCAGGGTGGGCAGGTGGCCCCACGTCAGCCAGCAAAGTTGCCTGCAGCCCAAAATAGCACCCAGCTGCTGCCCGGGCCAAAAGCCTGCTCCAGGAGGGAGCAGCAGCCAGCCTTTGCCACCTGAACACTCAAAATACAGGAGAGCATCTCAGGGCCCTCTGCGAGACCATCCTGCTAGGAACCCTCGCTGCAGTCCCCTCCTTGCTGCAGACATGGACAGCAAAGAGATGCTCTGGGGGACGCCCCGGGCGTGCCCACAGGCAGGGGCTCGCTCACCATGAGCTTAAAGGCATTCTCAATGGCGCCGATCACCAGGCTCTCATGGGAAACCGCTTTCTCCAGGTGAAACCGTGGCACAGCATCATTGGGGACCTCCCCGTTGTTCTCTGTGAGGAGCACCCGGCTTGGCTCCACAGGGCTGGCCCTGCTGTTTTGCGGGAGGCAGATGGGAGGTGGAGAGGGGTCCTGCAGGATGTCCACGAGGTCCCGGAGCTGCTCACAGATGTGTAAATGGAGCCTCTTGGATGCCATGACAGCGGCACCGCTGCCCGCGTGGCCGTCAAACAAGCCCCAGTAGTGGAAATAAAAACCCTTCCTGCCCTGTGGGGAGAGAAAGGAAGGTGAAGCGAGCCTGCCGGGAAGCAGATGGGACAGGGAACTGGGAGCAGCTGCAGTCACCAGCTGAGGACAGCAACAGGGGGCTTTTCCTGCAGCTCACAGGTTCCAGCCCGGCGCAGGCAGGAGTGATGAGGGCAGCTGATGGAAGGTGCCTGGACACGGCTGGTCCCTGGCTCGAGCCCAACTCTGCGTCAGACACCTCGTGCTGCCAGCAGCAGCTCTGCAGCCAACTCCCCGAAAGGGGAGGTATGAGGGGGCCAGTGTGGCTGCCACCTCTGCAGCCCCCTAGGGCTGGGCATCCTCCCCGACGTGTCCCCGGGGGCCTGTGCATGGCTCTCACCCTGTCCAGCTCCCCATTGCCTTCCCTGGATGGCAGCCGGCCCCTCGGGCTGGGCCTCCTCTCCACAAACACCACCTCACAGCATGCTTGGTCCTCATTGTGCTGGCTCTTCCCCGCATTTATCACCCTGCCAGGAGGAAACAAAGTGTAAAAGCTCTTTCTTTCACACCCTGCTCCAGAAGAGCCCATCCCACAGCCACTCATCCCTTCCAACTCCCATCTGTGCCCCCACGTAACCAGGGATGCTCTACACACATGCTCCTGCCCTGTCTGGGGGCAAGGAGACCTCCCAGACCAGTTGCATGGGTTGATCTGGGGCTGCAGAACTCACTCCACCAGCACAGCTGAGTCCACGGGACAGCAGCCATCCAGGTGACCACCGAGGGAGGTGACCAGAGACAGCTGGTTTTGCTGAAGGTCCCCACCGCTGCCCCAAGCAGAATGACTGCCCGAAAACCCGCACCAGCCTCAGGGTTACAGCCTTGTCCCATCACATCCAGCACCTCTCAGAGCGAGCAGGTGCCTCAGAGAAGGAAGGGAGAAGGTCGTGAAGATGAAACCAGCAGAAATTTTGCAAAAAGATTGACACTAACTTTCCACAGCCTGTGCTAGTGCAGCAGATTTCAGGGCTAGATTGCAAAACCTGCTCGCAGGAGGAAGCTGTACACACGCTCTACAGGACGAGCTCTTCAGCACAGACTTTTCAAGTGGTTTGCAGAAAGAAGACTTGGGAGACAGAAAAGGAGTCTTGCTGCTGAGCAGAGGGTGGGCTTTGCTCCAGGTGGTTCTAAACCAGTATTTCCTGGGGCAAATGAACATCTTAAAATGCTCCCTATGATATCAGGAAGATCAGCTGGAGCAAGGGATGCGAGAGTGGACTGGCAGCACTGAGCAGCAAAGGTGGCTTTCAAAGCCTGACCTTCCCCATCAGCCTTCAGTTAAGGGTGAAACTCCCAGGGAGTAAAAGGAGAAGAGAATCAGGCCCTTGAAGGGGAAGTCGAAATGAGGTCCCACTCCCAAGCCAGCTTCCATTCCCTCCTCCCCCCGAGTCCCGCAGAGCCGCAGCAGTTCCTTCACCCCTCGGTGTCAGTTCCCCATCACCGACACCGAGTACGGTACAGACAAGTGCAGAAAACAAACCAGACAACAAAAACAAAAACAAAAAGAGCATGAAGCCCTCAGGGATGAGTAAGAGCATTAAACCCCTCAGTGGGCACCTGCAGCCCCAGTTTCCCATCCGCCGCTGCCCAGGAACACACGCAGCTCCCCGCCAGCTGCGACCCAGTTTAGCTCCCCAGGATCCCGCTCCAGTGCCGGGCCCGCCCTCCCCGTGCTGCAGAGTCNCCGGCCGCCCGGGTGCGGGGGGTGCGGGAGGGGCCGGCGGCACGTACGGGCATCGGCCCGCAGCTCATCCCCAAGGGCGCCCAGCCCAGGCGGCGGGAGAGGTACCGGGAGCTCTCCTGGGTGTCGCTCGGAGCCGCGGAGAAGCGGCTCTGGGAAGGGCTTTACCGGGCTGCAGAGAGAGGGGGGCTGCAGGAGGGTCGGGCCCGCCCTGCCCACGCGTGGCCGCTCCTCTTCCCGGGATTTCCCGAGAGATGGATGCCCTGGCTGGGCCGCCCAGGGCTCCAGCAGAGCTACCTAGACCAGTACAACATCCCCAGCCAGTGGCCGCTGCTTTGTCACCCTCCCTGCCCTTACCGCTGAAACCCAACCCCCGCCGCCGCGCTGGGCTATTAATAAACAGCCTGCGGTGGAGCAAGACGCTAACGTGAGAGGCTCGGGAGCTGAATCCCTCCCTTCCAGCCGGGCTGCTGCGTTTCGGCACTGATCAGGATGCAGATTTAGCTGACCCAGAACAACACATTCTCGCTGGCTGGGAGGGGAAGATCTGGCAGCTTAAACAGCGTCACTCGCACAGCCCAACCTCAGCACATCCCTGCCTCTAGGTTCCTATGACAAAAAAAAAGAAACAACCTGCTGAAAAACACACAGTATTTGCCTACTACAAAGTAAAATCGAGGCTACTTCATAAGGCTTGGATGCTCCAGTGCTCTCAGCTCTGCAGGGGAGACATTTATTTCTTTGCACATAGATCTTCTGCACTGCAAGGCCCAAGTAGAACCCAGGCTCATACTGCCAGCTCTGTAAAGCCCTCCATGCTTTAGCCTTCTTCTCCAGCCAGAGCTCTTTTAACTATACCAAACTACTAAAACCACCCTATAGAAGTTATTCAGTGCTCCTTATATTACCTTCTTCTAATCCCTAGCTTTGAACTGTTCAGTAGCTTGCCTTTTTTCTTTTTTTAAGGTGCTCACATCCCTTCTACCACCAGCTTGCACATCCCTATTTGAAGCTGCTGCCTCATTTCCCACCTCGCTTTGCACCCACTGCTCACCTGGGTGTCCCAGCTGTCGCTTGGTTCCAATCAAAGTGTTCCCCGATAAATACGTCCCTGCTTCCCCACTGTAAATGCTGTAGGGCTGGGGGAAAGGGCTCTAAGAAGCTCTGATATGCAGCTTTTTGAGTTGGCAGTGTAGTAAAGATGCAGGTGAGTTTGTTAGCAGATAGGCACAGCATCACTTAGCTTAGAAAAAATATTTAAGAAAACCGAATCCAAGGTGTGTTTCTTATTGCCTGTGATATTAGTGGAGTGGGCCAGAGTAAGCTGTGGCTTCTTATCATGCACTGTAATGAACTGCTGTAGGATCTGCTCTGCTGCCAGTACTAAGCTGCCCAGGTAAGAACATCCCCTTAACTGCAGCTTTTGCTCTTCCACCTCCTCCCAGGGCCTGTGCTCCCTTCCCTCAGGAGTTATGGGAGTTTGTGCCTCGGTGTGAGGGGGCTACAGCCGCCCCCAGCTCCTTTTGCCAGCCCCTGATTCTCCAGCGCTGGGTGCTGGGAGGGCTGCAGCGAGCGGTGCAGGCGCTGGATGGCGACACAGGCTGTGCTACGGCCCCGGAGCCCGCCTGTCCTGGCCCAACCCCCGGGACCCCTGGCGACTCCTGGGCCGTGCCGGGCTGGCCGAGCTGCTGGCGAGTGAGCGCACCCACAGCGAAGCCCCTCTCCTGCTCTTCCCGTAGGGGGTTGGCGAGGGTCCCGCTGCCTCCGACAGACGGTCTCGGATTGCCTGGTGCTCCCAGCTCAGTGCAGATCTCCGTGAGCTGCTCCGGAGTTTATCACAGTTGTGGGGCCAGGGAGCCCCAGCTTGCAGCTCTGCACAGGTTACACAGCTTCACATCTTTCTCGCACCCACTCCCCATTTTTTTCTTCATTGCCCTCTGGTGCCTCCTGACTCTGTGTGGGCTTGGGCAGCTCGGACCCCGGAGGGGCTGCCCCAGGGGCCGGCTGATAGCAGCTGTGCCAGCTTGGAGGCCAACTGGTCCCCTCTAGCCCCTCTCCAGCAGCCCTGGGTCCTCTCTCTTTGCTCCAGATGCCTCCCCTTGACAGCATCTCTGTCCTGCTGCTGGTCACAATTATTACCAGTGCAATACCCTTTGTGCTAAGGTTGAAAATCACTGGATTCTCTGGGGAATGTTTCTCTCCCCTGTAGGGCTGCCAGTATGCCCCATACTGCTGAGTCACCAGGATGCTTTCCTTGGAAAGAAGGAAATGGCAGTTTCCAAAATGATTCCCATGTCAGGCTGATCCTGTTCTGTGTTTGTTATTTCTGTTCTGCTGAACACAGAAAGAATGGCCTGATGGTGCAAGAGTGCTCCCTGAAACAATGCAAGGTTCACGAACTGTTTTCCAAGAAAAGGCTTCATTTCCTCCTATTCATTCTGCCTGCCCGTCCAACACGAGGTTTCCTTCTTGTCTGCCAGGCTGGTGTTCCCCTGCGCAAGGCTGCCTGGCACAAGATTGCTGCGTCTGCCTGGGGATGCAGTTAGACTGAGTCAGACTGAGCTGGGGGAGGCAAATGCCAGTAAATGGCCATTTCAGAGGTCAATGGTTCTGCCCTTTGCCCTTCCCATCCTTTAGAGGTTCCTGCCTGGGATGCCTGGACCTTCCCAGCTTCACATCTCACCCAAAGTGTCCCTGAGCATGGGGCTAGGCACTCACGTGCCACGGCTTCAGGTGAGCCTTCAGTGCTTTCTTTGGCAGACCAGCTGTCCTGTGTGATTCCTACCAAAGCCACCAGCTTTCTCCTTCCAGATGGCTCTGGAGATACTTCACCCCCAGGCTGCCCTGAGCTATGTTTAGCAGCAACGCTACTCAAGTGGATGAAAAGCCAGGGAGACGTTCTTCTGCAGTCTCTGGAGCTGTTGGTGACTGCTCAGGCTGATCTAAACCCAAGGGTTCTCTGTAGCTCAGCATCGGTTGAGGTTTCTGTTGGACCTGGATGGTTGTGTTTCCTTTCCCACTCCAGCTGGGTGCCTCCCTGCCCTGTAGTTTCAGGGAGAGGATAAACTCCCAGGTCCTCCCCTCCCTCCTCACTGCCAAGTGTTTGCCTATGCAGAAAGGAGGAGATGTAAGGTTATGACACCATCTCTGTTTCTGGACAAAGTTACATGAAAATGGCAGTGAAAATGATTCCTGTTAATTTCTAGAGGGCTGGAGGAACAATTTTCCAAAGTCCTTTTTAAATGAAAAGTTTTATTTCAAGGGAGTGGAAGCTTTAATTCCTTTCAAAAAGCCATTTTTTCTTTGAGAAGACCAGTTCTTTTGCAGGTTCTCCCTGGCTCTGTACAGGGCAAGAGGAGCTGAGCTCGCCAGGGCATGGGGAGCATGGGCAGTGGCGCAGATGACACCTTGCCAGCCTGCTGCAGTAAACACCAATTTAAAAACTAGTAACACAGGAATCAGGCTTAAATTATGCTATTTTGTTTAATTTCTTGTGCAACTGCTTAGCATAAAGAAAGCCTGTCTAGGTTTCATCATTCATCTATGTCGTTGAGCCCCAAAGGAGGTAGGATGAAGCCAGAGATCTTTCTTTGTGAAAGAATGACATGTTGGGGGCATTTAAGCCAGAACAGAAGTAAATTAAACATCTAGATAATAAAAGTACTAGAGGATGTTTTAAAGTAGGCTTCTTGCAGCAGTGCATTAGTTGGCTGCACAGCTTTACTGTGTAATGAGCAATATATTAATTTATAATTAGTGTAATACAGTGAAGCTCAGCAAATAGCTCTGTGCACTCTGGATAATACATCAGCAGAAGAAGCAGCTCTTAATGATTTCCAAGGTTTGCCTGTCCCCTGTAATTGGGAAGTTCAGAATTTATTGTTATTTCTTCCAAGGGGTAATTTGATTGCAACTACCCATTTTTATTCCGTGTCTGCTCCCGCTCAAGTGCAGAAGAGCCTTGGGAACATCATGGCTCGAAGTGTGTACGTGACCTCTCTGCAGGGTGTTGTAGTCAGGGTTTTGCAGCCCAGACAAGCTGATGCTGGTGCAAATTTCCTGCAGATTTTACTCTCACACTCTCTGTTGCAGAGGGCATGGTCAGCATGTGACAACCTCCTGGGATCACTTGGCTTTTCCCCCTCTAGTGCTACCAACACTGCCTTACAGGAGGGATCTTCATGTGAAATCTGCTCTCAGAGGCTTCATGAGCATCCTGTTTTCACAGAACATCACCTGACAGTAGAAATAACAAGGTGTGATAATAAGGCTAACTGGAATTTATGGAGCCCTTGGGGATTTTATTTTTCAGTTTAGAAGCTCAGTTCTCCATCCCAGAGAATGCAGGGATCCTGAGTGGGACTCATCATTGTGTGGCAGCTGCCCCAGCTCCCTGGAGACCCTTCCTCCTGTACCCTGTATGGTCAGGCTGGGATCTGCCCTCTAAAAAGGGAGCAAAATCCTCAGATCTGGGTGCTTGGTGCAGAGACAGCCTGGAGGCACCAGCGTCACCATAGAGGAAGGGAATAAATAAGCTTGAATCTTAATTCAGTGACCCACTGAAAATGGGATGTGACAAATATTCCCTGGGTGTTCTGTTTTTCCAGCTTTAATACAGTTTGTACACCTCTACCTATCAGCAGCTGCAGAGATGCTGATGGCACTGAGGATTTAAAGTCCTCTGGCGTGCCCTCCTGCCTTGGTGTAACCATCAAACTCAAGCCCTTGTCGTAAACCTTGAGGGTTTTTTCCTGAGAACAAGCCCATTGGTGATCAGAGAGTACAGAGGGTTCCAGGTATGTCTACAGCTGTCCAGTCTAAGGGGAAATGCTGCTTATGTGCCAGCAGGAGCACTCAGCACTAAGATTTTTCTAGTGCAACTTGTTCCCTTGCCAGACTTGTCTTGTTATGGGTACTAAGAAGTCATTTTCTGTCCCCTAGTAAAATAACAGGCTCCTTGAAGAGCCCCTGCTGGGGAGGGGGCGATGCTGAAGGCTGCAGAACGAGAAGTTGGGTGGGAGGAGGAATCACTATGTTCAATTGCAGCAGAATTTAATTTAAATCAGTTTTACTGAAGTCTTAATTCTTTCCCTGCACTGGAATGCTGTGATCTGGAAAGCAGCAGGTTTGTATTTCTGTACCATTACATCAATAAAGAGCTTGATTTCTGTAGGCTTTTGTATTGAATAATCTGGCCTAATTTAATTGGAATTAGGCTGGTGTGAAAGGTAGTTTTGATTGCATTTGCACTTGATCATTTCCATTAAAACTCTGTGATCTGAGAAGTAATATGTTTATATTTACTTATCATAGCAATAGCAACCTGGATTGGCAGACTCTCTATCAAATTACCTGATAAATATAAAGAGCAGATTTAATTTAGTTTCATATTGATTTTTGCCATTATTATTAAAACCCTCTGATGTGAAGAATGAGGTGCTTATATTTCCTTAATATCTTATTACCAGGGTTTGGATTAATCTTGTAGCACTTTTCCCTTTTCTTTTGAGCAACCAAGTCTAATTAACTGGAGTTTAACATATGGTGATTTTGACTCTATAAAGAGGGGGGAAAGAACTCAGTTCCCATGGATAAAATAGCAAATAAACCTGTTCTTATTGTGAGCCTCTCAAAACTGGGGTACTTTGACTCCCTATGTGCATTTTGAGGTGACTTCCCTCAGGCCTAGGTCTCAGTTCCCTTCAGGGCTGTGACAAGAGGGACCGTGCTCTGCTCTCTGCCTTCACCAGCACTAATTGGTTTTACTGATCTGAACCAGAGAGGTTATAAATCAACCTGAGATTAAAGAGGGACAGATCTGGGCTTCTGCTGTAGATAGATGAGGGGGAGATAAACCTTCCCTGGTGGGGATGCCTGTCTCTGCCCCATATCCTTTCCCAGGAAAAAGCTGGAAATGTCTGATGTGAGGCACTGAGAGGCTGTGGTTTGCTCCAAGTGGCTGCAGAAACCTGCTTGGATCAGAGGGAGGGAAAGCAGGTCAGATGATGGGGCTTGTTCAGAGATGTGGGGAGCTGGAGGAGCTGGATCCAGGCTCTGGGGAGCAGGACAGGCTGAGTTACAACCAGAGCCACGGTGAGTGCTGGGTGGTGGCCTGAGATCTCCCTGGGCATGCAGAGCATGAGCTGCTGCCCCAGTTGTACTTGGGGGCTTGTACAAACTCAGAGGGCCAGTGGGTGCCTGGTGAGGATGGCCCAAAAGCAGCACCTCATGGGGGCTTTCAGCAGAGGCCTTTCCAAGGGCTGGTGCCTGCTCACGGAGAGGCGATGCAAGAAGGCTCCACTGAGCTCATGGGGGGGGGGGGAAATAGATGTGAGATTTGAAAACTGCCCACATAGGGTTTGTCTGGACAACCGCTGTTGGTCTGTAACTCAGATTGGTCTTGGAAATCATTTGGTGCTTCCAGTAGAGCAGTGGTCTGAAAGGTCCAGGAGTAAACTGTGAGCTGTCTTCAAAAATGAGAGGCTTGCATCGGTATGCGAATGGTTGGGAGTAAAGCAAAAAAAATGAGTTAGATGTAATTCCAGCCTTTCTTAGCTGTCCTGAGGCTGTGGGACTAACTTCTGGCAGCAACTGTGAAATTTCAAGCCTTGCTTTGCTGTTTGTTGGCATTTTACAGCCTGTTGCTGTCGGTTGTCACACCAGCATGTGTGGAGTCCTGGGGTGCCCCAGGAGAAGTTTGTTGGGCCAGTTTAGAGCTATGCTGGGCAAACAGCTGCCCCAAGCTGGTGTTGGGGTCCCCTGAGTGTCTCCTGCAGTGCTGGGGCCAGGCCGGTGCCAGTATTTCAGCAGCTCCAGGAGAGCTCTGAGTTTGGTGCCCTGGCAGTGCCAGGTTAATGGTTGGACTAGATGATCTTAAAGGTCTTTTCTGACCAAAATGATGTGGTGATTCTGTGCCCCTGAAGCCAGGCTCCTGCTTTGAGGAGAGTGCTGCAGGAGCAGGGCTGACAGTCTGTCCCTCCATCTGTCCTTGCACTGTGCAGCACCATTCCTTGCTTGCCAGGGCCATCACATTTTTTATTTATTTTTTTTTGACGGAGCGGAGGAGAAATTGATTTTTTCAGGTCAATTAGCTCTGACCAGTCTCCCCCCTACTGGTTACCCTAATGAGCACCGGGGCTAATTGGGGCGGGGCAGCGCTTTTCCGGGCGGTGGGGCGGGCTGGTGTGAAGCCGAGTGCGAGCCCGGGCTCGCCGGTTACCGGGGCCGGTCCCGGGGCGGCG